>JAFMOD010001490.1:270481-284117 GCA_019802435.1 Corydoras maculifer
GTGGGTTTCCTCCGGGTTCTCCGGTTTCCTCCCACAGTCCAAAAACATGGATCAAGTTAATTGAATTCTCAAAATTGCCCCATTTAGTGTGTGTCTGTGTGAATGAGTGTGTGCCCAGCGATGGATTGGCGCCCTGTCCTGGGTTTATCTGCCCAGCGCCCGAGACGTTCTCCCCTGGATGGGCATGGGGAACCCCACCGCGACCCTTATAGAGGATAAGTGGGAGATAATGAATGAATATATATATATATATATATATATATATATATATATATATATATATATATATATATATATATATATATGACAACATAAATACAAACTTAATGTTTTAAAATATTTCTCTGAATTTCTCAACAACCCAAACATTTTCAGCTTTGTTATTCTTTATCGTCCTCATTGCTCGGTGCTTCGCCTCTTTTAAGAGTCTGTAGTGTGTTTACGCTGAATGGCTTTAATTGCCGTGAGGTCACCTGGGTCACTCGGACGCTCTGGTCATTGTGAAGGTCTGTTTATGAGCGTGTTCCCATGACCACCTCTATTTTCAGTCTAAATCATCAGTCTGTGAGAGCTAACGGCCACCGGTGTCATTTCAGCGTCGGATTGCTGAGCGCCTGGTTGATGATCCTTGGTGGGTTTCGGCTCGATACGTGACCGTATCGAACATCAGACGGCTAACACTGATGAACGCTGACGTGAGGGCAGGGGCAGTTCTGTCCGATAGAATCAGTAAACGTGACACCGGAGTTTTTATTAAGTTTATGCGAAACATTAAAATATAAAGTGTCTCATGAAGGGTTTTGTCATTGATAATTTTAAAGGGTAAAGAGTCACACTATCCCTGCGTGACTGCGATGTTAATGGAATATTATTGTGTGCGGCACGTGACCTCGTTCTAATGGGTGGGCGCCGCAGAGCTTGCTCAGTAAAAACAATATGCAGAGCTATTAACTGCTAAGTCTTGTTTACTATAGTAACAGGTGAGTAAACAGGGATATGGCCCATTGTCATGCAGTGATCCCCAGGAGCCTTGCTGAATCAGCCGGGACACCAGTGAAAAAAACAAAGCCTGAGAACGTTAAACCTTTATTGAACTTTAACGAATCAGAATTACACCACCATCGTTACAACACACGGCCTGAAGTTTATATACTGACCGTCCAACCTGAGATCACACATTACAAAAGAAGTCTAAGACATTTAATGCACTGTGTTGTCCTTCCAGCTGTTAGAATCTTCTTGGAACACTTTATTTTCTTTTCGGAACAATTTATTTTATTTCATGTTAAGCATCAGAAAGGTATTTTCTCTTTATGCTACAAAAACTCAGGTAGCTTCTTTTAAATTGTGCTGCACAGTGGTGTGGTCGTTAGCATGTTCTCCTTTCAGCACTTGTGATCCAGGTTCAAATCCCGATCTAGGTGGAGTTTCCATGTTCTCCCCGTGTCCACATGGGTTTTTATCAGAGTTCTCCGGTTTCCTCTCACAGTCCAAAAACATGGATTCAAGATGAATTGGCGGTTCTAAAATATGCCACATGTAAATTGCCTCTATATAGTGTGTGTGTGTGTGTGTGGGTGAGGGGGGGGGGGTGGTGTATCTACCTAGCACCTAAAACAATCTCCCCTGGATGGGCATGGGGATTCCCCCCCCACAACCCCTGTCCCCAGTATAAGGTTAAGCAGATGATGATAAGACGAGATGACAGATCTGGTGTGATGTCACGGCATAAATCTGCATTTTAAAGCATAAATGAGTAAATACATATAAAAGGTAAATATGAGTTTATATGCAGTAAAAGGCTTTGAGAATTATGATGACCTTTAAAATAAATTTGTACAAACATTTTCTGATGCTTTAATAATCATCTCAACATCCCATGTACTTGAAGAACAAAAGCAGGCGTGTAAATTGTTTGTGAATCCGTCTGCGTGGGTTTCTCAAGAACCATTAAGGTCTCTTTAGGTACTTTCATCGTTTCAGCTTCACATATTTAAAAATAACGCGATCGGAGGAGCACAGCTGCAGCTCGGCGCTGAGATCTTGTGGTTTGGTGTCTTTCCGAAACCACCTTTGCTCCGGGGGTCATATCTTCACTTCTTTGTGGCACCGAGTGGTTAACTAAACTTCTGAGTCATTTGTCAGATGATGCCGTCCCCCACGTTCAGGCCTCACCGCCTTGACCCTGTTTTCTTAGGCTTTCATCACTGGACCGTCTGCCAAACTCGTAGATGTGCAGATACGTGCACTGACACACTTCCACCGGGAACCCTTAATATTATTGCCCCCGTGTTCTCAGACCTGACCCAGACGGCTTTCTGCACCAGCTTATTTACATGAGTTAGTTTAAAGTCATCTGGGATGTGGGGATATGGAGTGATACTAAATGATGAGGGTGTTTAGAGATGATGTCCTTCTGCTCGGCACATTCAGCCTCTCTCTCAGAACAAAAGTGGCAGAGGAAACACACCCACGGTTTCTGCCGAGGCTGGAACCAGCTAGTTCAGACCGGTATCTGTTAGAGGAGGAGGAAGGGAAGAGAGCTAGAAAGGCCGAGAACGAACAAGTGAGCGAGCGAGGGAATAAAGGAGAGAGAGAGTCGGGGAAGGCAGTGCTCTACTCTCACTGATGTCATCTCCTCAGCTGATACTATTAATAGCTCAGCTGCTTCAGCAGTGATCAGACATCTGATCTATCAATACATCACATCGTTGGGTTTTAATAAAATCCATTACGGCTGTATATCGTAAAGCAACGTTATATTTGTCAATAATATGTTATTAATTGTAACCGAAATCCCAAAAATATTGGTACTAGATGCATTACAGTTGGAAAAGCAACATATTGTAATGAAAAGTCTGTGCATTTTATGGAAAAATCTAAAATAAATTGATTACAGAACCGATTCAGCTGATATTTAATTTTGTATTAATTAAGAGCCGTGTTGCTGCCTCGCTGATCTGGAGCATCTTTCAGATTTGGGGGACGTCCACATGAGCAAACTGATATGGTGATGATGTGGAAGATGTTTTTTTTTTTTTTTTTTCTTTCAGTTGGTAAAGTAAAATGTATTTTTCCATAAAATAATATAAATAGAACACCATTACGCGACCAATTACGTGGAAATGAACACTCACACCATTTGGTGGAAACGTCCTCACAAACCCAAACTAAGAAGAAGCTAATGTGTGGGAATATAACTCCATTATCTTCCATTTAATCCTCTAATAGTGTTGCAGTGGGGGAGGGGGGGTATATAAGTCCCTTTGTGAAGTGATGGCAAACTGTGTCCAAACAAACCTGTGCCTCTTCACCCTCAGGCTCTGTGATTGGTTGATGTTTGGAGGTTGTTTTAACCGCTTTAACCCGAACGTCCTGGTCACTGTGTCGTACACCTCCTGATGTGGGAGGCAGGTTGAGTTTGTGTAATGTCATGTCATTATCATGTTGGGTGGCACTGGTGTATGTGGTAGTGGGAAATGTTAGTAAAGTGTGCACCGCTGTGGTCGCCATGTCCTCCTATTTTCCACAGGATGGATTGTTATGGAAAAACAAGCTCTGCCCATACACTGGATGTTCTCCACTCCTGCGCTGTGTGTGTTTTGTTTCTTTTCTACACCGTAAACCATCTGTAGTGCGTACTCGTGCAGAAACATGGACACCCCTGGGTGATTGGGACTGTATTTAGCCCGTCACACTTATCTCAAACGGAAAGTGGCCCGAGGGAGCAGACAGCTCGACTCCTTATAAACAGAGGGTAGGGGGGGGGGGTTTAAAATGAATGCTCAAAATACTCAAAAACCTGATGACCTCACATGTTACCAATTAAACTGCTAATGGTGGAACCTTCCAGAACACTTTTATTAGAACTGTTTCATGCTCTTGTCTCGGTCCCAGAGAAAATAAAACAAAGGAGAACGTTTGCTTTGTGTGTGAGAGGTTTTCTCGCCAACCCATTATTAATGTTATTTAGCTGTTTTGGTGTTTTGCTCACGGCTCTGATGATCCGTCGTCTTGTCATGCAACTTGTGTTGACACTAAACACCTATGCCCGCCGTTAATGGATCAGTTAGTACATCCAAAGGGCACGCTTTACTAAGTGTCCACGTATTAGGTTAGAAATTACAGTTGGAACAAATCTGGAACAATGCAGATGCAGATGCCGATCCCTCGGAAGTCAAATCTAGGTCACATACAGTAAGTCCCATGAAACAAATAGAACAGAGCTGGAGAACATCAGGGGACAATTTGCACTCGCAATTCTGCTGATGTGGCTCAAAAAAGCAAAAGTCTGCTGACTAAATTGTAGGAGCCATCGGCTGACTCACTTCTAACTTGTATATCACATTGGAGGTCCGAGGCCTTAGCACCGACCGTGCTCGGTTCCCCCAGCCGTTTGACTCAACGCACCCTGTAGTACGGCAGGAAGTCACCGCTCATCCAGTGATTTATCATTTCCCGTTTAGTCAGCAGGAGCGACGGGCTTTCCGAAAGCAAACTTGTGTTTGAAATCTTTCAGACTCTGAGCATGAGCAGAACGTCAGCAGAACGTCAGCAGAACGTTACGAGAAGCTCACCCCTCTGTTTGCTTTGGAGGAGTCACACTGTTACAGATTTCAGTCCAGTTTCCATTCGCTCCGGCGCCCTGCCTTCCCGCAGTAGTCCTGAGTCTGGGTCGGGATCCCTGATCGCAGATAACGTGCACAGCTGCGTTCCAGATTTGTCCAGTTTGTTGTTTATACAGTAAATAAATGGATAAGTTTCCAGCAGCTCATTGTGACTGAAACCTCGCTGCTCCTCTTAAGCACTACTTTAAACTGCTTCTGATTCTGTTGTACATCATGTGGTACTTTGCATCACCCTAACCCCCATTTCTCAAGAGGTGCTGTATGAGGCAAAATAATGTTACTTTATAAGCTGATTCAAACAAGCAAAATATAAAAATATATTTTTTAAATAACACCCCTATATCATGTTAAATTACTTTTTCCTGCGTTAATTCTGCTTTTGAAGTCTAAAATTTTGTAGAAAATGGGCAATTTATCCATAGAAAAAAAAAATCATTGAATTACCACTAATTAGTTAATTAATTGGTCATTTTTAAAAATTGATTCATGTCATGTCATCGACAATGAACAATTGTACAAAGTTAATATAGTGGGGTAATAATAATAAAAATTAAAAGTGTCTGCAAAATGACGTGATGGTAAAACTCTCTTTGGGTTGAATTCAAAGAAATCTCTTAACCTTTAAAGTGAGAGCGTCTGCTCTCGTCTTATTGCTCGCGCTCCGTTTTGCCGATTGTCATATCAGACGAGTCCTTCGGTTCGGAGCGAGACCTGCGTGAGTCATCCTCAAATCTGCCAACTCTGCAATCACAAGAACTCTGTATGCAGCAGACACCACCGGCTCAGTGAGGTTTCGTCTTCAGCTCACAGTCAGATAAACAGGGTTTCTGGATTAAGATTAAGATTATCATGGCAAAGCTAAACTTACTGTTGTCTGGATTTGATTTCTGTTGTTTATCAGTCAGTTTTTGTTTAGTTTTTTTCTTTTTTGTCAAAATGACCCAAGCTGGGTTTCCAGTCTACAGATTTTGTTTGATGAGCAACTTAACTTGGCGCATGTATTTACACACATACATAGAGAACTGGTCAAAAATTTGGGCACGCCCTCTTTTTGCTCTCCTTGTTCTTAGTTCCAATTCCTGTAAAGATGGACTTTGTAGTTCTACAATTCCAGACTGTAGTTCATCTGTTTGTGTTCTACAGTACATACTGTGTACTCTGTTCTAATGGTCAGGACCCCAATAGTACCCCCACAGAGCAGGGACTATTTGGTTGGTGCATTATTCCTATCCCAGCTGAGGGTGACACTGCTGGTTTGTGGAAGGATTTGTGGATCCCAGGTCCACTGAAGTTACCAATGTGGGTCTATGAGCAAGGCCCTTAACCCTCATTGCTCCAGGGATGCTGTGATTAACCCTGTGCTCACCTTGTCGCTTTGGATAAAAGTGTCGGCTAAATGACCAAATGGAAATGGATTGTCACAAAACAATCCACCACCCAAATGATACCTGTTCTGTGATGGTGCTGACCAAAAGAGAACAGAGAACCAACAAGGGACTAACAACAACAAAGAACACAGATGGACTACAGTTTGTAATTATAAAACTACAAACTCCATCTATATGAGGGGGCGTGGCCAAACTTTTAATAATACTGTAACACTGGTGGCGGCACGGTGGCTTAGTGGTTTAGAACGTTCGCCTCTCAGCACAAGGGATTCCCGGTTCGAATTCCCAGTTTCCATGTTCTCCCTGTGTCTGCGTGGGTTTCCTCCGGGTTCTCCGGTTTCCTCCCACAGTCCAAAAACATGGATCAAGTCAATTGAATTCTCAAAAATTGCCCCATATAGAGTGTGCCTGTGTGAGTAAGTGTGTGCCCAGCGATGGATTGCCCCCTGTCCTGGGTCTATCTGCCCAGCGCCCGAGATGTTCTCCCCTGGATGGGCATGGGGAACCCCACCGCGACCCTAATAGAGGATAAAGCGGGAGATAATAAATGAATGAATGTAACACTGGTCAGCAACTGGTCACTGATACTGTGGATGATTTTAGTTATTTTAAGTTGATTTTTAAACATATAGACGTGGACATCATGATGATGCCCTTCCGGTCTCAGAGGTCTCACCTAGCGCTCTCTGGCTGGACTTTTCTGCAAAGTGACGCCCTGTAGATTTGTGGATGAATTATTGCTTCAGTCGCGCTCTCATGGACTCCGCTTTTAAAAATGCATGAAAAATACAGACTCATAAATCATTCAGCCGTGTCCCGAGGGTTATGAAAGGCTACGCTACTAAAATGTCAGGATGAAAAGTGTCACTGTACTGGTGTGTGGATCTGAAATGTTGTTTTAACTCACATGTTCCCTGAAAATAGTTTTAAAAAATAATTTGCTTTTAATTTGTATAAAATTGAACTTATTTATGAACTTTTCTACAATGTGGCTGCATTTAGCTTTAAGGAGTTGAACAAAGAGTCACCAGGAGGTGATGTAGCATATGTTACTTAATCCACAATTACTGTTTATTCATGTTATTTATTATATTTATGGCTTATGCTCAACTTTGGTGGATCTTAGAGAAATCGAATCTTCAAACTTCAGGTTATTTCCCAACACGTTATGCATAAAGCTATCAAAGAAATGTCAGAGGACACTGGAAACCTCAGAAGAAGCCCACACAGGCATGGGGAGGATATGCAGACTACACCCGTAAAGACCCCTTACAGAAACCCAAACCCTACATTTGTAAATCTGTAAACTTCATTCGATTTGAGCGCTGTATTCTGTTCCAGATCTGTTTCCTGGCGTCGGTGTTCAGAGGTCGTGTGTTTTCAGAGGACAGCTGTGCAACTTTAGGCCTCTTCTTCCACTATTTCCACCTCAGCCAGTTCAGCTGGATGATCATTCAGGTACGATTCACACAAACAACCTCACACTGATGTAACCTCAACAGAACTGTGTCAATACCAAATAAAGAAAAGTGCTTAGAAGCTGGTTTGTGGTAACGAACCGGTATAAACAGGTTGAGAGCAAAACGGCAGGAGGGAAAGCCAAATCTGAGACTGTGAGACATAAAGGCAGCTTAAGGGCAACATTAATGTTATTGTTCGTGTTTAACTCTTTAATGTTGAGACTATTAAAATAAGTTTGTATGGTTCGTAGGTTGTTCGTAGGTTGATTTAAGGTGGTTTAAGGTGGATGGTTGGGGATTTAAACCCAGTGCTCACCAATTTGCCAATGTGACCCTCATTTAAGGGCAGTTGTAGGCGTGTGGTTAAAGAAACAGCCTTGCAACCTGAAGGTCCCCAGTTTGATTCCTGATCCCACCAAGAACTGCACGAAGTGCCCTTGGGCAAGGCACCTAACCCCAATGGCTCACTGTGCACAGTGTATATGGCTGTGTGTGTGTGTGTGTGTGTGTGTGTGTGTGTGTGTGTGTGTGTTTCACTGCATGTATGGGTTAAATGTGGAGGACTAATTCCTCAGTGTGTGCTTTAGACAAAACAGATCACTTTCCTACTTTATTATTTAAAGATCGTTCTGGTCCCGTTTTAGTTTTTATTCTTTGGATTAAATATGCAAATGTTTTAAAGTAAAGCTTTATATTAACATTTAATCACCGAAAAACGAAAGTATGTTTTTAAAAGGTTCCCAGGGTTCTCACCCTCGTGGATGTTCATTCCGTCAAACTCTCTCTCGCCCGCTGCACTCAGACGACTCACAGCCTCATTTCCATCAAGCCGTTTTTAACAAACTCTCACGCCTGACTTGTTGCAGCTACGTGTGGTTGCGCTTGCACGCCATATCCGAGGGAGATGTTTGGACGTTGTTTCGCCTACTTTTTGGCTCATGCACATCTTATCCTTCAGCTTTTGCCCTTGTGTGAATTAATCCTCTCAATCCTTCAGCCTCACAAAAAGCAGAAGAACGTGCTGCGCATGGCATTGAACCCTCAGCCCGACTCAGCGGGGTCAGCCTGAACGTTCCGCGCTCCACAAACCGCTTGGTGTGCCATGAACGTCTCAAAGACACAAAAGGGTGAACTTCTGGACCTAATTTTGCTTCTCGACTCGAATTGAGAGATAAGCCTTTAAATCGACTCCTCCGCCCTCGAAGTCGAAAAACTTAATCAGAGCCAGATTTTAGAAAACTATGATTCACTAAGCTACATGTTTTCATCTGAAGCTACACTGTACAACATTTTAAAATCAAACTCTGAAGATGTACGTTGTGAAATGAATTCTACTGAAAGTCCTTGTGCTAAAAGTATTGCAACGTTCTAAAATGCTCCTGCTTTGAGGTTTTCATTCATTCATTCATTATCTCCCGCTTTATCCTCTATTAGGGTCGGGGTGGGGTTCCCCATGCCCATCCAAGGAAAAACATCTCAGGCGCTGGGCAGATACACCCAGGACAGGGCGCCAATCCATCGCTGGGCACACACTCACTCACACACACACACTCTATATGGGGCAATTTTTGAGAATTCAATTGACTTGATCCATGTTTTTGGACTGTGGGAGAAAACCGGAGAACCTGGAGGAAACCCACGCAGACACAGGGAAAACATGGAAACTTCACCCAGATGGGGATTCAATCCGGGAATCCCTAGTGCTGAGAGGAGAACGTGCTAAACCACTAAGCCACCGTGCCACCCTTGAGGTTTTCAGATTAATGAAAAGGCTTTGCACAGAATTTTGTATTCTCTCTGTGGGATTTTTTATTAATTCATCCGGAAGAGCATTTGTCAGGTTCCACCCTGATGTTGGACTGGAGAACCTGGTCAGCAAGTGCTGTACTAGTGATAATTAGGATCTCTTCCATGCCAAACTCACCTAGGTTCAGTGGACAGAAATACCTAGTTGACAAGAACATATAGAAGTGAGGACCAGATGATCAGAATCTGAATAGTTTGCGGAGTGAAATTGCGCTAGTACATTATTTACAGATTTTTTAAATTCAATGAAAGAATAAAGTAAAATAATACTAACAATAAGCATGCCAAAAATATAAAAATACATAAATTAAAGTGGCGGTGGTTGCGTGCATGTGGCGTGCAGTTTGGCTGCAGTGGATGAGTGTCGTACAGACAGCATTATTTAATTACCCAGCAGCCCCCGGTCCTCGGGTTGGATCTGACTGCAGAGTATCTTTGTCATCACGTCATTGTTTTCTTACTCATTCTGGTTATTTTTCTCTGTACGCATGTAAATCTGTTTACTGCAGAAGAAGTGGCTTCCAATAAGTCAGAGTTGGCGGGAGAGAGGCTCGCCATGGCCGCCAAATACCCCACTAAAAGCATTAGGGTCCTGACGGGCATCTGCTTGCCATCCGAGCCGTTTGAGTTTAACTGTCTTACATAAGATGAAATAACTTAGCATTTTTTTTTCTCTGAGGGTCATTTAGATACCAGAGCATCAGAGCAGTGCAGCACACACTCTGTAAGCAACGTATGAAGACATTAAAAACAAAGAGAATCATCCCAAATTATGTAAACCAAGAGAGTCTGAGAGTTTGTTTTGAGGTAGAGCTCCCATTATTTAAAATTAAATTGCAGTTCTATTGATTCCTGAACCAGAACTGAACTCATCTTTACGTCTGTGACCTGTTGTCAGTTAACAGGACGTATTGGGACCCACATACAGTGTCTTACTTTTTTACCTGTCGGGCCTTAATCCTCCAGTAAAGTACATATGTTATTGTTTTGAGCTTTAATGAATCATTTGGTAATTAATGTAATTTTCCTGGCTTGTTTCCGTGTGTGAGTGCCGGTGAACTTTTTTGGGAGTGAAACGCGGATCTCTACTATCCGATTACTGCCTAAGTAGTTGCATCCAATGAATTCGAGTTGGCAGCAGAGGGAGTCGACCTGGCAGCCGAACGAACCACCCAAGTAACAGCATTAGGTTCTGAACAGGCATCTGCTCACTGAGTCACTGAAGTTGTTTCAGAGTTCAGCAGTGTTACATAACATGACTGAAGTCACTGCTGTTTCACCCTGCAAAGAGCCAGCCGAGCAACGTACTACAAAGAACAAAAGTATTAAACATATTCAATTAAATGTATTCATTAAATCATCACAGGGGTCTGAGATTTGAATAAAATGTTCCGTGTATCTCTCCCCTCACGGCATGACGTGTTACAGTTTTTAAAGGCTGCCTTTCTTCTCCAGCACCGCTGACCGGCACCCTCACAATATGCTATCACGTTTTTCAGAAGTCCGTGGTTATTTCTGCAGGACACTGCCAGGTTCAATACTGTACGTGGTGCAGTGTTTGGGCTTCACTGCCCTGTCTATTAAAAGTGTGAGGCCATCAGATTCTATATTTGTTCCCTTGGTCAGTAAAACTCATTCTTAAAATGTTATTTTTAAAACCTTTATTATTCTTATTCATTCAGCTCGTTCTAGTCGTGACCGGCAGAACTCAGGATATCCACGCAAAAATAAAAATAAAGTGAAAATCTTTTCAGGCAAAGTCAGATGTAACAGGACTTACAATAAGCCACTTGAATTTCCTGTCTCCAGGCCGTGAACTTCTGGCAGACCCTCGTGATGAACGACGAGCACACAGAGAGACGCTATCTGCTTTACTTCCTGCTGAGCTGGGGACTTCCTGCCCTGGTCATCATCATTCTGGTCATGGTGCTGCTGGGTGGTTATGACTGGAGCATTCATGATGTCTATGGGCTGGTGCACGGAGATCTGTGAGTTTACAATCACCAAAGATCTAAAGTTAATGGCATTTACACCGGGGTTCAGAGGATGGATGGGAAATTCTGACGGAGCCGAGTACATACGATTTAATTTAAACATTCAAACCTGTACATTTTAGTGTTTGAGTGAACCGTGAACTCGTCCTCGCGGAGTCACCGCAGTGGACACACTGCACTATTATGATATGAAACACTTTCCTCTCTTTTTACACCCTGAAGGTCACATTTCTCTGCAGCGGCGGTGTCTTCCCACAGCTAAGCCGTAATATTAGCTCCACATTGGGAGGGTGCTGGGACTCAGCTCGGCTGTAACTATAACCGCGGCCTGTTGCCTAACAATAAAAGGCGGATAGAGAGACAGAATGAGGACGGATTAAAAAATAAGAAAGGTCACCTAAAACCGGCTGACGTAGCCGTGTACTGATAAAGCAGCGCGGGNGGTCACATTTCTCTGCAGCGGCGGTGTCTTCCCACAGCTAAGCCGTAATATTAGCTCCACATTGGGAGGGTGCTGGGACTCAGCTCGGCTGTAACTATAACCGCGGCCTGTTGCCTAACAATAAAAGGCGGATAGAGAGACAGAATGAGGACGGATTAAAAAATAAGAAAGGTCACCTAAAACCGGCTGACGTAGCCGTGTACTGATAAAGCAGCGCGGGGAGTGAGAGTGTGAGAGTGAGCTGTTAATCACTTCAGGGTAAACAGACCGTTTCCTCCTCACCTGTTGGGTTTGGTTTTATAAAATGTGTGAGCTTGACTGATGATTAGAAAATTTAGGCAAAGATGTACAATAACATAAAACCATAAATGCCAAATAAACTCGAAAATCAATTCTCAGTATATAAGACAGGGGCAGTAGCTGTGGTTACCATGGTTGAAGTGCCCTTGGGCAAGGCACTTAACCCCAAATGCTCCCTGGGAGGCCTATACAGGGCTGCCCACCGCTCCGGGCATGTGTGCTCACTTCACTCAGTGTGTGTATGTGTTTCATTGCAATGATGGGTGTGTACCGTGTAAAGAAGTGTGTATGTCTACATCCGCTGTAGTCATGCAGTGTGATGATGAGGGCTTATAATGTTTACACTGTAATGGTGTTATATAGTTATGGAGAACGTGTGGTACGTGTTCGGACACCGTCTCGTCTCTGATGGAGGTCTATTAAATAAGACTGACTCAGCTGTAAAACTTGTTCCTCCGCGAGGAGGCGGGAACCGAAAAAGCCTCATCAGATGAGCACGATTAGCTGCATGTATCCTAACTGCCATAATGAATACTTCCCTTCTTGTTTGTTTAAGTGCCCAACCCACAGTGGGTGGAGGTGGGTTGTCTGTTTGTACATAGAGGTGGAAGCGCTTTATTTAGCTCCTCTGTGGTTATGAGATCACAGGCTGTGACTGTGGACCCATTCCGGCTCCATGTTAAAGTGAAGGGCTTTCGTTTCTTCTCCCGCGCCCCTTTCGGAGCGACTTTTCTGTGGGCTGCAGGACGGATGCTCTCCTAAACCACGCTAGTAGGGTAAACATCCCATGTGATGTCACCTCACCTCATCTGATGAGGCTTTTTCGGTTCCCGCCTCCTCGCGGAGGAACAAGTTTTACAGCTGAGTCAGTCTTATTTAATAGACCTCCATCAGAGACGAGACGGTGTCCGAACACGTACCACACGTTCTCCATAACTATATAACACCATTACAGTGTAAACATTATAAGCCCTCATCATCACACTGCATGACTACAGCGGATGTAGACATACACACTTCTTTACACGGTACACACCCATCATTGCAATGAAACACATACACACACTGAGTGAAGTGAGCACACATGCCCGGAGCGGTGGGCAGCCCTGTATAGGCCTCCCAGGGAGCATTTGGGGTTAAGTGCCTTGCCCAAGGGCACTTCAACCATGGTAACCACAGCTACTGCCCCTGTCTTATATACTGAGAATTGATTTTCGAGTTTATTTGGCATTTATGGTTTTATGTTATTGTACATCTTTGCCTAAATTTTCTAATCATCAGTCAAGCTCACACATTTTATAAAACCAAACCCAACAGGTGAGGAGGAAACGGTCTGTTTACCCTGAAGTGATTAACAGCTCACTCTCACACTCTCACTCCCCGCGCTGCTTTATCAGTACACGGCTACGTCAGCCGGTTTTAGGTGACCTTTCTTATTTTTTAATCCGTCCTCATTCTGTCTCTCTATCCGCCTTTTATTGTTAGGCAACAGGCCGCGGTTATAGTTACAGCCGAGCTGAGTCCCAGCACCCTCCCAATGTGGAGCTAATATTACGGCTTAGCTGTGGGAAGACACCGCCGCTGCAGAGAAATGTGACCTTCAGGGTGTAAAAAGAGA
>JAFMOD010001490.1:290174-345688 GCA_019802435.1 Corydoras maculifer
ACACGGCTACGTCAGCCGGTTTTAGGTGACCTTTCTTATTTTTTAATCCGTCCTCATTCTGTCTCTCTATCCGCCTTTTATTGTTAGGCAACAGGCCGCGGTTATAGTTACAGCCGAGCTGAGTCCCAGCACCCTCCCAATGTGGAGCTAATATTACGGCTTAGCTGTGGGAAGACACCGCCGCTGCAGAGAAATGTGACCTTCAGGGTGTAAAAAGAGAAACTTGTTTACTTCTGAGGGGAAAACACAAAGTTATACGAGTTAAACTCACAGACTGACAGCTTCTTATGATTGTGCTTTGGACGTTGTAGAGATGCTTTACATTTATTTGACATATTTGTGTGTGTGTGTGTGTGTGTTCAATAAAACATTTCCTTTAAATGAAATATAAAAATCGTTATATAGTACGCTGTCGATCCTCCTTCAGTATTAAACTCTGTTCATCGTCCCGTTCCCGACACTCTCATGCTTTAATATTATGTCTACGCAGCTCATTTTTCACCTGTACACTCGCCTTTATTTATCAGCTGCGCCTCCCTGACCACACACACGCTGCCCTGTGAATAATGAGCTGGCCTTTCTGTATTTGGATCTCGATCACGCCAAAACAACATCAGCCCGTGATGCATTCCCACCGCGTTCCCATCACAGAGTCCAAAAAACAAACAACCACTGAAAGACATTCCTGAGATAAAAACCAATGAGGATAAGAAACTCGACGCGAGGGCCATAAAGACGGGGAGAGAGCTGCGCAGGAAGCAGCACGGTTTATAGTCAGGGTAGAACGTGGCATTGCAAAACACACATCCAGACGAGAACCACTGTGCCGAGAACCCACATCAACACGGGTATCGCACAATCAAGCAGCTCCTCATGGTTCATACATCAGGTTCCACTGCATCCCGGCCGGTTCCTGTTGAACTGTGTTAAGGGCTTCCCGCTGTTCCATGCTGAACATCACAACAGATTCATGATTAACGGCTTTCAAACGGCTCCGTCTCTGATTCTGATTCTGTCTCTGTAGGTGCTTCATTCCGAATGTGTATGTAGCTCTCTGCACAGCTGCATTCATTCCGTTGAGCTGTTTGGTTGGAGTGGTGGTGATCTTCATCCACGCTTACCACGTCACGCAGCAGTGGAAGGCCTACGACGATATCTACAGGGGCCGCACCAACAGATCAGGTGGGTGTGTGGACACAGCAGCGCTCTGCGAGCAATTGGGGTAAGGGGTCTTGCCCAAGGGCACTTCAGCCAAAGTACTTGGTGGGACCGGGATTTAAACCTGGGACCTTCAGGTCACAAGGCTGGTTCCTTAACCCCAAGCCTACGATTTCCCCCATAGGAGGGAATAGGAGGTGTGTTCATTCATTCATTCATTATCTCCTGCTTGATCCTCTATTAGGGTCAGGGGGGGGGGTCCCCATGCCCATCCAGGGGAGAACGTTTCGGGAGCTGGGCAGATACACCCAGGACAGGGCACCAATCGATCGCTGGGCACACACTCACTTACACACACACACTCTATATGGGGCAATTTGGAGAACTCAATTGACTTGATCCATGTTTTTGGACTGTGGGAGGAAACCGGAGAACCCGGAGGAAACCCACACAGACACGGGGAAAACATGGAAACTCCACCCAGATGGGGATTCGAACCGGGAATCCCTAGTGCTAAAAGGAGAACATGCTAAACACTAAGCCTAGGAGGTGTGTATATACCCAAATATGTTTGAGTGTGTTTTTAGCTGGTGATAAACTGCTCCCCTGACCAGGATTTGTCCAGCTGGGATAGGCCCCAACACTGGAAGTTAGAAAAGGTGGTTTTACTGTTGGTCATACAGTCGATGGTATTGTGTCCATCTTGATGAACTGACTTTGACCCAAACAGCTGAATGAACTCGGGTTGCTGCTCGAGTTCTGGGAAAACCGCCGCACTGTTGAGTGAGCACTTTTGGTCTCCACACAAACATCAAGACTCAATTAGATCTTTAAATAGGGCCGTCGTGCAGTAATTATTCCAACAGAGAGTTCTGAAAGAACATCCCTTACCAAGGTCTCTCACGACTGGGACGGTAGAAATGAAGATCTGTGAGGGCAGAGGCATCGGGGTGGACTGAGTTATCAGGGCATCTCAAAGGCAACGCTGTTCTGTTAACAGTTTGCAATAAAGCTCCAGCGCTGACTGGAGACTCGCTGTAAGTTTTAGAACATGATGACAGGAGGGAGAGACATGCACACAGGTTGCCCCGACCACAGGCTCGCCGTTTGCACGCTGTGTGATGGCAGATTGACTGAGTGTGGTCCAGACTGCCGAGTCAGCACAGCTCACTCTGAGCATGGGGGTGGAATAGAGGACTGAGTCAACTCCTGTTCGATTCATTAGAAACTGTATTCAACTCTTTCTCAGGACATGATGAGGAGCCGAATGCTGGAACAGTGAACCTAAACTTTTTATGGAGATTAATAATCTGCTGTAAATGAATGTGTCACGGTGAATAAGCAATCTGGGTGGAGTTTCCATGTTCTCCCCATGTCCGTGTGGGTTTACTCCGGGTTCTTCGGTTTCATCCCACATTAAAAAAAAATATGTAAATGAATCAAAGGTGAATTGGCTGCTTTAAATTGACGCTGTCTTAATTGCCCCTATATCATGTGTGTCTGTGTGAGTGCGGCCAGCCCCTCTTATAGGATTAAGCAGAAAATAATGAGATGAATCTGTAATGTGTAGCCAGCTTTGTTGTGCTCTTGTTGTTGGGTTGTGTAGAGTTTTAGTATGTTCTCCACACATTCGGTTATTTTAATTCTTACAGTAAAATGGATTATTTGCTCTGTAGACTCTTCATCCCGCTCTCACACTGCTGAAGTTACTGACGGAGCCTTCGTTCTGTGTTAATTACAAAACTGCAGTTTAAGGTGCAGAGTTTAAACAGGATTTAATAAACCGCTGAATGTGCGTCTGGTAGCGTGCGGTGTGCAAAGCTGTCAGAGTGACATATCTGCAGACACATAATGCCTTTAAATTACATTTAAACAACTTGTTGATCATACTAGATAATTATACTAACGTACAGCAGCTGTAATTATTTACAATTAAATAAGGCTGTTCATATTAACGACAGGAGGACGATGAGGACAGGAGACAGGATGTACCGATGGACCCACATAACTCCCGTATTTATCCAGTTCAGTGGCTGGATGGTGAAACTGCTGACACATAACAGAGACACATGAAACACACCTGGACGTTTCAGTCTCTCATTGTCTTTCCACTCAAACCTCTTCTCTTTTTTGGATGTAGGAATGTTTTGGTTGAGACATGGCTCTGCTGATCCACCATCAGTATCATTCACTCGGACGGACATCTTATTAGACATATAGCTGTGATACTTACATGGCCTTAATCAGAATCATCAGAACACTTTATTAATCCTCGGAGGGCATTTAGTCATGCTGTAATCAGAAGAAGAGTACGGAATAACACTGAGGAACATTAAACTAAAAAATATAAAAGAATACAGAATGAAGTAAAGAGTAAAGTGGCAAGTGTAAGTGAATTAAATATATAAAATAAAAAATTTAATTTATATTGGGCGGCACGGTGGCTTAGTGGTTTAGCACGTTCGCCTCTCAGCATTAGGGATTCCCGGTTCGAATCCCCATCTGGGTGGAGTTTCCATGTTCTCCCCGTGTCCGCGTGGATTTCCTCCGGGTTCTTCGGTTTCCTCCCACAGTCCAAAAACATGGATCAAGTTAATTGAGTTCTCCAAATTGCCCCATATAGAGTGTGTGTGTCTGTGTGAGTGAGTGTGTGCCCAGCGATGGATTGGCGCCCTGTCCTGGGTCTGTCTGCCCAGCGCTTGAGACGTTCTTCCCTGGATGGGCATGGGGAACCCCACTGCGACCCTAATAGAGGATAAGCGGGAGATAATGAATGAATGAATGAAAATTAATATTGCTCTGTGGGTAATAATTTAATATTGCACGTTTGAGTCGTAATTAATCAGAATTTCGATATTGCATGTAAAAGTTGTATTATTGAGTGAGGAGTTAAACTGGAGCATATTGAAAATGAGCCAAAATATTTTTTTGCTATTTGGATATTTCTCTGCACAGACAGTAATTGATGATGTTCGCCTCTTAGTGATAGGGATCCAGGTTCGAATCCTGATCTGCATGGAGTTTCCATGTTCATGTTTCTTCCGGGTTCTCTGTTTTCCTCCCACAGTGCAAAAACATGGATTCACGGTCAATTGACCTATCTAAATTGCCCTTATATAGTGTGTGTCTGCGTGCCCAGTAATTGATTAGTGCCCTGCCCTAGATGTATCTGCCCAGAACCCGAACTGCTCTTCCCCTGCAGAGTTTATGATGTTCACTTTAATACGTATTAACATTATCTTAACTACACAGCCAAGTTTGTATTTGTGGGTTTTTTTTCCCCCTCAGTCTTATTTTTGAAGTATTTATTAAAACCAAACACGTCGTCCTTTACGTTGAACTACACCAGCTGTGAGAAACAGGAAGGAACGTAATGTTCTTTCAGCTCCGCTGGTTAACTGCACAGCCACGGCTTGTGATGTCATCCCACATCAGACAGCTAACTGTCACCTCATCTGTTTACAAGCCGTGTTTCCTTCCAAACGGTTGGAATCTTCATAACCTCCACGTTTTACGAGCAAAGTGCATCATCTGCTGCTTCCAAATCCAAGGCCTCGCGTTTTCAACATCAGAACTCATGTCTGCTTTTTATGACTCCATATAGTTTGGACTTTGCTCTCATTTAAATAAGAGGAAATGTACAGAGCTTACACAAACACACACATGAACACACACACACACACACACACACACACACACACACACACACACACACCATAATGTACATGCTTCCTTCATTGTAAGAGAAAAGTCAAATTTTATATATTTTTTGTTTTTTAAAAAGTGTAATGTGTTTTAAGGATAAATGAAATAGATTACCTTGAATATAATTCAGATTATTATTTAAATTATTTTATGTATGCATATATATATATATATATATACCCACACACACACACACTTATATATATATATATATATATATATATATATATATATATATATTTTTTTTTTTTTTTTNTATATATATATATATATATATATTTTTTTTTTTTTTGTACTTTTTTTGTACTTTTTTTTGTACTTTTTTATCATATATATATATATATATATATATATATATATATATATATATATATATATATATATATATATATATATATACACTTTATGAGCAGAAGTTTTGGGACCCACCTATTATTTTTTGGATTTAGTTAAATTGGGTCCCTCTGAAAGACGGCACTTGGTCATAGAGTGACATTTTAATGCTTAGAAGCTGAAAAATTAAAATCTCTAATCATAATATACATATTAATACATACACTCTGTCTAACTTCACCGGCTGAATTTAAAAAGCAGGTTTTTCTAGTCATGTGACCATAAAGTGTACAGTGTGCACAAGAACCTTACAATAACCCTGCTGCACCCGATGCACTCGCACCATCACACCCATTCAAGGGTCATAATAATGCTCCGTAATCAGATGGACATGAGGCTGAAAGTGTTCAGATGGAAGGTCTTTACTTTGAAAGGTTTCTTCAGTGGATTTTAATTATGCAAAGTAACTGAAGACACAACTCCGTTAACCCAATCTGATGTAATGGCAGGGGGGATTGTGGGTATAAAAGCAGGTAACTTTGATCTGCACACCGAGGTTCTCTTCCTCGTTTACTGTGAGTTCATTTACCAAATTAAAACAAGTATTAGGACAAACCTCTTTATTATTAAATTTAGGTGTTTGATTCCATCCTATTGCCACCAGGGTATAAAATCTAAACCACCCAGCTGTACATTTATAAAACATTTATTAAAAAGTAAAAGCTGTAAGTGTAATCAGTGTGTCTCAGAGTTTTAGTGTATTTTAAGGAGCTGGAAGCTGCAGACTGTTTGTTGTTACAGCCCCACATGTTAGAAAATGATGAAAGCATCATTATGTAATACTGTTTTACATTTTTATTGGTCTAAGTCTTTCTATAGCAGCACGCGTCCGATAAGAAGGAACTTGTTGACCACTTTTCCAGAGAACATTTATGTAATGTGCAGCACTTATCAGGTCCAGTCATTAGAATTCACTGCAGCTGCACAGTGTGCAGAATTAAAGAGCACAAAGCTGAATGGCTGCAGAGGGAGAGGTGAGTTTAAAGGAATAGAAAAGAAGAGGAATCATCTCAGCTCCATTATGTCAGAACCAAATGGCAACCCACGTCTTCGGAGCATCTCTTACGCTCATTTTTCAGTCTTTATTATACTCCCTGATTTTAAGAACTTGGGGATCTTGGCACTGATGTTGGTTGTTAAGGTCTTTTGCAGGTGATTTACTGATCTCAGATCAGCTGCAGAACTTGACTTTTGCCTGACCTTGCCTTTTGTGCTCTGTGCAACACCACAGCCGGGCGCTATCATTTTGTCCCAAAAGAGACATCAGGATTCAGGGAACATGTTGTATTGAACATCTGCTCCAAAATTCAGCACTGCCAGCAACACACCCCATACCCCACTTACTCACTCACTCACTCACTCCTTAACTCCTTACATCCATCCATCCATCCATCCATCCATTATCTTCCACTTTATCCCATACTAGGGTTGCAGGGAGGGGTTTCTCATGCCTATCCAGGGGAGAACGTCTCGGCGCTGGGCAGATACACCAAGAACAGGGCGCCAATCCATCGCTGGGCACTCACTTACTCACTCAAAAAGACACACTCCATATGGGGCAATTTGGTGATCTCAGTTGACTTGATCCATGTTTTTGGACTGTGGAAGGAAACCGGAGAACCCGGAGGAAACCCACATGGACACGGGGAGAACATGGAAACTCCACCCAGATGGGGATTCGAACTGGGAATCCCTAGTCACTCCTTACAGATCAGTCAAATGTGAAAGAAAGGAGGACCCGGGTCCTGGTTTCATCATTTGCATGGAGGTTTTCTCAGGTTTATACTTTGTTTTCAAATGTGATCACAAAACAGATCACATGGAGAAATACAGCTGAAAAAGGGGCGTGGCAGCTCAGTGCTCATGGTTGTGGGTGAGCAAAGCCCTCAACCCTCATTTAAACCCACATCCTTCAGATTTTCAGTCCAACACCTCCACCACTGACCTACCACAGAGTTCACATGTAACTCACTTCACACCAGCTGATTTCACTTAACGTTTTGTTAAATACACTGCCCTCTCTCTCCTCCCCTCACTGACCCCTTGCCTGTGAGGGTCTGATAATGTGGCCCAGCGAGTTCTGCCCTCTGAGACCAACACATGGGTTGTCATGTCACGCGTCGTCGTCGCTTCGTGTTGGATTCAGCTGTCTCCTGTCTTGTGTTGCCTGGAGCAGCTGGCATCTGATAAACCAGTCCATGTCGTCAGGATGTCCATCCAGGTTGTTCTTGGTCTTCCACGTCTTCGGACTAATCATCCAAGTCGTGTCACAAGACGTTTTTCATGTTGTGTTATCACATAAGTGAAGTAACATAACCAGCGGGATACAATATGGGCCACATTTCTGTTCTGCCCATCTTCTAAACGAGCTCATTGGTCTTCATCATCCATGAGATGTCCATCATCTTCCACAACTCATGATGCACTTGTCCTCAAAAAAAGAGACTTCTGAACCAGAACAAGGCTTTGTTTTGTTGTGGCTTGCTGATGTGCTAACTGACCATGCGGTGGTTGGATGTTCAATTCTCATCTCATCAACCTCAGCTCTATCCTCAACTAGGTTCATGGAAATTTTGGACTGTGGGAGGAAACCGGAGAACCCGGTGGAAACCCACACTGACAGAGAGAACACAGATTGGAATTTAAACTTGGATCCCCAGCACTGAACTACGCCACCATGCCACCTTTAATCATTACTTTTAAAAATCAACCTTAACTGCCCACACACCTCAAGCAGCTGGGTAATAAATCCACGACTGTAACATCTCACCCTGATTAGATATTAAATCTTATGTTCTATTTTCTGTTTTTCTTTAGTCTCATGGACACAGCTGTATAAAATTCAGCACCTTGGCCGATTTCTTGCCTCCAACTTTGTATTTCTTGTGTTTGTTATGCTGAATATGAGGAACATGTTCTTAAAGCCGTGCAGGGAAGTCTGTATGAATAAACTCCGTATGAGGGAACTAATAAAATTTTAATTATAGTTTTTTAAGACATATTGTACTTTGTGCTAAAATCTGAATGAATCCTTTAACAGAACCCGTTAACGACTGTTCTGAGGGCAACATGTTCCACTCTTTAATGCTACTTTGTGTTCACAATGATAACGAATGCTGCCAGTTCTTTTTAACAGCATCCTGTTTCACTTTAAAACATCTGCAGCTTTTTTCCCCCATTGTTTCTGACCTCAAACACATCTCCCTCCACCACCTCCTGCAGAAGCCTCCATTCTTTAAGCCTAGTGTTCCTTCGGACTCCTGGGTGAACTTGTTTTCCTTAAGCAGTGTTATCTGTCCGTGAGGGGAGATCTCTTCTCGGGATTAAGGAGCACCGCTGCAGACACCAGACCAACGGAAGGAATGTGCTTACAGCGATGGAAAGCAGGGGTACGGCGCGAGGGAGGGCAGGAGCGCGGGATAGAGCCACGTGTTGGATAAAACGCAGAGGGAGAAAGAAGTGAGAAAAATGCCAAGCCAGGGAGAAGAAGAGTGACTACAGAGAACTCTCGATGACATGCCGGCGGAATGGAAGTAACGCGGGTGTATTAATGCGCTGCGTAAACACTGACTTTATGCCCTGTGTTCTCCACCTGATGAGGAATGTTATGGCCTGCTGTTCACATCCTGCTCCATCCAAATATCCACGTCATTCAGAACACATCAAGCACTGCAGTGATTCAGGAGAGATTATATCACAACAGGGCGGCCTGTGGCTTAGTGGTTTAGCATGTTCTCCTCTCAGCGCTAGGGATTCCCGGTTCGAATCCCCATCTTGGTGGAGTTTCTGTGTTCTCCCCGTGTCCGCGTGGGTTTCCTCCGGGTTCTCCGGTTTCCTCCCACAGTCTAAAAACATGGATCAAGTCAATTGAGTTCTCCTAATTGCCCCATATAGAGTGTGTGTTTGTGTGAGTGTGTGCCCAGCAATAGATTGGCACCCTGTCCTGGGTGTATCTGCCCAGCGCCCGAAATGTTCTCCCCTGGATGGGCATGGGAAACCCCCCCCCCTTGACCCTAATATAGGATAAAGCAGAAGATAATGGATGGATACATCACAACATACACAAACGCAAAATGCAAGAAAGATGCTGACTGCGTCATAAAAACTGAACTTTATTCACACTGCACCTTCACAACTCAAAGCTAAACAGCATTCTGCACGATTCATACACAATCCTCTATTTTTAAGTTGTAAGGGTTGATAGAGATATTTTCTGCTGGTGGATTTATATATGTGATGAGGCCGAAGGCAGCATCCAGCTGATAGATTCTTTTTATTCTGTAGTCCTTTTTAACGTCTTTTGGGATCCAGATTCTTTTCAAAGACAAAAACGATTAACATCGATCCAGAGTTGAGTCAGAACACGAACACCAGCAGCCAGAGACCAGCTTCAAAATCTAATCCTATGGGGCGATAATCCTTATACTCGAAAATCCTCTTGTTTATGTGCCACAATCCTTATTAAATTATAAGTGTCAGGCAACATTCATAAGATCTTTACAGACGAAGACCCTGTGCATGTTCCCTATAATCACTGTGATGAAATGTAGGAACCATAACAGACCTGTATGACATAATGACTTTATATCATATTACTAGTCATTTTGTAGTTGACAGTCCAGCAGTTTTCATTAGGGGGCGCCACAGAGGATCACTATCCTTCATCTTGCCCTATCGTGCGCGTCCTCCTCTGTCACTGTGACCACCTATATGTCCTCCCTCACCACATCCATAAACCTCCTCTTCGTCCTTCCTCTCCTCCCCCTCTTGCCCGGTGGCTCCACTCTCAGCATACTTCTCGTAACATAAACCTCATCTCTAAACATTTCACATCTTTCTCCCTGACTTCTCATCCAAACGGGCATGAAGATCAGATTCGGCACAATTTCTACACCTGATTTTACACGTAGATCATCCCTGTTCCATTTAACAGACCTCTTAACCTGCCACATCACGTCTTCATTCATTAAAATCAGATCATGGGTTTTGTGATGTTTTTATTTTTAGATTTTTGATGGCTCTTTAAACACTTCTCTGCAGAGATCGCAGAGTAGAGTATCACTCTGTGTGCTTTTCGCTGGTGTTGTAACGTCTGCGTGTCTCTTTACACCTGAAGGCCCTCAGTGCATCAGTCTAACATGAACCTCAGGCGCTGTTATGATCAAAGTATCCGAACTGTGCCAGGCAGCCTAACAGATGTTAATAGCAGTGAATTAGCTCAAAGGAGGATAATCAGAGACAGAGACATGCATATTGAACATATTAATCAGTTGTTCAACAAGATATTCATTTTTTCTCTTATATTTAAACACTCGAACTCTGTTCAGATTAAGATTCATAAAAATTAATTCATTATATTTCCTTTTTATCCTCTATTAGGGTCGCGGGGGGTTCCCCATGCCCATCCAGGGGAGAATGTTTCGGGCGCTGGGCAGATACACCCAGGACAGGACGCCAATCTATCACTGGGCACACACTTACTCACACACACACACTTTATGGGGCAATTTGGAGAACTCAATTGACTTGATCCAAGTTTTTGGACTGTGAGAGGAAACCGGAGAACCCGGAGGAAACCCACGCGGACACGGGGAGATCATGGAAACTCCACCCAGATGGGGATTCGAACCGGGAATCCCTAGTGCTGAGAGGTGTATGTGCTAAGCCACTGTGCCGCCCTTGTCCATGTATATACTGTATAAATAAATTCAGAGGTTGCGTTTGTCTCTCAGTGCTGGAGATTCCAGGTTTGAATCGCAATCACACACCCACTAACCTAATAGAGGATAAAAACGCAAGATAATAGCCCAGCGATAGATTGGCACCCTGTCCTGGGTGTTTATATAATTTTTGTGTAATTGTTTTACCAGGTTACATCTGTGGGATCTACATCGTGTAAATACATTAGTTTTGAATCTGAATCTAAAAGTCCTTGATGTTGCAGTTTCTCTACAGGAGATCTTGAACAAGGCAGTCCTTTCAAACAGCAACTGCAAACAGATGTACCACAGTTATTTTGTACATTTTCCCCTCAAAAGGCTTCTGGGTTTTAAATATTGATGCCTTACTCGTCAAAAAGAGCCATTGATGGCCCAACAAAGGCTGTTTACTGCATCATTGTTGGCCCTCCTAATGCAATAACCCCTGGCTGAATGGGTGTGGGGGGCTGTTTCTATTCAAAAAAGGGGTCAAAATGGGTTTTGTGGTCATTGTTTAGTGGTTCTGCAATTATTTTGATAGTGCTGTAGGGGCTTTTAATAAAGAAATGGATGTCATGAATGTATCAGAGTGAATTTAGTTCTGTATAATAGTCTTTCCATATTGAATGTTTGTTGCTTCATTTTGGCAAAAAGAAACCAAAGAGACAAATGATGTACTTATAATTCACTGTGTGTATACAGCACACATCATGTACTCTGTGCATCTGCATGTAGCTTTTATCTTGAAAAAAAGATATTCTATTTCTTAGAAATCAAATTCTTGCAGTTGCCAATTTTTAAACTTATTCAAATTTGATTTCAAACCTCTCACTGACCTCATTTGGACAATGGACAGCCATAGGGCCAGATGTGGTACCAACATCTGGTGTAGACTGTATTTTAAATTAAACAAGAAACAAATAGTATGTAATATAATATTACCTTAAAGACAGAAACTGTGTTCTAACATCTGCAAATTTTGCTTATAGTGCAGGGACGGCGCCTCACAGCAGGGAGGTTCTGGGTTCAAGTCTGCATGTCCTCCCTGTACCTCAATGTGTGTCCTCCAGTTGCTCTGACTTTCATTCCAAAGACATGCTGATGGGTACATTAGATGGATCGTTTGTAAACCATTGGTTATGTAAAGACCTGGCGACCGACGTTAGGTCCATCTATGTAAACTAGACCATAGAGAACATGTCTGAATGGATAACACATGGAGGGCAGGGTCACTGAGGTAAACACTATTGATGCGTGTCATTCAGGAGATTGCTGCTGAGACGCTGATAGTCGTGTAGTGAGATATGGATTCAGATTTTGTCAGCACAGGTCTTTGATGTTTCTTATCTAATTTTAGCAGGTAGATTGTGGGGTTACTCTGGGTTGTATTGCATAATGAGGAACACTGAGGGATAGCACAATGTCAGCCTCTTCAGGTCTATCAGCGTTTTAACCCCAAATTATCCTGAACCTCATGTGAACAGTTTGAGATTTGTAAAGATAGATTGCAACTCTGCAAATAAAGTTTGCAGTCAGTCATCTTCAGGTGTGTGTTACTGCCTGATGTACTCTCCTCAAAACAGGGGATCAGTTGTACGGTTTGGTTGGAGCACTTTGCTTCAGTGCTTTGAGTGAATGCTCCTAATTAAAAACCTCTTACTTAAGACTGGCTTTGCCAGTTATCTTGGGCATCTGTCCCAAAGCCGTAAACGTGTCTGTGGATGTCTCTTGCCGGAATAGAAGTGGAGGCAGTTATGGAAAACATGACGCGCCACAAATTTGCCCCAACAAATCTTTAATACCGGTGTACACCAGTCTCATTTCCTTATGTTCATAAAGCAAAGCAAATTCTGCATATGAATCCCATTTAGCCAACATCTTTATTGTTTATTAAATGGTTGGGGTTTTTTTTGTTTAATTTGACCTTTTTGTTTTTCAGAGGTTCCTATGGTTCTCTACCTGTTTGCTCTGATCTCACTGTTCTGCTTGTGGGCTGGGCTCCATATGGCTTACAGATATCTCTGGATGCTCATTCTCCTCATAGTCCTGAACATCTTACTGGTAAGAGCAACCAGCTTTCCTCCAGCTTTCCAGCTGTCTACTGCTTTGCATTTGATTAAAATAAGTTAATCACATCAACGGAACATGTCTTATTCAAAGAAGAAATATTATTTATATTGTAAGTGGTAATGAGTTTCAATCGTTAGATTCATCGTCAGTCTACAGAACCAACATGTTCCTTTAAACCAACAGCACATTTAAAGACATTTATAACAAAAGTGCATCATCTCAAAGCATCCTTTTAAGTGTTTTTCCTCCAAGGAACATGCTGAAGCAACAGTGTTCTAGAAAATCTCCCTGGTGTTGGTTTTAAAAGGAGAATCTTGTGGTCAACTCCTCCTGTTTGTGCGACTGGACAGCGCTAACAGTGCAGGACTGTTGTATAGATTGTTTAAATATCACTTCTCCATTTTTCCAAAAATAGATGACTGATTCAGTTCAGTAAACCTCAGCTCAGTAGTCTCTGCAGTAACTTCCTGAGGACTACAAACCCACTGGTCCAATAGGAATCCAGGATCTGTCCAGGGTGATAATTTGTGCAGTTGTTTTTGAGGTGGAGACTCTGTGTGTAAACCTGAATCATCTCTCTACACCAGATTTATCAAACATCTTCTTAAGAGTTTTGTTATTTATAGGAGAGAATGTTTGTTGGAGGAAGAAGGGGCCCTCCCTCAGGGGTCCATGTGGTGTGTAATGTTACTTGTCTGTACAGTTTATCTTAACTAACTTTTGAGAGGTGGTACTCAGTAAGTAATTAGAACTATGACCTGGGCTTGAATTCTGAGTGGAAAACAACTGTGTCATGCCTAAGTGGCTTTCCTCCTCAAACTCTCACTATATATTAACCTCAAAAAAAAGAAAAACATGGGATGGAAGCGAACGCTGAGTGCTAAAGGACAGACCTTAATCAGCAGGATTAGTCGTGAGATCTAAAACGATAAACAGTAATGATGAGTATGTAGGCTTTCAGGCAACACCCTGTGAAAGTACCCAACAATGAGGGCATTATAACCTCTATAACACACATGTCTGAAGTCTTCCTATCCATTAGAGTTGAGATATTTGGTCGCAGAAATGTAAAGTCTTTTGCTTTGTGAAGGCAAAGTTGTCAGAATAGCTGCTTGAATATTTAGCCTTATTGATTTTTCCCTTGGCTGTGAGGACTCTTACATAATACAGACTGCTTTAACTGCTGTTTAGAGAATAGAGAGTACAGAAGGCTTTAAAATAATCCTTTACCAAAGGTTATTGTCTGGATGATTGACACGAGATGAAAGGAGGATTAATGTTAATATTTTCGCACTGTATCTTTACAACTTTCTAATCAGCAGGACATAGATTTTTATTTGATTTTGTTATGTAACTCAGACAGGACATTGATGCTGCAAAACAATGTAAATGGAGATTATGCTATTTGTATATACATTATATGAACCAAGGTATTGGGACATGCCTCAAAATGATCAAATTCACAAGACTTGGGAGACAGGATCCAATAAAACATCTTAAAAAGGTCCCATTGCTCCAAAATGCAGTACAAAGCTCTCTCAAATCTATTGTAGCTGCAAATAACATCAATGGGATACAGACTTCTGTAGGTGTCCTATTACTTTTGTCTGTATAGTGTTATCACACAGTGAGTTCAAAACCTCGTCTTCACACTCTGTCCGCAACATAACAAGTTACAAAGTCTGCAAAAAAGGAACTTTGCACTTATGTATATATAATGACCATAAAGACAGACCATCATATCTAATAAATATAACAGCTTTGGTTCTGTAAAACACTGATAGTTTGAAGTCCTTTTGCATAAATGAATCCTGAGCACCATCTGTCTAAACCATATAAATCATCTGTTCCAGCACTGACTGCGAGCACACAGGGAAGGTTTCGAGACAGATGGTGTCCATCAATAAATGCTGGCTATTTATCAGAACCCTTAACAGAGAATATTGCTGTGGGATTTGTGCAATGACACAGCACAACTTATAAACTGCACTCTAACCTCAAACCTGTCCTTACTAAATCTTACCTCGTACATGGGCACGGACACTCAAGCTCCAAAATTCTGATTTGATTTACTTGCCTTTACCTTTAATTAAATGTCTATGTTTATCTCTAATGAGATTTTTTTTGTTGGTTCATGACTTTTACAGATTTCTAGCAACAGTTTGAATTAGACTCTGTCCAGTCATCATGCAGCAGTCAAAATCAGATTTTGGTCCCACCATGATGTTTGCACACAGCATCACCTGCATTTATGAGTTTTTTGATTTTCTCAAAAAATCTCAGGCATTATGTACTGTATGAGGAAACGCTTTGGGTAAGGCCTTTGGGCAAAAAGCAAGGCCCATAAAGGTGCAGTCGGGAGAATTTGGGATGTAAAATGTCGACAGGCCCTCATAACACCCTAACACAATCAGAAATTAAGTTTTTTTCAGGTACAATAGATATTTGAAGCCAGGTATCTTCATCCAACATCACTGTTGACCTCATCAGTGCTCCTCTGCACAAACAGGCAGAAAATTACTACCCAAAATCTAACAGAAAGCCTTTTTTAAAGACTATTATCATGCTCGCCGGGTCGGTTCGCAACAGCATATTTTTATAAACCTCAATTAAAAAAACCTAAAAAAAAAAAATCTATATATATTGTTTTAATAAGCGACATATTCCACCCCTTTTTAACATGTCGGACCTGTGAATCGTGCACCGGTGCCTCTGGTTCGAATCCCCGTTTTGACGTCACTTCCTCACCACGATACCGTCAGTGTATTTTTTTTTTTTTAATTGAGTTGTTATTATTATATTAAAAGAGTTGCAGCATCATGAAGACAGAGAGACAAACATAACATATTGCAATCACATATTACAACACATAACTGAATATTGCTTTGTCTCTACTGGCTGCATTGAATGTGTTAATCAGATTAATAATCCCGTCCCTTTATTTAATGTAGTTTGTAATATATGTAGTCATTAGATGCATTGAGCCTGTTTTTAATAAACGTGGTATTGCTTATCCACTGATTTTCCATGATGCTGATTTTCCATGTTTATCTTCTAATCTCTTCTGTGAATGTTAACCGTAGCTGTGGTCTCCTTTAAGACCTTCAGGAGAGGACAAGGTCTAAACTCCAAACTGCTGTAGATTATGAGCACATTTATGTTTCTGTGTTGGTTTACAGCAGGTTTGAGTCAGATGGTTTAATGTAGGAGGTTATACATGATGCTGGAGAGCCATATAAATAACTCTTATGATCTGCACTGAAAACAACCATCTGTTCATTCATTCATCTCTGTTCATCTAGCAGTTTACAATAAGCACATACATACATACACACACACACACACAAATATATATATATATTAGTATAATAAGCCACTAAGTCCCACTGTAGGAAATTATTAATGTGATTTGATGCAGGTTCTGCTATTTAATGGCCATAATTTAAACCAGATCAGTGTTTTGTAGCTCCACCCATGAATATATTTATATATATATATATATATATATATATATATATATATATATATATATATATATTGTCCCTCATTTGTGTTATTCATGGACTCCGTTGGGTGATTGGTTTATTTTATCACGTGACCGGGTGATTTTTGTATTTAGTTTCCGTCTTCTATTACCCCCGTACACGTCTTTGTTTCGCTAATATCCCGGTGTTAGTGTCGTTTGTTTCGTTCCCCCCATTCTGTTGGTGTCCCTACACCATTTTAATCAATAAATCCCATTTGTTTTTATGCCCTGTGTTCTCCGAACTCCCCTTCCGCGCTCAACCATGGTACAGCGCTGCGCAATATCCCCGCGCAGGCTTGTAACTGTGGGAGCGTTTCTTCTAGCGGACCCTCCCGCGTGGCCGATCACCCGGGAAAGACGAGCGATTCTAATAGATCATTTCACAATCTGTACATTGTGTTCTACAAACAGAGAAGTTTTACTTAGAGAATCAAAATAATATTCATTTTCACTTCAGTTGCTTGAACTTTTTGCGTGAGCCTCTACCTGAGCCCCTCTGTTAACACCAGTGAGCAAGATGTGATCTTGCTGTTTCTCTCTTCACCCCTGATTCATGTCCTCGGCTGAAAATGGTATGAAGCAGAGGACAATTATATAACTGACGGAGGTAATGGAGCGTACAGGGATGGCCTTCAGCTGTTTCCTAATCTACAAGAGGGCTTGTTTTGTGCACCTCTGAGTCTATTACACACCATTCAGCAAAAAGAGCCAATCATATATTGTACATACATTTTGGGGACGTGTCATTCTCATATCTTTATTTCCTCAGTTCCACTCTCTCTCTCTCTCTCTCTCTCTCTCTCTCGCGCTCTCTGTTTGCTCCATGTCTTCATGCCCTGTGTTTGAGTTGAGATGTTTGGCCGTAGTGAGGTATTTTACACCTGCGTGAGCTGGATGATTATCGGCTCAGTGCTACTGTCCAAAACGATGTGCAAACCATGACCTTACTGACAAACTATTATGTCATGCTGACGGGAATGACGTCATGCTGTCGTATGAGGAATGTCTGTCTGTGTGTGTTGGCCAGAGGGGGGCAGATGTGGAGGGTCCATAGATGGTCTTTTAAGGACTTTAGGGAAATCAGTGCTTGAGATATTTACTTATGTCCTGTATTTTTGAATCATAGTTTAAATGTCTCATGACTGAAAAAATACATAACTGAACAAATATATATATATGTGTATGTATGTATGTATGTATGTATATGTGTGTTTGTGTGTGTGTGTGTGTGTGTATGTATGTATGTATGTGTGTGTAGTTTCTAAAAGTTTCTAAAGCATAATTTTACTTTCCAGTGTAATTTGAGAAAAGTTTTCTTTTTTATTGAATTATTTAATTTATTATTGTAATATTATTTATTATTATTATTATTGGTATTGTTTTGATTGTTATTTATTTTTATTAGTAGTTGTATTAAGTATTCCAAATAATCTAGGATTCTAGCATCATATATTACTATTAGAACTGCAGTTAATCTGGATACTTGATTAATTGATTGACGTGTCGTGTCTTCTCAGGGTCTCTATGTGTTCGCTGTGTATTTCCTCATGCATAACCAGCTCTGCTGGCCGGCCAAAGCAACGTACACTGTGGAGATGAATGGCCATGGTGGTTCTGATGGAGTTTTCCAGAGCAGCGGCGTGGCCACCGTGGGTGGCGGAGAGATCAGCAAGTCAACACAGAATCTGATCAGTGCCATGGAGGAGGTGCAGCCTCCATTCAGTATTTATAATATTAAAGAAAAGTGCAATACATAGTCATTAGCAAAAACATGTGATCTCTTTTATTAAACAGAATGAAGTGTAGATGTGTTTTGTAGTTCTGCATTTATAGACTGTAGCTCATCGTTGCTGTAATGCTTGTGTTGGTCATTCTCATTAAACTTCCTCAGTTTGCACAGAATGCAGGTCACTGTTTACAGGACGCTGGTGGATTTAACATCTTTATAGTTCAAAGTTTAGAGTAAAAATCCAGCTCCAACCTTCTGGAGACTGTTCTGGGACTGTCCAGTCACTGGAAGGTTAACGGCTGTCTTATCTAACTCGTGTTTATGTCTGCATGTCCTTTAGATCTCTGCAGATTGGGAGAGATCATCTTTACGGGCGAGCAGCGAAACCGGCAGTGTGTTTAAAGAGGGGCCGCAGCCTGACACCTACCCTTCTGATGGGGGCTTCGTTAACTCGAACCTAGTCCAGGATGAGGAGTCGCAGGAGTTCGATGACCTCATATTTGCCTTAAAAACTGGTGAGAAGTTTTTAAGCAGTTGCATTTTGCATGTTCTCCCCACTGAGACATACATCAGAGTAAAACACTTGCTTTTGACATGGACAATCTTTATAAAATTAGTGTCTCTGGTGTTAGTGGCTTGTCTTATGTAAGTGCATGATGATCAAGATCAGGTGTGTGTGTGTGTGTGTGTGTGTGTGTGTGTGTGTGTGCGTGTGCATATTAACCTGTGTATTAATATTAATAATTTGAATGTGTCCCTTTATTATGTAACCAGGACTCTTAGTTCTTAGATGTTTAAAAAACAGAATGGCTGAAGGTTTTTTTGGTTTCGACCTCCACAGGATCCGGTCTGAACCTGAGTGACAGCGAGTCGATCCACGGCAGTCACGATGGCGCGAGTGTGTCCAACTCCCAGATTGTAGAACTGCGACGCATCCCAATCGCAGACACACACCTGTAACCGGTAACCACGCTGCTTTTGTACGGAATGTATTTTAACAGTATTTTTGTACTGGTTCCACCGTTGCACTAAAGTTACCAGTTTCATTTCTTCTAGCGTAGTTGTTTTTATACCCGGATTTTGTCAAAACGCCGGATCTTTATATATATATGTGTATATGTGAACAGTCAGCACATTCATTTTTGATGTTTATAGTCTGAGATGTACAGATCACGTACTGTAGGTTAAGAAGAGCTTTGTTTGTGTAACACAAATAATAAAAGAGACCAGTGTTTTAGTCAGTGTGAAGGTATGTGTCTGATTTACAATAATCATGAAGGAGGAGGCTTTAAAGAAGACACAGTGTTCTAAATGATTATAACACAACAACAAACTTTAGATGAGAGCACTCTGCATTTACTATTTAAACCTGTCTGTCACCAACAATCATGCCAAAGTCAAACACATGAAGTTGCTATTTAAATCTGCAGGAGAAGATTTTTTGAGTTTTTTCAGAAAATTACTGGAAAGAAAGATAGTGTTTAATCCAAAACCTGTGCAGAGGGATTTAGTTTATGTTTATTTCACTTAGTGTTTATATCTATAGAACCCGAATATTGACTCCTGTGTTTTCACCGTGATTTACTTCCAATTCTACAACAAAAAGTGTCTACCCGAATGATTCACCTTTAACTGTTTAGTCTTTGTCTTTTTGGGTTCAATTGCTAACAAAAACACAAGTGATACACAAACTGTTGTCAAACTATGTTCAGTTTTTAAAATGTAACGTTAATTATTTAGTGTAGTTCATATGTGTTTGGAATGAAGTGCTGGGTAAATCTGATGTGGAAGAACCTCAGACCATGTTTTGAATTTTTTAAAGATTTAATAATACATGTGTTTTCGCATGTCTGATGGACATGATGCCTCAGGACAAAAAAAATCAGGTCAACACAACCTCAGACAAACAGCACAATAAATAACACAATCATTTATAATTCAGCAATTTTGAATCTGAAAAGTAGAATTTATAGGAATTAAGAGGTAAAAGCATTAAAATGAGGGCGGCACGGTGGCTTAGTGGTTAGCACGTTCGCCTCTAAGTGCTAGGGATTTCCGGTTCGAATCCCCATCTGGGTGGAGTTTCCATGTTCTCCCGGTGTCCACGTGGGTTTACTCCGGGTTCTCCAGTTTCTTTCCACAGTCCAAAAACATGGATCAAGTCAATTGAATTCTCCAAATTGCCCCATATAGAGTGTGTCTGTGTGAGTGAGTGTGTGCCCAGCGATGGATTGGCGCCCCGTCCTGGGTCTATCTGCCCAGTGCCCAATACGTTCTCCCCTGGATGGGCATGAGAAACCCCACCACGACCCTAACAGAGGATAAAGCGGGAGATAATGAGTGAATGAATGAAGCATTAAAATGATGCCGGACTACAAACCTCAGCTGATCAACAGTGTTGCCATGGCTTTTATAAATACTGAGGATGAACGACTAAATGATAATAATCAAAAACATTAGTTCATCTCTTTCTAAAGTTTATGTTCAACTCAAACACAGTAAAATGGAAACAAGCTGAAAGAAGAACATACAAAATACTTTTGTTTCTACATGGTATCGGAGTATGAGCAACAAACTGCAGTTAAAGTGATGTTGTAAATAAACTGATGTGTCTCTGGTTGAAGTATAAGCAGTATAGTCCTGTTGTAGTTACTGAAGGTGCAGCTAGTTAGGATTTGGAACACCAGATTCATATGAGGGGTCTTAAAATGATTAATGGAACAAAACATAAGTTTATTATTATTCATTCATTCATTCATTCATTCATTCATTATCTTCCGTTTTATCCTGTATTAGGGTCGCGGGGGGGGGGTGAGGTGGGGTTCCCCATGCCTATCCAGGGGAGAACGTTTCAGGTGTTGGGCAGTTACACGCCAATCAGGGCGCCAATCTATCACTAGGCAAACACTCACACAGACACGCACGCATACACACTCTATATGGGGCAATTTGGAGAACTCAATTGACATGATCCATGTTTTTGGACTGTGGGAGGAAACCGGAGAACCCGCCATTCATTATTAAATCTTTTAAAATCTACTATATATAAAAACACACATAAATGTCTAGTTTTAAAGACATTGTAACATTTATTGGTTTGTTATCAACTTACACCTCCGAGCACGTGACCCTGCACTGCACTTCTGAGACTAAAATTGTTGGAACACATAGGTTGCGATGTTTACTATGTATTATGGGATGTATTTCATAAAGACTGTCATATTGTCCACTGTGTACTGTTTGATGTGATGGAATGGACAGTGTTTTCCTTTGAAATGTATTTAAGTTGAATGAAATGACAGCAAACGAAAAGACTTAAAGTACAAGAAGCTCCAAACTGTACAAACACAGAGTGCTTCAGTAAATGTGATTACTCTCCAGCACTTCCACATCATCGTGTTTAATCTTAGTGTCGTTTTCAATTGTCCATGCTTGAGAATCTGAGTTCAGTGTAGAACCCGGTCACTCTGCAGGGTTGTGGTGGAGTAACCTGAACTCGGGCGCTTTATAGATGGTAATGTAAGGCTGTTTTGTCAGGGAGGATTATATAGGTGTCATGTTACGATGCACACTAGATAAAATGTTACAAAACATTCCCACAGCCCTGAGCTCACTGGAATCAACAGGAGAGAAGCCTGGACCAGGGGAGGTTTAAAGTGTTTGTGTGTGTGCAACGTGTTTGTTGTTTTACCAAAAATTAACTAGAAATTTAACTCACCAAGAGCCACTTTTTGATTTAAGCCTTATTTTTATTGCTCACTGAACACCCACATAAAATAATGCACTTCTTTAATGGGTATTCTCTCTTCATTTTCTTTATCAGAACTAAATACTCTATACATTTCTGAAAAACAAGTCAGATTTTTAAAATTTAGGAAACAGAGTACTGCTCTGTTGGGTGTTTAGCAGAATTAATACCCTGTGTTCAGGAATCTGCATGAACGAGAAGGTGTGCAGAATTTCCTTATAAAGTCCTCAGTGGGTTTGTATAATACAGCAGTCTGCACTGTACACAACTGTATAAATACAGACTGCCGTTATAACAATTTCACCCCTGCGGTTGACGCTGTGTGTTCCTTCTGTGTTAAATCACCCTGAATAAGCTGATTGCTACCAGGGTCAGAAATCCACAGAATCTGTGCACAGTCAGAGTTTAGGATCAGATCCAGATGTATACGCACAAACAGCAGAACCGTCAGCTCGCACCACCACCACCACCACCACCGTGACCATGGGTGAATTTGAACTGTGCTACTGTAAACACAGCTGGGACTGTGTCTGCTCACAAACACAACCCCGGAGAGCACGAGCAGGGCTGGCGAAAGGACTGTGTAAACAGATGGTTGATGTTTTGTAAGAGCAATGCGAGCCACGGTCTCAAAACGTTTGGGAACGCCCAGTGACATACCATTTCCAACAACCAAATACACGCGAGAAGGTCCGGTGTCCACATACTTTCGGCCATACAGCTGTTCAGTAGAGTCGACAGAAACTGGACATCAAAACGCTGAAACCACTCTGCAGATAAAACGTATGAAAAGGTTGCAGGTCATACTCAGGACGAGGTGCTGAAGGACGGTCTGATGGTTCCATACAGAACTTCAGAACGGAGATGATTCAGATGTGACATCAAACAGATCAGACGCAGCCGTAAAAGACTTCTGTAAAGAAATTTTAAAAAGACATGCAGCTGGTTTAACATACTTGCCCTGTATTTGAAGGTTGTTTGTGCTCTACAGTCGTGGCATGGCATACACAGACCTATAGAGGCGAGATGCCATGTCAGATTTACTCACTTGTATGTTTTATGAAGTGGAAGAATTTAGAACAATCACCATTCTCCACAGCTGAGTCTCGAACCAGGTACCCTGAAGTTTTAAACTGTAAACAGCAATCCTTAATTATAATGCTGTGTGTCTGAAGGGTGTGGAAGTTCAATGTTCGGAGTGTTAAACTGAAGGTGGGGGGTTTAAACCATTTAAACCCCCGATTCAACAGTTCCTAATATGGACCCTCAATCCTCGTTTCTTCAGGGCTGCTGTATCATGACTGACCCTGAGCTTCAAACCCAACTATCAAACATTACCAGGTGCATTAGTTCAGCGGGGTACTGTAATGTATCCTCCGTAATTCTCATCGCTCTTGGCGAGCTTTCCAGGCTGTCCAGACGATTACGACGGACTGCACAGTCGCTCTGGCCAGGACAAGTGTGTCACCGAATGTTATGGAGGTCAAACGATGAAATCTCCTCTTTATAAATACCCAGGTCCTCTACTGGAGGTTTAAAGCTGCAGCATAGTGTTAGTGGTTTGATTGTACAGATCTGAAACAAAACAAACCCAGAGAGTTCATCAGGATACTTTAACTCACAATCACTCCTATCTTGCTGAGACGTATCATTTGGTCATTTTACATTTGGTCATTTAATGGAAGCTTTAATCCAAAGCGACTTACAAGGTGAGCACAGGGTTCTTCACAGCATCCCTGGAGCAATGAGGGTTAAGGGCCTTGCTCAAGGAGCCACACTGGTAACATCAGTGGACCTGGGATTGGAACCACTGAGCTAACGTATCGAGGTAATTAAAACAACGCAGAAAGGACCTTCCCTTCAGACTGTAAACAGCCCTTTAGGATTAACTTTGCATCGATGTAATGTTTCATGCGAGGCAGCGAAACCGAGCCGGCAGATGACACACACTGGGCGTGATAAGACATTCCTCTGCGAGCGTGGCGTGAAGCCAGCAGGCCTTACGCAGGGGAAACAGAGCAGCCTCTATCTCAGTCTACCACCCTCACTATCTCTCTGTTTCACTCTCTATCTTCAGCCTCCTCATCGCTCTTTGAATGGGTATCCAGTCTAAACCGGTTCTGTTTAGTTCTTTCCCGAGTCGCTCATGTGAAGCGCTTGTGTTTTTGCCGGGGACGTGGCTAATACCCATGAAACAACTTCAGCCCAGGCTCAAGGGTTTAAACAGGCAGCATCAGGTTGCTGAAAGAGAAGTAATTCTGCTGAAGTTCCGCTGCAGGGCATCTGCAAAGGAAATGGCAGAGGGAGTGAACAACAATATAAAAAAGGAATATAAAGACCAGGGGAAGATGCTGTGTAGAATAACACATTACCAATTTCAGAGGAACATATTGCACTTTTAGTACTGAAGGTGTTGCATCATGTATAATACACCGAGCTTAAAAACAAGGATTAAACTCTGGTTTTTAAAATGCATGGCTTCTGAAGTCTTATAACACCGTGTGGTTGGACCAGGCTTCGGGAGTCTGAGGCCTGAACAACTTTTCATATAAATTCATTCACAAGGATTCATTTCAATGGGGCTTAGTGGTCAGCACGTTCGCCTCTCAGCACTAGGGATTCCTGGTTTGAATCCCCATCTGGGTGGAGTTTCCATGTTCTTCCCGTGTCCATGTGGGTTTCCTCCGGGTTCTCCGGTTTCCTCCCACAGTCCAAAAACATGGAACAAGTTAATTGAATTCTCCAAATTGCCCCATATAGAGTGTGTCTGTGTGAGTGAGTGTGTGCCCAGTGATAGATTGGCGCCCTGTCCTGGGTCTATCTGCCCAGCGCCTGAAACGTTCTCCCCTGGATGGGCATGGAGAACCCCCCCCCCCCCCAACGCGACCCTAATAGAGGATAAAGCGGGAGATAATGAATGGATGGATGGATTCATTTCAAATGATTCAATATTTAAAAGAATCAAACCGGACCAGAATGTTTATGATTACACATTTAAGGTTTAACTTTGTGTGTGTGTGTGTGTGTGTGTGTGTGTGTGTGTGTGTGTGTGTGTGTGTGTGTGTGTGTGGTGTACTGTAAGCCTTTCATACATCAGAGATGAAGACTGTAATATTTATAACTCTTCCTTTTATTATTTCTCAAACTTAAACATTATCTGGGACGTGATTTATCTGAGATGAGATGAGATCTGATGGTTAAAACTAATTTTAGCCGCACTGCACGGCGGCTGATCAAGGGAGGAACAGAGCGTGCCTGTCTGCAAAGAACAAAAGTGCAAAGAGACACCCGTGTTTTGCTTTTGGAAGGCACATAAGCCTTTCCGGTTTGCACTGTTTCAAACCAATGACACATTTAATTTGATTTAAAGTCATTAAGCTTAATTATGTCTCTGAACTGAATCACTTCCCTGTACTGTATTATAATTCTACAATGCAATAAACCAGACGCCGTGATGATGACTGGATGTCAAACCCACTCATGTCCTCGGTTTATATCAGAGCTGAAAGTAGCATGACTTTAAAGCTGCTAATTGTCAGCAGGACAAAATAATAAATACTGTCATTGGAAAAGAGTCTCCAAGAAACAATGTTCAGAGGACATCCGCCCCTTTTATACGCTGCATGCCGACTGGGTCAGCCGACAAAGCCGACAGCACCTGTTGTGTGTGTCCTTATAAAACAACTGGCGCAAAATAACATGATGATTCCACCAATCAAATAAATCCGCTGCTCGTAATATTTATGATACAGCATATATATATATATATATATATATATATATATATATATATATATATATATATATATATATATATATATATATATATATATATATATGTATTATTTTTTTTAAAAATTTTACTTTAAAAATAAGGAAGATTAAATGTAAAAAAGGGCGGATCCCCTCTCAACGCTGGGGATCCAGGTTCGTATCCTGATCCCGGTGGACTTTTTATGTTCTCCCAGTGTCCATGTTCTCCAGGTTTGCCGGTTTTCTCCAAAAACATGGATTCAAGGTTTAATTGTCTGCTTTAATTTGCCCAATCTATTACTGGTCACACACTCACTCACAGAATAGGTATAGTGTATATATAGTTTTAATGTGTATTTGTCTGAATGAGTGTGTGTGACCAGCAATAGACTGGCACCCTGTCCTTGGTGTATCTGTCCAGTGCCAGAAACATTCTCCCTATCCTATACTAGATAGGATTAGGTGAAAGAAAATGGAAGGATGGATTGATGAATCCTGAACGAGAGGAATTTACACTCATCAGCCGTTTTATGAGGTTATCATTCCTACAAATGTAGGACACATTTGATCTGTTTCTCTGATCATGTAACTAAAATTACAGAGTGTAGTCCATCTGTTCTCTAATGTTGAGGACCTGATGTGAAAATGCTGAAAATGCTAAACCGACAGTGTAAACACCCGAGCCAGCGCTTTTTTCTCAGACAGACAAAAATAGGTCTGCTTCCTTTATGTTCCTCCTTACTTTAATGGACTGTGTTGGCAGGAGCTGAAGCATGCTGGCATGCAGATGGGGGAAGTCCATAGCGTGAACTGTGCTAGCATTACAGCCATGCGTGCAACACATTCCCAATGTGCCCCACAGCATGCTGACTCAACCTTTCGCAATAGCTCAGTGCGACTATCCAGGCCTCTTCCAGAAACACAGGGTGTGGAAATCACACAGAAATTCCCCGAGATTCACCCAAACTTACAGTGTTTCAGAGAAGTGAGTCATGTCCCCAAGTCACCTCGTCTAAATCAGAGAGCCACGGAACCAGACGAACAGATGATAAAGGATATGGATATGGAGAGTTCGTGCTCATACATACAGAAAATAAAAGAAATAAAGATAAAAAAAAGAAATACTTGCAGAGATGAAATCAAGGACCAGCATTTTTACAGAACCCAAGAATAGGGGTTGCACTATACCACATCCATCAGCCAATCAGAGAAAAGAACGCTGAGTATAAATATATGTATTGTTCCCATAATTTGCATATTTGAGAAGAAATATCGAAAGGCCATTTGCCTCCATTTCTGAGAAGGGACCTTAACGGAATCACATACGAATGAAACCTGAGCCGCTGGAAAACAATTGCGAACTCGCAGCATGAGGACAGTTCTCATTACCTAACGAGGCGACCACACACACAGCGGGTTCGAGAGCCTTCAAAATAAAGAAATCCCGTTAACTGTGCCTCTGTCCAGTCTGGGATCCGTCAGTATGAACTATGTGAAACATGCTGTGCAGTGGAATACTGCAGTGTTGTGCTGTTTTCACGACCACATGACCGTCAGAAGTCAAATGAGGTCACACACTCGGAGACGTTTACTGCCTCGACTGGGTCACCTCATCGAGGGGCTTGTGGGATGCTAATTTATTTTTTATTTTCAAAGGCCTTTGACGAGTATCAGATGTTACAGAAATGGGCTTGTCTGTGTAGAGGAAACTGCTTTTGCTTTAGCTTTCTTTCTACCTTTAGAACGTGCTGGGGTTTCCAGCCCTACATCTCCAGTCATCATGACTCCCAGGTTCTTCCCTGTTTTTGTATAAACTGGCACCATTTAGCTTCTGTTTATGGCGCGCCTCCTGTTTTATTCCCTGGAGAGCATGTTGCTGAACTATCCACTCTGCTGAAGGCTAGCCAGAGCTCAACAGATCACAGATACAGATCAGAGCGGCCGATTACGGCTCCACACAGGCAACTGTCTGTGTGCAAACTTTGGGAGTAAACCATAACAGACAGCACGCTACAGGAGTAAATATAGTGCAGCGGCATTATTTTAAACAAGTTACTTTTTCCAAACTCTGAACTAATAAATCTTTAAAGACGTGCTTTGTTAGGAGTGTAAATATAATCACATGTGCGCAGTGGTGTTTCTGGGTTATTAGTGCCACTACTTGATGCCCTGTGTTGTGCCCCTGCCTCGTCACACTTACACAGAGATAGATAGGGTATCTACACCCCTGTGAACATAGCACCACCACCTATTTTGTCAGCAGATTAAAATAGTGCCTGTGCTGTTAGATTAGTATTCGTCACTAATATGTGGGAACCATGTGTCGCCCCGGGTCACCTGACATAACAAGTTTGTCAAAACTATATCGTCACCTTGCTGAAATGTCCTGGAACACGGTGTGAGGTTTAGGGAGAAAATTTGGGCCTGTGTGTCTAACTGGCCAAGTTTACTGCACAACAGATCAGCTTCTGTCAGAATGTTGTGATTTTATATTTCATAACAATATATAACAATCCTGGCGGCACGGTGGTTAAATGTTTAGCACGTTCTCCTCTCAGCGCTAGGGATTCCCGGTTCGAATCCCTATCTGGGTGGAGTTTCCTTGTTCTCCCCGTGTCCGCATGGGTTTCCTCCGGGTTCTCCGGTCCAAAAACATGGATCAAGTCAAGTGAGTTCACCAAATTGCCCCATATAGAGTGTGTTTGTTTTTATGTCTGTGTGTGTGAGTGTGTGCCCAGTGATAGATTGGCACCCTGTCCTGCGTGTATCTTCCCAGCGCCCAAAACGTTCTCCCCTGGCAGAAGATAAAGAATAAATGAATGAACATAGTGGTTTAGCACGGTCTCCTCTCAGCGCTAGGGATTCCCCGTTCGAATCCCCATCTGGGTGGAGTTTCCATGTTCTCCCCATGTCTGCGTGGGTTTCCTCCGGGTTCTCCGGTTTCCTCCCACAGTCCAAAAACATGGATCAAGTTAATTGAATTCTCAAAATTTCCCCATATAGAGTGTGTCTGTGTGAGTGAGTGTGTGCCCAGCGATGGATTGGCGCCCTGTCCTGGGTGTATCTGTCCAGCACCCGAGACGTTCTCCCCTGGATGGGCATGGGGAACCCCACCCCGACCCTAATAGAGGACAAGCAGGAGATAATGAATGAATGAAATTAATGAACATATAACAATCCTACCTGTTTACTGAACTGAATGTGTATGTGTATGTGGATTTGGCCTGGGAAAAAAAATTAAGAATGTTTTGTGAACGTTGGTAGACACCCATCATTCCGCCCTGCACCCCCTGTTCACGTCTGAGGTGCAGGTGGTCAAGGTTCGCCATGACTCAGGAGAAACTGAGACAGGGGGCAGCACGGGTCAAGGCATCTAAAAAAGGAAACCGTCTTGCTCGAGTAAATATATCGCTGCCCTCCATGTGCAAGGGGTGAGAAAGATAAAGAGAACGGCCGAGCAGGTAAAGGAATGACCCATGCCCTATTTGGAAAGGTGAACACTATTTGTTTTGTCCAGCAATAGAAAGGGCAAAGTATGTGAAAAACACAAGGTCACGGGGTTTGCCTCATGTCCTGTTTTATAGAAACAAATTTCATTTGTAGCAAAACGAATCTGTGAAACATTATAACTGGACTGAGCTCAAGCACTTTCCTGATCTTTTCATTAATACACTGCCCAACACTGCAGGTCTTTATCAACAAGCCTCATCCCCTCACCTCCCCCCCCCCCAAACTCACTTTGTAGGTCAGAAAGAAAGTATACGTTTGACAGGAGGAGATTGGGACAGGGCCGCCCGCTATCTGGTACTTTAAAAGGTCCGTTAAAGTCTTGGATTTCTGTAAAGCTGCTTTGTAACAATACTAATTTATATAAAGTGTTATGTAAACACGACTGAATCCAATTTAAAGTCAAAAACTGAATGTAATGCAAAACCAGGATTGGAGGTTGAATGGTCACTTGTAATCAGCGCCTCCTTGCAGAGAATGCAGCAGGGATTAGGTGGTCCCTCAGAATACTTTTGTTTACCGGCTGCAGGAGGAACTGGTTAGCTGCAGTCATTCCAGCACCTCTAATCTGGAAACGGGAACATCGGACAAATCCGTACTTTGCATTAGACTCTGATTTACTCAGAACTGCCTCTGTGGAACGGAATGCTTCATTTTAAACATTGTTTTTACTAAAAAATCATTTTAATACTTTAAACTAATGAGCTGAGATCAAACTCGGCTCTTCGTTTCCTCGATCATAAGTACAGAAGCAAGCGACCGATGCTAATAATGACTCTGCATTCTGAAAACCGGTAAGAACTTGAACTCCGGCGTCTAATAGCTAAAGCGAGGTCACCCTCCCTTTCACACGCCAGTTATGCAGACTGTCCTGGGACCTGCAGCCAGCTCTGGAACCTAAGCCTGGGAACAGCAGTGTCTGGGTTGCCTCCTTCAGATATGGAGGTGCACGGATTTGGGAGGGGGTTTGAACAGAACAACGATTGGTCTTTGCATGTCAATAGCCATGAAAGCCTGCAGCTGTCCTCTTCACTTCTCTGCTTGCCTTGTCTATCACCATGGCTACACAAGGAGGTCTAGATTCATGTTGTGCATAGTGCTCAGCAAATTCAGTTGTCTTTAGATTTATTAAGTTAAGTCTAGGTCTGTCAGCTATCATCAGTATGTACCTTCTATTAATAAAACCTGTGCAAAGAACATCTTCTGGGGAGCGGATGGTTCAATGTAAATCTGAAAGAGTAACGAAGTGTCAAACAAACAACAACTGATTTAATAGTAACTAATAAAAAAGGTAGTGGAAATAAAATACAAAAATAATTCCCAACTTTTAAAACACATGATCAGCTTAAAATAAATCTCCCCCGAAACCTTTCTAATGTGTTATGACATTTTGCAATGACCCATCTTAAGAGCTAAGGTTTCAAACTTAGACTGTTCATGACATAACCATCTAAAACAGGGGGTCCACACTTCTTTTGGATACATATATATATATATATATATATATATATATATATATATATATATATATATATATATATATATAGTACCGGGCAAGTGTTTGGACACACCTCCTTTTTGTTCCACATTGTTCATGGTATCAGTTCCACTAACCGACTTTGTAGATGTACAATTCCAAACTGTTTGTGTTCTACAGTACATACCACAGTGTACTCTGTTCTCTAAAGCTCAGGACCCCAATAGTACCACCACAGAGCAGGGATTATTTGGTTGGCGCATTATTCCTATCCCAGCAGTGTCACTTAGAGGAAAATACAGCAGCACTGCACTAAAGCCCCCCTCACCGCATCAGTGTCACTGCAGAAGCCACAAAAACTGACAGATAATATTAAAACAGAATCCATGTAACCAAAAGCTCCACTGATCCTTCACTGTGATTCCAGTGACTGCGAAACCAAACAAACATATCTGTGCGTGCTAAAAAAGGATCCACAAGGACATCCCACTGTGTGCTTACTGAATTACAGACTATTTGTTCTAAAGGCAATGTTTGGAGGGAACTTAAAAACCTGGCTTCTAACCCAGTGTGTGTTTGAATTCAGCTTTCAGTGACTGCACTGTGTACCCATGCTGATAAATCCAGCATTTTTACGGTTACAGAACGTTTCATGCACCGCAACTTCCAAGAATTCAACTCTTTGGTATAAATTATATGTCAGATGTTTGTTTATGAACTTTAAGGTTTGTTTGATCACTTTAAACTTCAGAAAAGGCCTTTAGTAAAAATGAAATTTAGCATACATCCTTTTTTTGTTTCTTTGGTTTTTAGTGATCTATTTTTCCTAATGTAGGAAGCCTTGCCTTTTTAGGTGCCTTGTCCAAGGGCACTACAGCAATAAAACTTGGTAAGACTTTCCGCGGACCTTCATGTCGCAAAGCTGGATCCCTAACCACAAGTTATTTTTTTAAGTCGTATATAATTTACTTTTTATTCATTCATTCATATCCTATATTAGGGTCGCGGGGGGGTTCCCCATGCCCATCCAGGGGAGAACGCCCCGGGCGCCGGGCAGACACACCCAGGACAGGACGCCAATCCATCGCTGGGCATAATTTACTTTTTACTTTTTTAATAATTATTGAATTATTTTACCTTAAAATTGGTCTTTTATTTCTACATGATGGCAGGTTGCCCTTCATAAAGTTGCCCTGTTGCACCACCTTGTTTGTTGTTCATAGGCACAACATGTCAGTGTGGCGAACATGTTGTTTACTGGATGTGTTTGCAATGTGCAGTTCTACACAATACACACACCTTTAAACCCAGCAGTAAAAGGACAGTGTTTTTATTGAGAACAGTAGACTGTTGAACAGCTATAAACTGCCATTATGGAACCATCACAGACTTTAAATAAAATTTTCTATAACATGTTATTAGTTCTGCTTTCCAGATGTTTCTGTTTCAGAGTCTTGTGATTGTGAAAGGGCCTGCTCTCTAATCCCACCCTGCTTTATGTCACCAGAAAAGGGTCAGCTCACCACAAAGGCCCTGACCTGTAGAAGTCAATGGCAGGGGGATAAGGGTGGGAACTGCTATGACAAAACGGACACATCAGAGTCTAACCAACGCCAAAAGAACCATAATACAGATCTGACAATGCCATTGTGTCCTGAAATAGGTACTTTGCTACTTTTAACATCCTGAATACAAAGTCCTTAATGAGATAAATTGGAACATCAACTGCAAACTGTTATAGCTGCTGGAATGACAAGATATTAATTAATGCTTTGAAATTGTAGTGTGTAGCAGCACGGTGGCTTAGTGGTTTAGCACGTTCTCCTCTCAGCACTAGGGATTCCCGGTTCGAATCCCCATCTGGGTGGAGTTTCCATGTTCTCCCCGTGTCCGCGTGGGTTTCCTCCGGTTTCGCCAGTTTCCTCCCTCTGTCCAAAAACATGGATCAAGTCAATTAAGTTCTTCAAATTGCCCCATATAGAGTGTGTCTGTGTGAGTGAGTGTGTGTGTGAGTGAGTGTGTGCTCAGTGATAGATTGGCGCCCTGTCCTTGGTGTATCTGCCCAGCGCCCGAAACGTTCTCCCTTGGATGGGCATGGGGGGAACCCCCCGCGACCCTAATAGAGCATATAGCATTAACCGATGTAGCTTCAACCAATCAGAATTTTGAGTTCTCCAGCGGGTCAGCGGATTCCCGCCCTCTGATTGGGTAGTAGTTTTGATGAGCAGACCTGTTCAGCCAATTAAAACTAATTACAGAACTACAACTCGACGTTCGCTATTAGCTTGATGGCGACAGAAAATGACTTTTTAAAATAGAACTAAACTGTTTTTAAAAAGCAAGCTGGCTTTTGTGTACAAACACTCAAGGTTTTAATCAAGATCTGTGGTGAGTTTAAATTCCTTAAATAATATTGCAATCGTATGAGGTTGTTGATGGGATTTTTATGTTTGGCTACACGGTTGTAACGGTGTTGGGGGGGGGGTTGTAACTTGGACTCATGCCTTTTTTAAACATTATTTTAAGTTTATTAAAGCACAGTTGTTGGCCGGTGGTATTTGTTTGTCGCTCGCGTTTCTACAGGTGTCTACAGGCCCAACGCATGAGTAACAAAAGTCTACTTTTAAAGATCTCAACTCTTTAAGCATTAAAAGCATTAAAGCATTAAAGGCATTAAAAGCATTAAAGGCATTAAGCAAATGCATTTCTATATCAGGCAGATCGCTGAGCGCTGGCACGGCGCGTGAATAACCACGCCCCCTGAAGATTTATTGCTGTGGAACAAATCCAAATGATTACTAAGTTGTTGTAATGTTCAAAAACGCCTGTAGAGGCGCTGCTGCTGCATTGGTAACCATCGTGTGAGGTTTACAGACAGAGGGTTTGAACTTTTTTCTTTACCATCAACAGTATATTTTCTTATACAGTCAGTGCTTTGGGGAAACAAAGTCGGATTAGATGTTCAAGTCGTTTAATCTGTGACATCTTATTGATTTTGTTTACTAATCTGGCAAGAAATCGGACCATAAGAACATCCTGTAAATCCTCCACCCTGTAATTACTTTTTTTTGAGCAGTTGTGTAGTTACAAAGACACTTAACAAAAAGTGAACAACTGACAAATGATACTTTATGGTCAGATTTATGGTGTGGTAGCTCAGTGTTTAGGGGGTTGGGTTCTCAATGTTGGGGATTAAAACACTTAGGCCAATGTGAAACTAAACCCTCATTGATCCAGGGGTGCAATATCACGGCTCTGATCCAACAATAAAGATAATGGGTTATGTGTAATAAAGATGGACTATGTGTAATAAAGATGGGTTATGTGTAAGTTGCTTTTGCTCTCTAAACTTCCATAAACTTAATTTTCAAAGCTGGTTAATAGACATTCTGTGTTGATCTCAAAGAGAAGTCACAGACCTGGACACAAGTTGCACCTCTGACCCATTTAATATTGACACATGTGGAATCTTTAAACAGTTCTTTTGTATCCCCTCACTGTTAGAATTGCTTGCTTTCGATCTGATTGAAGGAACTGTTCCACTGAATATTATGGACACTTTGGAAAAACAAGAAGTTGCTACTATTACTAACTACTAAGTTGCTACTATAAAGAACTGTAACACACAGTGGCTTGTTGTAATGCTGGGTAAAGGTTTATTTAACGCCAAGGAAGAACTAGTTCCAAACCATTTCAAACTGAAATTTGTCTGTTAAAATGACATAGTGATCATAATGATTTTGGGAAAAAAAATAAAACACAGGTTACATTAATGTGAGAACAAATGAAAGAAGAAATATTGCACTTATTGTTTCTGAAAACCGATTCGACCCACGCTCCACCTCCGTTCCTCAGAGTGAGTGAAGAGTTTAGCTTTAACACTGGATTATACGGAAGGTCAGGCATGGACTCTGGAATTGACCATCCACATGAGCAAGGGGGGAAAAAAATGAAAGCTTATCGTTTAAACCTCGCTGGTTGTGATTTCGTCAGGTGAAAACGACCTGAACGAAAACAGACACGGTCATAAACATCACGCGAGTCGCCTTGTTGTGATGTCTGGTGAGAGAAACAGATTAGGATACGAACCTCAAATGCCCATAATAGTCATCGAAAGGAGCCATCGCAAACAGATTCGAGCTAATCATGAGTGGCGTGTCTGGGGATCAGTGCTTTGCTTTGAAGGACTGTTTGCTTTTCCCTTTTTGTCCTTTCAAACAAAATACGTTACAGACAAGACAGAGACAGACGGAAGGTGTGAGGCCTAATGAGGGCGGGAGTGGATTCTTCAAGGCCACTAAGATAAGACCACTTTGATGAGTCTGTACATGTTTCGAGACATTAAACTAAAAAGTAGCTGATACTCGGAGGACACGTCGGCCCCTCGACTCACTCGGAACATCGACTCTTTGGGAACTCGGGTGGCTAAACACCTCTTTTCTAGGGGAGTCTGAGTGCTGAGTTTCCTCCAGACCTCGGCACAAGATGATTTGTCTTTGCTACTGGGTGCTACGTGATGAAGGCTGCGTTTAATCGACGCTTCGACTCACTAAAGTCGTTGAAATGAGATTTTTGAAAACAAATGTGTTTCTCATTTCAACCCAATTACAGCCACCGTATTCAATTTCTACGTTTCTACGGCTCGGAGAAGCCTGTCGTGGAGGCGCTCGGACATTTCTCATTCTTTAAATCGTATCCGCCATCACTGGCCTGGAGGAATGTGGTGGTGGTGGTGGTGGTGACGGGGTTGGCAATGGAGGTCATGGAGAACAATTGGACAAAAAGGGAATGTCGTCCGCTCTCAGAAAGCTGCTCTGTGCGTTGTCTCGACTTTCACTTCATCTGCTTTTCTCACCTGCTTTTGTACAGTGCAATTTAGACGATCACAACTTTTATACCGTCCACATTTTTGTTTTTCCAACTTCTTGGCAAGTGAGACTTTAATCCTGAGTGCTATTGTTTCAGGCAGTGCCTTACAGAAGTCGGCGCCGCATCACGCAACAATCAGAAAGGCAAAAAACTGTTCAGGCAAACGGCCTGCTGGGCGCCACCCTGTTTTATCTCTCCACCCTGCCTACACATGCAAATGGGAAACATGCGCTAGAATGTCATCCCCGTGCAGATGGAGACTGGTTTAAAGGCATTTCGAACTTGTATATGGTTTCCGTGTAAAGAATGGGAAAACAAAACAAGTCCACTGTGACTGACAGTACAGACACCCGAGGGTACAGTTTGTCATTCGCGTGTCTTGGATTGGGGTTGGGGGTGTCAAAAAAAACAATATACCACCCAAGAACAGCTGAGTTTGTACAGAGTCTCAGTCTGAATCTGTTCACGCCGTTGTTCGAGGTTGTGCAGACGACACCCACGATCTCTCCGTATCGGACCGAGGTGGCGAGAATCTGAAACGCTCAGTCATTTCCAAAACGAGCCACGAGCGACTCGAGACGAAAATTAAAATGTGCAAAGAAAAAAAATCCCACAACAGAAGCCGGAGGTCGCTAGTCTTCTCTCCTTTGTACTGCGAGTGGCGACTATATCCCGCGTCTTACAGACAGCCCTGTGCTACAGAACGTTGTTTTGTGCTGCAGAAAGAAGCGTGAGGACAAATGGCCGAAACTAGGCCGATGAGATCCTGGCGGCGCCGTCCGGCCAGAAGCATCTGTCCACAGGGATGAGTGGTGTGAGCGCACGTCACGGGGCGTGCACACGGCAGCTAGCTTTTGCCCCTTACTGTCCTTCCTCCCGTCCGTTTGTCTCCTCTCGGCATCGACAGCAATGCAAGTACGCTCGCCGTCACCGGGAACATAAAAAAAACTCAAAGACGAAACTTGAAGGGCCCGTTCACTCTGGGCGATAGGACTGTAAGCTCATCGTGATGGGCATGTTTCGGGCCTCCGCTCCTCCGCCTGAGTGGTTTGCTCCGGGTTTGGATCGATCTGCAGAGTGGGGAGAAAATGCACGATTACAAATCTAACCATTCAAGGCTCTGATGTTAAGATGCTTTATCAAAGGAAACTAAAGCCGGGCCATGGCAACACTTGATTTTTATCTTGACATCAGATAAAGGGGACTGTTAACAAATGCAAAGGTCGAAATAAGCTCCTTAATTCTCTTGATTCCTTTAATTCTCATTTTCATGTTCAACCAACAATTACTTCTGTTCAATATATTTACCTCAGAGTATGGAGGTGGAGGCTGGAAGCGGAATTCTTGGATGTAGGCAAACAGTGGGCTATTAAAGTCCTCACGTCCTGAAGATACATCCACGCAGTTCTGTCTTTGTTCCTCGGTGACCACCTCTGCATAAGCTGGGGGAGCTGTGAAAAGACCATAAACAAAGAAAACATGTCACACCTGTTGCCAACTTCCTGCCCAATGGGGTGTTTATTAAAACATGACTTAATAATTTCATATTCCACAAATATAAGAAAATGTATTTCACTTTTTTCTGTGCAACCCCAAAAATATATCTATAACTCACCTTCAGGTCTTTCAGGAAGACTAAGTCCCAGCCAGCTCATGGTCATGCTGCACTGGCTACTGACGGACGATGTGCGGCTGCCAAATGGATGCAAAGGGATGGTGCCGATCACCAGAGGGAGGTTGAGGGTCAGGTTCATAGCTCCTGGAATGTCCACATAGACCTACAAGGAACAAGCAGCATCTAGTTATGAACCTAGTTTGTGATACTCGGGATGGAAGTGATTTATCTGTTGAAAGGCCTATGATGACCTAACAATGCTGTGCATCAGCAGTGTGCTTATCAGAATATCTTGGGGGTTATCCTGTCATTATGTAAGAACAAGATGCCCAAGTCCAAGTGGTTCACAGGGTTAAGAGGTCGTTAACATGCATTAGCCTGAATTTCTGTAGATATTCCTGGCTCATCCTCTTATCAGTCGGCTATTGTTAATAATCTTGCTGTTAATGGCATGGCTTTACAGCTCAGGGAGAGAAGAGCCTCTGAACCCCATGATTTTCTTAATTTTTTTTTTTATCTACTGAGAATAATCAACTTCAGGAGTCCATAAAACTCACCATGAGCGAATACTCCACCCGGATGATGCTGCAGTCAAGTATTGAAGGCGACACTGGGGGGATTTTTAGCATTTTCCCGTTCCACGTCTCTGTCTTGCCAGAAGACAAAGACTCACCACGAATGTTTGCAACCAGCTGCTTGATCTCCTTCATTTTCCCTTTGGCATAGAAGGTCTGGGTTTGGTAGATTGCAGCCTTTGGCACAACCACACGAGAAGAACAATTCTCAATTTCAGCGAAGATCTGAATCGACTCTCCTGGAAGAATAAAGAAAAAAAAAACTTGAGTCCCTGTGAGGTCTCCTGCAGAAAATTCCAACCCAACTCGTGGTGCTCAAGAACCTGTGAATGTGAATAAATGATACGGTACCTGGGGTGTAACCCTTTCTTTCAATTTTGGCACTTAAGGAGATTGGACCTGAGGTACAGAACCAGCAGCATAAAGTCTTGTCTTTTGTGCCTGCCTGAGGAGACTGTAAAAAAAAAAAAAAAAGGTTTATAAACAATGTTTATAAATTCTGTGGTTTCTGCTTCTGGATTTTATAATAGCAGCTCATCCAGCTGGGCAGCACATACATTTCATAACATGTAAGGGTCATGGAGATAAACTTGGGTATGAGACCCACTTAACTTACACACTAAAACTACAAAATCAACTGGACATTTTTATATGTTCTTGGTTATGGAGAAAATAATCACTAAACATTCAAAATCATCAAAATATCAAGAGACTAATAACACAGTTTTGAGCAAGTGCCCCTCAAATTAGTTCTTGGTGGCTTTTTTTTATATAATGAAGAATATGGATGTGAGGAATAACAGTTTAGAAGACGCCGCTGGAAAGGCTTTACTAAAATGTCATGAAGAACAAACTCAGTCCAGTCCCGGCTGTGATGAAAGCCAGACACCACTCACCAGGAGGAGGGGAGTGTTGATGTCGATGTGTTCGAAAACCGTGAACTCTTTCTTGGTCTTCATGGGCAGGAGCCATGGCCTGTGCAGCTCTGCTTTCACCCAGTAGCGCACACTACCATGTTTCCCTTCGAAGGAGGTAGCCAGAGGTCTGTACGAACAGAAGAGAGACGGCATCAAGAATCTGAAGGCCGCTCCACGTTTCATCTGATGTTTTGCATTAAAGATAAAGGCCTTCATTGAGGACTCACGTTTGTGGAAGCTCGACGCTAAATGCATACTCGTGCCTTCCTGAATGAATGGTGGTGAGACCTTCCTCAGAGTTGTCGTCATCTGAAACGGAAAAGCACATTTTTCCAAATACATGTAAACCTCACTCGAGGCAGGTCTTTAAATCGGCACATGAACCGTACAACTGTTTTTTATTTATTCATTTAATCATGGTATAAAGTGATATGCGGATAGAAAAATGATTCACAAACCAGCTTTAAAGTATAAAACAAGGTATTATATGAAAATGCAAACTCATGAACATTTTAAAACATGGTAGTAGTGGCACGTTTGTGTGCTTTTTTTTATTTTATTTTATTTCAAACTTATGGTGTCGTGTAAACCCATATAAGTTATTTTTTATTGAAAAAAAAAAAACGTTTAGAGAAGAAAAAGACAGAAATAGTTTTTAATGGCTGTGAAACGAACGAACTGGAGCTTGTTTTCGAACAGCAGAAGCTGCTTTTGGCTCGGAGCTGTCACTCAGAGGCCGAGCTGAGCTGGAGGAGACCGGCCTAAACCGGAGCTGGCTGCCTGCGCTGCATTACGTATTCAGAGCTGTGCAGCGTTCACCAAGCTCTGCAGCTCGAGCCTATTTACCGTTCACCACTGAATTCCCCTATACACTCTATACACCCGACAGACGATTCGGATCAACCAGACGCCGAAGAATAATGAGACAGAAAACCGACTACGTTACTAAAAGTTCATCTTTATTGTTGAGCGTTTCAATTTTTTGGTGAAAATCAGAAATCAAAAGTCAGCACAGCATTTTAAAGGCACACGTTAACAGATCACAGAAGGCAGTTGTGAATGACAGAACAGCAGCATCGTTTTATAATAATAATAATAATTACAGAAAAGCCGAAATGGCCGGGCATGCAGAATTAACAGGAAAACAACAAACAAACAATGTCACGTCGACGTGCACAGAGACTCTATTGTCTAAAAAGGGAGGCTTGTTTTTTTGCAGATTGTCTGCGCTGGGCTTTAAACGGCTCGTTTCTGATCGCTGCGTTCGAGTCGCTTATGAAACGGCAATAAACGCGTTTAAAGTGCGTTGCACCGACGGACTCGCCTTTTCTTTAAAAACAAAGTATAAAAGTTGCACACAGTTTCTGCAAAGGCGTGACGTCACGGGCCACGCGCAGCGCCCCCGCCAATCACAGGCGAGCGCGACCAGGCACCGCATCGGAACAGGATTGAACCGCTTCTAACAATGGGTGGAAACTGAAGTCGAATTTGTCCCCAAATCGCCCTAAATTTCCATTTTACGATCCTAAAAAAGTGGCACGAAGCCGGCACAGCGGGGGGTCCGAGGCGCGTGCGGCGTGTGAGAGAGTTTTGTGGATTAAAACGCCGAATTGGAGCGCAGGATGCACGAGCGCCATTCATTCTCATTAAGTTGTGACAGGCGCATCTTTATAAACTTACACACTGCGATCGCAACGACGACCCCCCCCCCCCTTATAATAAAAGAGCTTTTAACATTTCAGACGTGTGCATTAAACAGATTTAGGGTGGGGGGAGCGGGGGTAAGACGGTGGGGTACGTTCGAGCAGATATGGTACTTTTTTGCATTGACAGGTAAACAAGTCTGAGCATCCCGGAGCTCGGGGAAGGAAAGCGGGGGGAGAGGAGGAGGTCGGATCCGCTCTGTACGGCTTGCTTACCTCGTCCATGGCCAATAAGGATGTCTTTGTGACTGAGGTACTCCACTTCCTCGGTGTAGTTCTGAGTGTAGGCAGTGTTGGAACCCGCGTTCCGCGACTCGGTCCAGCGCACTTTGGCGAAGCCTTTGGCGTGGATCTTCAGCGAGCGGACGCGGATCTCGCCGGTCACCTCGATGAGGACCCTCCCTGAGACGCAGTCCCCGCTGGAGAACACAGGCACGTTGCTGTCGTTGTGACAGTCGTAGCTTATGACCAGGCTCTTCACCTTGCCGAGCACCATGGTGGCGAGAGGCGGAAAGAAAGAAAAAAGTCGCGTATAAAAAAAAACAAGAAACAAACAGGAAAAGCTACGAAAACGCGCTGCTGCTGGAGAAGGAGGAGGCGCGAGAGCCCGCCGCACGGCTGCGCAGGGGTGTCATGGACGTGCGGGAGCTGAATAACAGCAGAGGACGCTGTTATCGCGGCTCCGACGCTCCGCTCTGAAAGACGGCCGACTTTCTGCGCTCCGCTCGCTTTAAGCGGCGGCTCGGGGAGAAAAACAACCTCCTGCGCATGCGCGCGCCTTTCCTGCCCGCCTCCGGGCGTGCGCTGGACGGGACCCCCCCCCCACACACACACACACACACATATACACCCCCCCCCGCGCGCTCTGGCACGTCGACAAGACAAAGACCAGCTGAGCGTCCAGAGACCCAGGTGCGCACTTTACCCTCCCGAGCTACTGTAACCCGCATGCGGCTCCGCGGGACGCGCTCCTGAAGAGCTCTGCTGGACACTGCAATGTCCAGTGTTTGCTCCTTCATTGGGTCATCTGGTCATTTTATCCAAAGCGACTTACAAGTTGCTGTTTATTATTATATTTCACATCCCTATATACTGTATTTAAAAAATTTTTTTTTATCATTTTCTTCTTTAAAATAAAAAATTGTATTATTACTTTAAACTAACAGGGTAATCGGGGTCCGTGACCCATAATTTCGTTCTTATATCTTTTACCGCATGTGATATTAATGATAACATTTTCTTGAATCTTGAAAGTATCCCAACTTGGTTGGGCTCAGCATCCCTGGAGCAGTGAGGGTTGAAGGCCTTGCATGGGGGAACACACTGGTAACTCCAGTAGCCCTGGGATGTTTAATGCATGGACTCGTCTTCGCTTTATTAATAATCGCCCCATCTTTACATTTAAACACTTCAAAGATGATTTCAACTAATGGCTTTCATTAAAGGCCCTTCCTGTTTCAGCATAACCAGCCCTGCACCAACCGAGAGGAAGTTCGATGTGGAAGGAACTCGCTGCCTTTCGGTTGCAAAGCAGGCCCAGAGATAAAACGGAACATTATGAAAGCTGCAAGTGTCCACATGTTTAATGTCTATATAGCTTATATATAGCCATAACGAACTTATGGACTTTGCACAGCTGGGCCACCTGCACACCATTATAACAAGCACATGGTTTTTCGAGTTTTTCTTTGTGGTTAATTGATTAATTGTGTTTTATTAATTAATTACATTTTTGTGTTTTTTGACCACACTAGTCCAATTACAGAAAAAAGTCTTTTTGTAAGGGTTTTGATAAAACTCTGAGCTGGGTATTCTATTATTAAGATATGTGCAATACATGTGCATTTAGAAATGGGAGTCGTCATCAATGGAACTGAATAGAAACTTTTGTTTCGTAAAATAAAAAAAAAGTGAACAAAAATCTATACATTTTAATGCTTATTCACTGTTAACATGGAGGTAGAATCAAAATTATAGTGTTGTAATAATTATACATCATATTTGCATATTCATCTTTTCTGCTAAATACAGATGTTATAACATTTAAACACTTTCATAAATCACTACGTGTGTATTAAGCAGGTCTCATACATTATTTGCAGCCTGTTGCAGTGTGAAGTTTAATACGCCACCGTGTGGCCTGTGTAACTGTACACTTTTGATAACACCTGTTGCTTACTGCGCTTATATAACTGGCCTTTGCACCAGGGCTCACACAAGGCAGACGAGGGTAACTACAGGTTATTATCATTTCTTTTTGTACATACGTTTAATTAAGAAAATCACATGCTGCTACATCTCAACACTACAGCATTATATAAGGTATATACGCTTACTGGCCATTTTCTAATACACCTCCGTGTTTTTAGCTTCCATATATGCACTTAGTACAATACTATTGCAGATTGTAGTTTAGTTGTAACTCTAAATACTTTTGTTAATGTTTTTCTTTGTCCTCTGAAGGTCGAGACCCCCCCCCCAGATCTGATAATATGTGGGTGGTGAATTAATCCTATCAGTGACACTGATGTGGTGGTGGTGTGGATGTGTGTCATGCTGAAACAGCTGGATCAGACACAGCAGTTGTGCTGGAGGTAAATAATAATAATAATAATTTTAATAATAAAAACATAATAACTTCTTTAAAATATACAGTTCAGGATCTTTGATGAGCTGAATTGTGGCTCAGTTAACTTGAACACTTAGCGCCCTCTAGTGGTCATTGTCATTAATGATTAATACTGACCATGAAAGCTGGCAGATTCGTGTGCATTTATAAACTTGCATTAAATAGTCCTAATATTAGTGATAACTTTCTTTTCTTTTTTTAATCACTATAGATCATCAGAATCTCTGTCTGGCCTTTAGAGTGCGATTCAAAAATTTATTTCTAGATTAAGTGCAGTTTGGTTCTTAAATGAAGTTCTGATGTCAGAGGCCTGATGCAAAACTCAGGTTAAAACAGCTATTAAAGTGAATTAATTTTCTGAAGGTGTACAAATTTACAAAGCGCCTTTCTCTATTAAGTGAGTCGTGTTTGCAGAGGGAGTGGTCAACACTAGATTTGCTATAACCTTTTTGTTTGCAATAGAACTGTCATGCGTAATCAATCCTGCCATCAGGGACATGCCCCAGTTCTTTGTCTGAGTCTTATCTTGGTTCTTTTTATATTCAGAGCTTAACAAACAATGTTTGTTTTGTCCATGAGTTTATAATCTGTTTTTAAAGAAAAGTACCTTACAGTCATTGTTATTCATAAGAAATGTTGATGCTACTAATTCAATTGATACACATTCAATGGCTTTTAAAAACTAATACTGTGTGTGTGTATATATATATATATTGTACACACACACACACACGCACATCCCCGTTTTGCTCTTCATGTTATCAGTTCCAATTACATTAAAGCCTAACAAAAAAACAGATGGACTACAGTATGTAATTGTAAAACTACAACATCCATCTATATGGTAAGTAAAGAAAATAGGCAATGGAGCAAGAAGGGGGTGTGACTGATACTATACTGTGTGTGTGTGTGTGTGTGTATATATATATAAAATATATAAGCAGGAAAAACTAAAGCAGGTGTAAATTCTCACTTTACTGGCATTTACTGTTCTCTTTGTTTGAATAGCTATAAGATTAACATCACGTTGCCTTATTCGTGCTTCTCAGGTGTTTTTGTCGGGTAAGGATCCTGCTGGGGAGTGGAATTAGTTGAATCCGGCCAGTAGCCTGGAGCACCTCCTGCAGGGAAATAGCCCGGGACAGACAGATCTGGACAGAACTGTGGTGCACTCGGTGCTGGATGCTGCTGCGGGATGGGAGGATTTGGAAAACTCATTACTGGAAACTGAGGTGGGTTGAAACCTGGACCCGATGGTGCAGCACTAAATCCAGGAGCCATTGAGTTTGGATTAGGATAAATATCGCTGTAGGCAGGAGGAGGCGCTCCTGGATCTTGATACATGGGTGAGGGGTAAACATTGGGATACTGCGCTGGAACGGGTCCTAAACCAGGATTAGGTGGACTGGGGCCGTACACAGTTTGTGCCGGAGGTTGATTCCACCCCGGCGCACCTGGGATGACGGCGGGTGGCAGGCCCGGTTGGTTCGGCAATGGAGCCATTTGCATTGCAGGGAGAATGACTACAGGAAACACGACCTCTGGGTCACTAGCATAAGGCACATCCAAATAAACCTGTAAAAAAACAAAGTGCGATTTTAGTGACATATCAGAAGTGAGCCAGAATCAATTACACCGGTTTATGCCGTATGATTGTATCCAGACCCAGAACATCATTCAGAGACTGAAATCCATTAGCATCTGAATAATGGAGAGGATGTCTGCATTAAAAGTGTAGTGCCGCACTGGCACTCACTAAACATGTGGTTCACAAAGACATGGGTGGGGTCTGGTTGTCTCAGCCAAAATGTAATTTGGACCTCAATCTAATGTTGTTTGAGCAAACCATACTTTAAATGGATTCTGATAAAGTTTGACACAAGTCCTTCATATTTTAAAACAAGCTTTTTATATCAGTAGACGTTACTGGATTGGTAGACAATGGATTAATGAAAACCTCTGGGCTAATATCTGAGTGGACAGTAGCACAGGACAACATTACCGTGAGTGTGTACTCCACTTTGATTATATTACAGGTTGTTATGCTGAAGTCCAGACAGGAGGGAAGCTCCAGGTCCGTGTTGACTGTTTGTTTGGATCCAGCTGGAACGGGATCCCCGACCACTTTGAAAATATTTTTGCTAGAGCGTTTGGTGCGACCCTGCGCATGGAAAGTCTGTCTCTGCTCCATACTGTACTTTAGCTTCAGGTCACGGGATGAGGAGTTGTCAATGTTCGTGGAGAGCTTTATGACTTCACCTAGAAAAGAAGAAAACATCTGGATGAAAATCTGCAGGCAGTGAGTGACGCTTATCTGGACGTGTCACTGATGGCAGGGGGATGTTGGCAGACCTGGTGAAAAACCCATTTTGTTCAGTGTTGCCGTCATGGATGCACTTCCAGAGGTAAACAGTTTCATCTTCTTGTTTATAGATCCACTCTGTGGGTTCTAGAAAAGAAAGAAAAATATAACTACATTATTACAGTATAAGTACAAGTATTTAGACACCTACAAGTTATCCATACGACTGGACTGTTGTATAATAACATAAAATTATATTGTAAACAACTTACGATACTAAAACGATAGAATTAAAAACACCACCGGTGAATTCATGAGCACTTACCATTAAGTTAGCTTCTGCACACAAAAAACGAGGTACCACAGATAGTTCTTGTATTGCAGTTTCATCCATCCTCCATGAGCGATCTAATGTAACCTCAAGAATGTATTTCACAGAGCCGTGACCTCCATGAAAGGACGGAGGGAAGTTCCTTAAATAAAAAAAAACATGAATAAAATCCCTTAACACCTTAGAATTAAAGCCTATTTAATAATAAGACTATCTGTTATATATAAGCACATTGGCCTCTCAGGGCTGTGTCTTTGTGGATTTTTCTTTAGTTTCTCTGGTTTCCTCTCACACTCATGGATTCATGTTAGATTGGCTGATATAATTGCCCCTATATAGTGTGTGAGCAATAGATTGGTGCCCTGTCCTTGGTCTCTGCCCAGCCCCTGAAATATTTCTTATATATAACACTCTTAAGAGAAAGCAGTGGTTTAGTTGGGATTCAAAAGACATTTAAGAATCTTTTGACTTACCCCTGGGGCAGCTGAAAGCTAAATGGATAAACATGGTTTCCTGGTTTAACCACATTGCCGTCTGGAGAACAAAATGTGAAATAAAAAGCTTTTAAACAATACATTTAGGGCCATTAAGTCATCTACAGCTAATGGGGGATTATTTCATTCATGTAATAGAATAGATTATTATAAAGATGAGTCTAAACTCACATGTCTCTCCGGCTGATATTATAACTCCAGGTTCCTCTCGTCCTGTAAACGTAAGATTTAGAATGTAATACAGATAATGTTTAATAAAACCATCAGACTGGACATTTTATATCAGCACAAATTCACATTCACCCTAAGATGAGTTTTTACAAACAAACTTAATTTATTTATTATCTTCTGCTTTATCTTCTACCAGGGTCATGGGCGGGTTCCCTATGCACAGCCAGAGAAGAACGTTTTGGGCGCTGGGCAGATACACCCAGGACAGGGCGCTGATCAATTGCTAGACTCACACTCACACAGACACAAACAAACACTATATGAGGCAATTTAGAGCATTCCGTTTACCTTAAATCCGTGTTTTTAAACTGTGGGAGGAAACCGGAGTCTCCAAATTGCTCCCTATAGAGTGTGTCTGTGTGAGTGAGTGTGTGCCCAGTGATAGATTGGCACCCTGTCCTGGGTGTATCTGCCCAGAGCCTATAACATTCTCCCCTGGATGGGCATGTAGAAACCCCCCCCCCCCGGGCCTAGTAGTGGATAAAGGGGAAGATAATAGATGAAGCGGCACCGTGGCTTAGTGGTTAGCAGGTTCACCTCTTAGCGCTAGGGATTCCGGGTTCGAATCCCCATCTGGGTGGAGTTTCCATGTTCTCCCCGTGTCCGCGCGGGTTTCCTCCGGGTTCTCCGGTTTCCTCCCACAGTCCAAAACCATGGATCAAGTCAATTGAATTCTCCAAAATTGCCCCATATAGAGTGTGTTTGTGTGAGTGAGTGAGTGAGTGCCCAGCGATGGATTGGCGCCCTGTCCTGGGTGTATCTGCCCAGCGCCCCAGACGTTCTCTCCCCCCCCCCGCGACCCTAATAGAGGATAAAGCAGGAGATAATGAATAAATAAATAATAGTTGGATGGATAATGTTAAAGAAAAATCCACTGTAATGCTAATAACTAGAAACACGGTTTATCACGATAAAAACATCGCAAATGTAAACATCATCACACCACCGACTCGTCTTTATTTTAAAGTAACCCCTCGGAAAAATCACAAAAACAAATCGCCACGTTATAAATATAATTTTAAAAAAAACCTTCCTTGCGTTTAAACTACGTTTACCGTCATGCAATGCGGCTAACAGCAGCGCGCCCACCGGCGGAGCACTAAAACGAAAGTAATCACAAACTTCAAATGAATCATGAATTAATCTAAAACCCCGATAACGCCACCTTTGAAAGCACGTGGTCGCGCTTTGATCGTCTGCGGGAGCTTGGCGGCGCACCTTTGTTGTTGGGATCCTGAATGAAGATCTGTTTGAGTTTGAAGTATCTCTCGTGCGCGTGGTAGCAGTGAGACTGGTCGTTGTGTCTCTCTGTCCAGCGAACGTTCGCGTCTCCTTTACATTTCAGATAGAAACTCCCGATTTTCGCCTCTTTGTTAAGCTCCAGGGTGACGGTTCCGTTGATAACGTCGCCGCTGGAGAAAGTGTTGCTGCTGTTAACGGGAACGTAGTCCAGCCGGAGGTCCTTAATGGTTCCCGACATTGTGCAGATGTTTGATCTTATAGAAGTTCAGAAGAAACTCCGACAGCAGTGCGATCTGTCCGATCAGTGCGATCTGTTCGATCAGTCCGGGGCAAAGGATCCTCCTCCCCACGGCGCAGTGAGACAAGTCGCTGCTTGCAGACCGAAAACCCACTACCATTCGCAAAAGACGTCATTGTTTAATTTGCATAGTGGATGTCCTTGTATTTAAAGCTGTAGAACGTGATGTAGGGTTGATGGTGCTCAGTGGTCAGGGAATTGGACCATCAATCTGAAGGGTGTGGGTTCCAATCCCAGGTCCACTGAAGTTACCAGTGTGGCTCCTTGAGCAATGCCCTTAACCCTCATTGCTCCAGGGATGCTGTGATGAACCCTGTGTTCACCTTGTAAGTTGCTTTGGATAAAGACGTCTGCTAAATGACCAAATGTAAAAATGTAACGTGAGCGTCACCCTCTGGCCTGCGGGCCAAATTTGGCCCGCTGTGTAATTATATCTGGCCCGCGAGGCGATATCATATAATTATTTGAGCGGGCGTGCAGGTATTATACAGCCGCTAATACTAAAAATCCCATAATGCCCTCCTGTTGTTTTAGTTTTGGTTGTTTTACTAAAAATTAAAGTTTAATCTTTAAACTTAATTTTAAAAATTACTAAATATTTTACATAATAATAATAATGAGTTACAAAAAAAAACAACTTTGCATAGTGTTCTTTATTTAAAGTAAAAGTATAACTGCAAAAAGAATTATCTTAAAACCTCGTTCTTCATGTTTTGGCAGCAGTGTTATAATTCAGAGTTATTTATTATTAAAGGAAACAATAACAGAAATCACTTTAGAATGCCGTGTGCTTTAGTCCATCTGGATCAACTTACATTCTTTAAATCCTGAATACATTCATCTGCATGATAGGCACAGGTCTCGCTCAGTGCTGCAGCTGATGGGTTTAACAATGCAAATGATTTGCTACAGACATCCCATCATATACAGTGACGACAAAAGTCTGAGATCAACTCATTAAAATGAGCGAACCAAAACTTTGAAGCGAATGAAGGCTCATTTGGAAGGATAATAGTCTGGAGTGTCTGGACTTTGCCAGGATCTTGTAGCACTTTGATTGTTTGGGGTGGAATAATATCGACCTGGTGCAGGTGGATAATCCATAGTGGGATGGTTTGATGGATTTGAGTCCGGAAAGATGTCTGTATAGGAAGGTGGTGGCTCATCGAAGTAGGATGCTTGGGCGGTGTATGGACTCGGGTACAAAACTGGAGCTGAAGCATGAACAGGAGAGGTAAAAGAGGAGGACATGCCGAGCCCTGGTTGGGGTAGAGAACCCCTCCGTGCTTCTTGTGTGTTTTGATAAGACCCAGAAACAGTTTGGTTTTGCAAGGAAGGAAAATTTTGGTCGGCTGGAAGAATTACCACCGGAAATACAATCTCAGGGTCCCGAGCATACGGCACATCCAAGTACACCTGAAAGAAAGAGAACGATGCGTGAGCTGTGGAACCATACGGAACAGTACGGACGTCTTTACCTTGAGCGTGTACTCCACTTTGATGATTCCACAGTTCGTGATGGTTGGATCCAGGTTGGGGGGGATCTTCAGCCTGCTGGTGATGTTCTTCTTTGATCGTGAGGGGATAGGATCTTCAACAGCTTTGAATATAGTGTTTGTCGAATAGTTGTGGTGAGATTGGGCAGTAAACGTTTGCCTTTGTTCAAGTTTAAACTTTAGCTTCAGAGAGCGGGATGAGGAGTTTTCGATTTGGCTTTCAGCTTTAATGGTCTCCCCTGCGAACAAACAGAGTTTAGACAGAAAATACATGCAGATCCTGTCGTTCATGACCCTTTTTTAAGTAATGCCTGTTCGACATCATAAGGTTACCTTGTCTGTAGCCCATTTTGTCAATCGATGCTCTGACTGAGGCACTACCGGAGGTGAAGAGTTTCATCTTTTTGTCGATCGCTCCAGAAAGAGGCAACTGGATGTGTAATGACATGGAAAATGTTATCTGTATTTATTACATTTGCTCTTAAATTATCTAAAGCTTTGGCATACGTGACGGGGCGGAGAGGAACAAATGGAACTTAGGGCAAAGGACGGTAATTAAAAGTACTTAATGCACCTGTTTGAGTTTGGTGGTCTGGGTGCAGATATAAGAATGACAAGACAAAAGTGATGTAGACTATTGTGGACATGTTAACTCCAGGACATTCTTAATGGTGCTTCACAAAAAACATTTGCACAGCTATAGGCTCTCACGCTCGTTCTCAGCATCTGGTGACATCAGTGATTCTGACTGTGGCATGACTGTTGGTGCCAGGTTGATTTGAGGATCTTAATAACTGCTGTTATACTTTGATTTTCTTTAAAGTTTCTTCATTTTATTCTTAATATTTGCAGTGAAAAGTACAGCGGCTGTTCTTTGCATTCTAATGAACACCGAGGCCTTTAAGGTGCCACAGCAGAAGTTCTACAAATGATTCCTAAACCGTCCCTTAATATAGTATTACAATATTTATACCTCTTAATAACTTTTATCTATTTATCTATATCTTTATCGATAACAACTATCTAACTAGTCTTTTTATATAATAATTAAAATGTACCATTAACTGAGTTCCAGATTCGAAAAACTTTGACACAAAGGTGAATTCCCTCGATGCAGTTTGAGTCATTTTCCACGATCTACTCAATCTCGCCTCAAGAACATATTTAATGGCTCCATGGTATCCTTTAAAAGACGACGGCGTGTTGCTACAACAGAGATTTACATTAGAACTGTTTTAATACACTGTGTACTGTACTAGACCCTAAATACCCAACATTTTTGTGGATCACTTACTTGTTGGGGAATTGAAACGTAAATGGAAACTCATGGTAACCGGGGGCAACCAAGCTGTTATCTGTAATTACAGAGTTAATTAGTCAGTATTTAACGTATTTAAAGATGTAAATATCACAGACTGAAATGTCTTTATAACTGAAGGCTAAATAACTAAATTCATCATGATTCACAGTAATGATCAGATCGGTGATGAAGTTGTTAGTGCGACTGCCTCACAGCTATTACGTCCTGGGTTTGATTCCCAGACAGGGCAGACGAGATCCTTTCTGTGTGGAGTTTGCATGTTCTCTCCATGGTGGGGTTTCCTCCAGGAGCTCTGGTTTCATTCCACAGATCAAATACATGCAAGTAGGTAATGTTTTCATAGCTACAGTATTAAGCAGGCCCTCTTATCCATAGTGATTTATAGCACTGATCATAAAACGTCTAAACACTTTTAGGTTAAAGTCCTGAAAGTCTTCTAAAGCTTGCAGCTTGTCTGTGCTGAAACTCAAACCCTCAACCCTTTCAGCAGGACTGTAGGTTCGGCACAGAGTTACAAACATTCATTCATTCATTCATTATTTTCCGCTTTATCCTCTATTAGGGTTGCGGTGGGGTTCCTCATGCCCATCCAGGGGAGAACGTCTCGGGCGCTGGGCATATACACCCAGGACAGGGCGCCAATCCATCGCTGGGCACACACTTACCCACACAGACACACTCTATATGGGGCAATATTTGAGAATTCAATTGACTTGATCCATGTTTTTGGACTGTGGGTGGAAATCAGAGAACCCGGAGAAAACCCACGCGGACACGGGGAGAACATGGAAACTCCACCCAGATGGGGATTCGAACTGGGAATCCCTAGTGCTGAGAGGAGAACATGCTAAACCACAAAGCCACCGTGCCGCCTAGTTACAAACATGTTCACATTTAAATAACCTAAACTTACAGGTCTCTCCGTTCGTCACAATTACAGCTCCGTTGCTCTTAGCTGTGAAGATAACAAACGTACAGCAAATTATTCATGAACCTGTATTACTGTATATTACACAGCTTTATGCAATTGTATAGTTTAATTAACTAAACTTAATTATCCAAATATCAAAGACATGGGCATCTGATGTTCATACACCAATGCTGCAGATTAATACTGTACATGCATAGATCCTCCTGCTGTGGTGACCCATAAAGGTAACAGCTGGTCATACAGGTGCGATAGACTGGAAAACTGTATGTAAGGATCGGGGATCGGATAGGTTTAGCACACATTTCCCATTGTATAAATGCATCATTGCATTATGTTTAAATACAGCGTAATAGTTTTAGTTTTGATGACATCACGCATTCCCTGTGGCATCATTTCCACAAGTTTCTGTCACAACGTTTACTTTTGTCCAGAGTTGCTTTATTTTTTCCCTCAGTATGTTGTATCGATGGCGGCACGCTGGCTTAGTGGTTTAGCATGTTCTCCTCTCAGCTTTATGGATTTCCGGTGCGAATCCCCATCTGGGTGGAGTTTCCATGTTCTCCCCGTGTCTGTGTGGGTTTCCTCCGGGTTCTCCGGTTTCCTCCCGCAGTCCAAAAACATGGATCAAGTCAATTGAATTCTCAAAATTGCCCCATATAGAGTGTGTGTGTGTGTGTGTGCCCAGCGATGGATTGGCGCCCTGTCCTGGGTGTATCTGCCCAGTGCCTGAGATGTTGACCCTAATAGAGGTGACCCTAATAGAGGATAAAGCGGGAGATAATGAATGAATGAATGAATGTTGTATTGATGATGGAGATTTAGATCACGGCACAGACTCTTCTTAAACTCTGTGTCAGGTTTAAACATGTATTAGTGACAATGTGTTTTAATTAGTGTCTCAAACTGATCATAAACAAAGGTTGGACCAATGTCCAGAGCATTTACTCAGTACGTGGTTCAGTCCACTGAAACCTGTGACCTAATTAAGTCACTTTTCTAAGTCACTCCCTGATTAACTGGATATCGATTTGAGTCCCACCTTAAAGTGTGAGGTCAGAAAATAAACACGGCTGGCCTGCATTCTGCTCTGAAGTGTGCTTCAGCGACAGCTCCACCAAAAACCAGTTACTCCCTCTAAACCTTTCACGTGGCTTCATTTTAATTGTTAAAATGATTCATAATCATATAAAAGAAAAATGAGGGGAAAAAACAAAGAGTTTTGAATCCAGTACATCTCCAGTAATAACTTCCCATTAAATACAACTGTTATAAAGTAGTTATAACAACAACCACATCCAGCAGCTACACCAGATATTTACTTTAAATCATTTACTGATGTTTCAGAACCAGTCAAAAGTTTGGACACGCCCCCTTCTTTCGCCATTGTCTATTTCCTCTACTTACAAGAACCAGAGGGAGGCGTGTCCAAACTTTTGACTGGTGCTGTAAGTAAAGGAAGTAGTTGTTGAGTAGTCAGTTTTGGGTGATATGTCAGATTATAATCTGGTGAGGGTCAGTTTTGGGTGAGATGTTGGATTATAACCTGATGAGGGTCAGTTTTGGGTGATGTGTTGGATTATAATCTGATGAGGGTCAATTTTGGGTGATGTGTCGGATTATAATCTGATGAGGGTCAGTTTTGGGTGATGTGTCGGATTATAATCTGGTGAGGGTCAGTTTTGGGTGATGTGTCGGATTATAATCTGATGAGGGTAAATTTTGGGTGATGTGTCGGATTATAATCTGATGAGGGTCAATTTTGGGTGATGTGTCGGATTATAATCTGATGAGGGTCAATTTTTGGTGATGTGTCGGATTATAATCTGGTGAGGGTCAGTTTTGGGTGATGTGTCGGATTATAATCTGGTGAGGGTCAGTTTTGGGTGATGTGTCGGATTATAATCTGGTGAGGGTCAGTTTTGGGTGATGTGTCGGATTATAATCTGGTGAGGGTCAGTTTTGGGTGATGTGTAGGAGTTTTTGGGGTACCTTTGCTCGCGTTGTCGCAGATGAAGATCTGTTTGAATTTGAAGAACCTCTCGTGGGCGCTGTAGGAATCGTCCGAATCCCCCGCGCTGTTGGACTCGGTCCAGTGGACGCTGGCTTCGCCTTTACACTTCACATAGAGCCGCTCCACCTTCACCTCGCGGCTGAGCTCCAGCAGCACGCTGCCGCGCAGGACGTCCCCCGCTGAGAACGTGTTGCTCTCGTTCAGCGGCTCGTATCTGATGGAGAAGTGTTTGATGTGGCCGGACATCGCTGCGGACGGACGGACGGATGCGCTGAGCTGCGCTGCGACGCGGCGGCGGACTGAACCCCAGCCGCGGGGGCGGAGCTGGAGCGCACCGAGGTCACGTGGTTTCACCTAAACCACCGCTGCGTCACCAAGAGTTTCGACAGGTCGGACTTTCTGGTGTTGAGTTCATTAACAAACACCACGGTGCCGCACAATCAAAGACTCTTAACGTCTTTAAAGTTGGCAGAAGACAAACTAAAAAACACATGGGGATTCGAACCAGGAATCCCCAGCGCTGAGAGGAGAACATGCTAAACCACTAAGCCACCGTGCCGCAGTGTTCAAACATTTAAAATAAATTAAATATGCACTTTCACTACTCGCATATGGTTCAGAGGACATTCCCAAATTTGTAATAATTTTACAACCCAACTTTATTACATTACATGATTCACAAGTGCAAAATTTGTTAATATATAAATTCGCAGCTGTCGCTTTACTTATTATTTTGTATTTACTTATATTTTTGTATTGTTTTATTTCGTATTCAAGTGTGATATTAATACTTTTAAACTTGATTATATTAAATGAAGCTACTGGGGGCTTCAGGCGCTTTAAATTGCCCCCTATAATGTGAGGGTGTCCCCAGCAATTGATTGCCGCGCTGCCCCGGGTGTATCTGCCCAGCACTTAAAATGTTCTCCCCTGGATGGGCACAGGGCACCCCCGTGACCCTAGTACAGGATTAATAATGAATGAATGACTGAATGAATTCAATTAAACTGCCAATTAATATGAATCTTATCATTAGTGGTAGTAGTTGTTGTACGTTTTTTCGTTGTTCAGTACTCATTCATTCATTCATTATCTCCCGCTTATCCTCTATTAGGGTCGCGGTGGGGTTCCCCATGCCCATCCAGGGGAGAACGTCTCTGGCGCTGGGCAAATAGACCAAGGACAGGGCGCAAATCCATCGCTGAGCACACACTCTCTATATGGGGCAATTTTGAGAATTCAATTAACTTGATCCATGTTTTTGGACTGTGGGAGGAAACCGGAGAACCCGGAGGAAACCCACGTAGACACGGAGAGAACATGGAAACTCCACCGAGATGGGGATTCGAACCAGGAATCCCTATGCTGAGAGGCGAACGTGCTAATCACTAAGCCACCATGCCGCCCTTGTTCAGTACCTTTAGCCTTTATTCTTTTGTAAATTATAACACTGTGAATGTGGCATCTGTGACTACCACAATTTAATGAAGGATTCTGATTCTTGTTTAAGTCCCTTAAACTTTCTATCCAAACATATTTATATCTTGTTAAATGACATATAAAATGACAGGAATGAAATAAGTCAGTAAATTGTGCAGAAAACCCCGGTACAAAGTCCGTTTCACAAGAAAATCTCTGTATAAATACTTTTCTAAACCATTATGCCGATTCGACTCCTGCTTTTAAGAGTCGTCTCCTCTTTGAAATTCACCAGAAATGATGAACCGACTCATTGATTCTCAGGCGTCCTATTTTTTTACCTAGTGCTAGTGAATAGGGGGCAG
>JAFMOD010001490.1:352561-411595 GCA_019802435.1 Corydoras maculifer
TAACTTTACACAGTCATGCCGATTGTGGTTTCTGTCCCCCGTTAGGAGGACGACTTCATTTCCTTCGCCGTCCTTAATATGATGATGGGAGGGGGAGGCTCATTTTCGGCCGGGGGTCCCGGAAAAGGCATGTTCACACGGCTGTACCTCAATGTTCTCAACAGGTAGCATCTCCTTCCGTTATGATCCTCTATGATGAAGCATGGACATTATTATTTTAATGAGTTAAGGATAACCGCAGCCGGAAGACATGCAGACTTCAGTGTTCATCCCACCAGGATTGATCCCGTTTATTTTTTAGACATCACTGGATGTACAACGCCACTTCGTACCACCACAGCTATGAGGACAGCGGGTTGCTCTGCATTCATGCCAGTGCAGACCCACGACAGGTACCTGGTGGATTTCCCTGCATTAGGTTTCGTTTTTTCGATAAATGATCACGGGAATATCATTTTGTTCAGGTGCGAGAAATGGTGGAGATAATCACCAGGGAATTCATCCAGATGGCTGCCACAGTTGGAGAGGTAGGGGTCGTGTTTTACCCTCTGAAGACTTCACATGAGCTTCTTTGATGTAGATGGAACATCACGGCTGAATCACTGGCTCTATTGGCAGATAGAACTGGAACGAGCGAAAACCCAACTGAAGTCCATGCTGATGATGAATCTGGAGGCCCGGCCCGTGATCTTCGAGGACGTCGGACGGCAGGTTCTGGCCACCGGCAAGAGGAAGCTGCCTCATGAGCTCTGCACGCTTATCAGTGAGTACAACCCCAAAATCATGCCGAATTGCTATTTCGTTATCAATAAGTCTATAATTAGGGGCTCAAGCACGAAGTGAAACCTCTTGTTTTTGCTCTGATTTTTCTTATCCTTTCTTATTATCATTCATTCATTCATTATCTCCCGCTTTATCCTCTATTAGGGTCGTAGTGGGGGGGGGGGGTCACCATGCCCATCCAGGGGAGAACGTTTCGGGCGCTGGACAGATACACCCAGGACAGGGAGCCAATCTATCGCTGGGCACACACTCACTCACACAGACACACTCTATATGGGGCAATTTGGAGAACTCAGTTCATTTGATCCATGTTTTTGGACTGTGGGAGGAAACTGGAGAACCCGGAGGAAACCCACACAGACACGGGGAGAACATGGAAACTCCACCCAGATGGGGATTCGAACCGGGAATCCCTAGTGCTGAGAGGCGAACGTGCTAACCACTAAGCCACCATGCCGCCCTTATTATTATTAATAATATATTATTATTATTATTATTATTATTTTAAATGTTATGTCTTCTGCTTTAGGCGACGTCACAGCCGCCGACATCAAAAGAGTCAGCACCAGGATGCTGCGGAGCAAACCGGCCGTCGCTGCGCTGGGAGACCTGACCGACCTGCCCTCATACGAACACATCCAGGCTGCACTGTCCAGCAAGGACGGCCGTCTGCCGCGCATGTACCGCCTCTTCCGGTAGAGGTTCGAGGTTCGATGGCCATGAACAACAGACTGTTTTTTCATGGAGCTGGAGAGAGAGGGGGTGGGTGAGCGAGTGTAAATGGAGCTGGTGGTGGTGTCTCTGCTGTGTAGTGATGATGGAAGAACAAACTGAAAGTATGTGACGTTTCATCTCTGTGGTTGACCCCCCCCCCCTCAGTTTAAACCCATATGTGATTATAAAACTGCTCCCACAGCCAAACCTACAAACTATTTAGTTATTTTTTTCATAGAAATCCATTAATGAGTAAGAAAATGAAAGACCAGCGTCGGTCAACAGTTTGAACACGCCCTCCATCACTATATACACACACAATATAGATGGACTTTGTAGTTTTATAATTACAGACTGTAGTCCATCTGTCTTTTGATGGTTCTCTGTTCTCTGTTGGTCAGCACCATCACAAAACAGGTATCATTTGGGTGGTGGATTGTTTATTGTCAGTTCTGCAGTGACACTGATGTGGTGAGGGGGTTTTAGTGCAGCAGTGCTACTGGAGTTTCAGCTGGGATAGGAATAATGCCCCCACCAAATAACCCCTGCTCTGTGGTGGTACTATTGGGGTTATTACCATTAGAACAGAGTACACAGTATGTACTGCAGAACACAAACAGATAAACTACAGTCTGAAACTGTAGAACTACAAAGTCCATCTTTACAGTAAGGGGAATAAAATAGACAATAGAGTCAGAGGGAGGTGTGTAAACTTTTGTCTGGTGCTGTAAATAAAGGAAGGGGGTAGTTCAGTAGTTTGTTCAGTAATGATACCATGACGGATAAACGGAGCACAGAGTGGGCGTGTTCTAACTTTGGACTGGTGCTGTATTTACGCTGGTTTTCGTGTCACCCGAATGTTGTTTTTAAAGTGACAGAACAATTTCAGAAAGTTCAGACTCGAGCTTCAACCTGTACAGATAATTAAAAAGGGCTTTCGTTTTATTTTAGCTTAAAGGCTTTCACAATTCAGTTTAAAACATTCAGACGGTCAGTAACCGGAGCAGGAATGTTTTTGATGTCCTCAGATTGAAAGACCTTTTTAAATAACTTGTACTGAAGTCACACTTGTGTTAAAAACGAAGAGGTTTGACTCTCAGCCGACAGAAAAGCCGTAAAAATAAAACCCTGTGAATGAAACGAGGAGACTTAGTTTCTCTTTAATATAATTTACCGTCTCAGACATGCGATGATGTGAGCTGTGCAGGGTGATGAGAGTAACGCAGACTGGTTTAAGATCTCAGGCACTTTCAGAACAGCTGTGTTGAATGTAATGTGATTCTAGTCATGATGAACAGGATGTCCCGTTGAAAGCCCTGATGAAATTCAGAGGCAGATACTTTTTAGTTGGTATTACCGTAAGGCCGACCGTGGCCTCGTTTGTCCACAGGGACGTTTCCCCATCCGGTCCGTGTGAGGTCACTCAGAGGTTAGAAAGCAAACGAAAGGTAGTGTGAAGTACAATTGGTTCCCAACTCGTGAACGCTCGTCCGTTCTTCAACTCAGTCCTGAATTAAACGAGCCTCTGATTAATTATTCACCGTACACACGAGTAAAACATGATGCTTTAAAAAAGTATTCAACCATCAAAGATGCCTGATCGAAGCGTTTTAGCCGCACTGATCGTTTCCACGTTAATGCCGTGAGGTCATTTGAACACTATTAGTGTAAAAAATTTTAACCACATGGTTATAAAACAGAAAACATTGGCGTTTAGTTCAAACTGGGTAAGTTATAAACCGTTTTGTGGCGTGAGGGTGTGATTGGGTGGAGCCGGTGAATGGGCGGTACATCAGGTAAGTGGAAGGACCTGGCGCTCATTCACAGGCTCCGCCCGGTCACACCCTCGCGCGGCACCGTTCTTTAAACCCTCTCTTTTGGTGGTTGGTACCGTGCTCACTGCCGAGCGGCTCGTTGGAAACGCGTTCTCACAGAGATAGCCGTCTTTAAACCTCCAGGCTTCACAGCCTTGAAGGGGTCGTAAAGTTCCACCTCCGAACCTGGACAGAGGTCAAAGCCAGCATCGTGTCCCCGGTCTCAGGCTTCCCTTCAGTTGTGAAAGTCCAGCGTTCTAACTCCGAGGTTCTGCTTTGAATCAGGATACGGAGCACACGGTGCTGTTGCTTTGGTTCTTCATGGCCTCCTTCCTCTGCAGCTCTCTGGTGATCCTCCTTCTGATGCCCTCGAGGTACACGGAGCGGTCGAACAGGCCGGCTCCTAAAGGGATGCTGCGGGGCGAGAGAGTCGCATCACTCCACTGATTACGGTGATCATCACAGCTGGAACATCTGCACACCTCAGAGTGAATGTTCAGTGTATGCACTGCCGGTGATCATCACAGCTGGAACATCTGCACACCTCAGAGTGAATGTTCAGTGTATGCACTGCCGGTGATCATCACAGCTGGAACATCTGCACACCTCAGAGTGAATGTTCAGTGTATGCACTGCGGCATCGTTTACTGATGAATGATGAATCTGATGAATCAAATGAATCGGGTGATGGAACTCTTTGAATAATACAATTCAAGTGGGTTTGGATACGTGTTTAAACCCAAAATGCATTTAATTGTCTCTGATTTCTCTTCCAGCGTGTCTTTGGATTGCGAGAGAAAACTCCCCATGGACATTGAGGACGTGCAGACCTCAAACAGGTGGGACCCTGTGTCCCCACCCTGAAAACTAAACCCAGGTGAGAGAGGTAACTCCACCATGTCTCCCAAAATGCACACTGACCAATTTAAAGCAATGTCAGGCTGCCACAGTGATGAGTGCTCTCGTCTCACAGCAAGAAGGTCCTGGGTTCGATTCCTGGCTGTGGCAGACTGAACGTCCCCACCTGTGTGTTGTTTGCATGTTCTCATGTTTCACATTAAAATCACTGTAATGGAGTTAAGCTCTTCTTATTGGTTGGTGAGCTAAAGGTTATACGACACCAGAGTGAAACAGATCATGTCAACAGACATGATGAAATGATATTTCTGAATAAGATTTTTAATACAGCTGTTCATATATTAATGTATGTAATGCTTATGAGTCAGTTCTCATAAAGCTTTGTGTCTGGGTTCACACAGGGTAGAACAGGTACAGGAACAGAGGAACCATTAGTCCTATTATTACATTAGGAACCATTAGACTATACATACTAATAGTCCTAGTATGTCCATCCATTATCTTCCGCTTTATCCTCTATTAGGGTAGTGTGGGGGGTTCCCCATGCCCATCCAGGGGAGAACGTTTTGGGCGCTGGGCAGATACACCCAGGACAGGACCCCAATCGATCACTGGGCACACACACAAACACACACTACAGTATATGGGGCATTTTGAAGACTTCAATCGACCTTGATCCATGTTTTTGGACTGTGGGAGGAAACCGGAGAACCCGGAGGAAACCCATGGGGACACAGGGAGAACATGGAACCTCCACCCAGATTGGGATTCGAACCGGCAAACCCTAGTGCTGAAAGGAGAACATGCTAAACCACTAAGCCACCGTGCCGCCCCCAGTCCTGGTATGTATTATACTATATTATAAAATAATAATAATAAATTGTTTGCAATGCATTGAATAGGACAAACATTACGTACTTGTCTCTGCCGGGTCTCAGTTTGACCTGAAACACGCCGACGACGGGCCGGTGGTCTGAAGTCTTTATAGAGGAACACGCGTTGTACTTCACCACCTTAATGTCGTTAGTTTGCCGGCTCCTGAACAGAATCCGATCCTGAGACACAGAGCGAGGGAGACGAGGGAAATGAAGAGATCGAGCTCTCAGGTACAAACAGCTTTATATAGTTGAACTTACTGTGTATGATGGAGTTCGCTGCTTCGATGTGGTATCGTACACGTCACAGCCGACGTCGAATTTGTAGGTGGGTGGAAAGTAAATGGGGGCCTCCTCGAATCCCTTAAAGATGGAACCTGTGAGGAGGAATCAAGACTATTTACTGTTCAGGAGCTAGATGTACTAAAGGAGTTTAATAATCTGATTTTGGGTGACACATCTGGTCATGTTCGAGGGAGGAGGGGTTGGATGTCGGGAGTCTCTATGATCCAGGGTAAAACTGTGGTGGAGGAACAGACTCTGCTCATATAAAGCTGATCTGTTCTCTAGAGCTCTGTAAATTTGTTCTAGAACAATAAACCTTTCATTCATTCTTTATCTTCCGCTTTGTCCTGTATATATTAGGGTCGTGGGGGGGGGGGTTCCCCATGCCCATCCAGGGGAGAAAGTTTCGGGCGCTGGGCAGATACACCCAGGACAGGACGCCAATCTATCGCTGGGCACACACTCACTCACACAGACATACTCTATATTATATAATTGACTTGATCCATGTTTTTGGTCGGTGGGAGGAAACCGGAGAACCCGGAGGAAACCCACGCGGACACGGGGAGAACATGGAAACTCCACCCAGATGGGGATTCGAACCGGGAATCCCCAGTGCTGAGAGGAGAACATGCTAAACCACTAAGCCACCGTGCCACCCCAACAATAGAACAAATACTATAAATACTGTTCCCCTCTTGTCCTGTACTGACCGTCCTTCATTTCACTGTGCAGCTGATCGTGCTGAAGAAGAGCATCCATGTCTTTTCCACTCTGTTGTTTTAAAATGGCCTCCACCCGAGTGCGCTCCTGACTTAGGCGGAAGTTAAAGTCCCCAAACCAGAAGACCTCGTCGAATCGCGTCGTCACGTCCGCTGCGAATGAAACCAAGAGAGTGATGAATATAAACACTCAAGGTGATCTGTATGTACAATCACTCACTCACTCGCTTAAACACGACGACAGCCATAAGTGATTATTCATTCATTCATTCTTTATCTTCCGCTTTTCCTCTATTAGGGTCGGGGGGGGGGTTCCCCATGCCCATCCAGGGGAGAACGTTCCGGGTGCTGGGCAGATACACCCAGGACAGGGCGCCAATCCACACTCACTCACACAGACACACTCTATATGGGGCAATTTGGAGAACTCAGTTGATTTGATCCATGTTTTTGGACTGTGGGAGGAAACCGGAGAACCTGGAGGAAACCCATGCGGACACGGGGAGAACATGGAAACTCCACCCAGATGGGGATTCGAACCGGGAATCCCCAGTGCTGAGAGGAGAACATGCTAAACCACTAAGCCACCGTGCTTAGTGGTTAGTGATTATAGTGATTATAGCAAACTAAATCTCAGAACAGTGGCACGGTGGCTTAGTGGTTTAACATGTTCTCCTCTCAGCACTAGGGATTCCCGGTTCGAATCCCCATCTGGGTGGAGTTTCCATGTTCTCCCCGTGTCGGCGTGGGTTTCCTCCAGGTTCTCCGGTTTCCTCCCACGGTCCAAAAACATGGATCAAGTCAATTGAGTTCTCCAAATTGCCCCATATAGAGTGTGTCTGTGTGAGTGAGTGTGTGCCCAGTGATGGATTGGCGCCCTGTCCTGGGTCTATCTGCCCACCGCCCAAATGTTCTCCTTTGGATGGGCATGGGGAACCCCACTGCGACCCTCATAGAGGATAAAGCGGGAGATAATGGATGGATGGAATGATGGATAAATCTCAGAACATAAAACATGTCCAAGGAAGAAAATCCCTTTTATTATATAAATCCTGATGCAGAGGGAGCTGTGGGTCGAGTGGAACGCTGAACTTACAGGCAGTGGATCGATAGGAGTTTGTATCAGGAAGACACTTCGGAAGAGCGAGTGCTTCTATTATCTTGTTGTAGTCCAATATTCTCTCATACACTTTGGAATCACCAGCTGAAATAGAAACATTTACGTTCACGGACCGTCTTGCCGTGAGCCGCAGTCTCGCAAAATTGTATTTAGATCATCAAAAAAAAAACAACAACTCCGATCTCCTGTTCTGTACCCCGAACACATCACATATTCCAACAAACCAACGACAACTTACAAGTAAAATGAGATGTTATGAACAGAAAGGAGGTCCCAAAGAAGGTGAAGCCGATCCCCACGGCACCTTTGGTCTTAATCTGCGATATGATGCGAGTGGTGACAGTGGCGTGTTCCACCTCTGAAAACAAATGATGTCAAAGAAGAGGTCTTAATCACAGCTGGAATGTTATTGGTTATAAAACCCTTATTTAGGTTCCATCACCTCCGCCGCCCGAACCCGCCCGAGAACCAACCACTCACCAGAGCAGAACCAGATGAGGTCTCTGCGCATGAAGACGGTGAGATAAAGGACGCCGTGTGCGGCTGCATAGAGCATGACGTAATACGGGCCGAGAGTTTCCTGCAGCCGGATCTCCCACTCTCGCCTGGAAACACAGCAGGATGAATGGAGCCAGACTTTCATACAGACTCGATCGCAAACCAACAACAACAACCCCCCCCACCTGTCAGGACATCCTTCTTGAACACCGACCACGTAGAAGTCTTGCGTCAACTCCGTATCCATTGGAAGCAACAGGTCGTCGAGGTTGGGCGGGAGTCCCTGCAGATCAGACGCTATTAATAAACATCATATTTCATCTCAATATTAAGGGCTTAAGGAATATTTAAGGAAATGCTGTCAGTATTTATAGGAAAACGTCTGGGAAAATTACGTTCATCAAGGTTTTTGGCACCTATCCATCCACTACTAGGGTCGCGGGGGGGGGGGTCCCCATGCCCATCCAGGGGAGAAAGTTTCGGGCGCTGGGCAGATGCACCCAGGACAGGGCACCAACCCATCGCTGAGCTCAGACAGACTCCATATGGGGCAATTTGGAGAATTCAATTGACCTTAATCCATGTTTTTGGACTGTGGGAGGAAAGCAGAGAACTCAGAGGAAACCCACGTGGACACGGGGAGAACATGCAAACTCCACCCAGATTGGAATTCGAACTGGGAATGCCTAGTGCTGAGAGGAGAACATGCTAACCACTAAGCCACCGTGCCGAAGTTTTTGGCACCTAATAGATTTCAAATGAGATCTTCTCATCACCTTTAACTCAAACCCACCTTCTCCCCCTGCATATTCCAGGTGGCGATATAAATCCCCAGTTGCCTCTCCGGAAAGTAGCGGTCCAGCTCCTCAGCCCCGAGTAAGGCTCTGTTGCCCAACACACTGCCCTCTAAGAAGCTCCTAAAACAAGGGGCAGACGGATAATTGTCCTTTGAAGGCCCTCAAGCATGTTTCAGAACATACAGATAACTTTAAACAACGTATCATTCAGAGAATCGGGGGAAAGCCGATTGAATTCGTTTGCTTGATTCAGCTGAAGGCATCGTTAGCTTTAACGAAGCACGAAAGATGACCGAACATGTGAATGGATGAATACACTGACCGTACCTGTTCCTTACGTCCTTGGGCCGAATTGGCTTCAGCACACTGGAGTTGGACTTCATGGAGTGGACCGAGGTGCTGTCCGACACCATTGTGTCCCAAAGCCGGCTGTCGCTGAGGTTCCGTTGCAGCCTCTCAGGCAGGCTTCGTTTCCCATAATCCAAACAATCCCGGTCAATCTGATTAGTGGTCCTTAAGCTCATGGAGGAAATGCTGCACTCCAGCGGGGGAAAGGCTCCTGTGTGCTGCAAGGGGGAAAGAATTATTTTGGAAGGTTTTGGATGCCCAGGAAACTGATCTTCCCCTGCAAGGTGTTTGGGCTCCTCAGGTAGACTGCTGCTTCGATCCCGGAACGGCGGGGAGTCCCGCATCACCGGTCCTAAATGCTGAACCCCGGCGTTCAGGCCGTTGTTTAAAGCCACGGGGCTGCTCGAAACAGGATAGGGTGAGTTTAGGGAGTCGGTGGAGGAGCCCATCTCTAACGGTTCAGTCAGACTCTCCTGGCTGCTCTTTAATCGTCGTCCTCTGATCTTCTCCCTGAGCAGGTCCTTCATGCTCCCTTTGCCCTGAGCGGGAGGCTTCGGGAGCGGAGGTGGACGTGGCCGGAATGGACTGAGCTGCATGTTCTCCTGAGCGCTGAGCTCTTCAGGTGAGTGTTCGCCAACGTCGTTCTGTTCTTTTGGAGGTTCCTTGCGTCTCTGTTCTCTGCTGAAGTGAGCTGGATCTCCCGGCTTGCCGTGGACCGTTTGGAATGGGATAATGGTTTCCTCATTTTGATGCATCCTAATCTAACACTGGTCTTAGACGGCCACGGGTCTCATGGTCCTCGTGTGTTTACCCTGTGGAAATGCAGTGAATAGACTTTTCATTCATTCATTCATTGTCTTTCGCTTTTATCCTCTATTAGGGTCGCGGTGAGGTTCCCCATGCCCATCCAGGGGAGTTGGGCAGATACACCCAGGACAGGGTGCCAACCTCTCGCTGGGCACACACTCTCTCACACAAACACACTCTATATGGGGCAATTTGGAGAACTCAATTGACTTGATCCATGTTTTTGGACTGTGGGAGGAAACCGGAGAACCCGGAGGAAACCCACACAGACATAGGGAGAACATGGAAACTCGACCCAGATGGAGATTCGAACCGGGAATCCCTAGCGCTGAGAGGAGAACATGCTAAACCACTAAGCCAGCTGTGAATAGACTTATAAATTTTATATTTAAAAATTAAAAATTACATATCAGTTTCTTTTCATAATTCAGAATCCGATCCTTTCTCACTCGTACCACGAGCTCTCCAGCAAAATATAAGACGCTCCATAGTGGTCGAAAAAAAGCCCCTTGAGAAAATGCAGTGTGGTCAGTCTGTAGTGGACACTGCATACTGTCTCAGTTAATGTGTGTGTGTCTCTGCACAGATCAGATAAATGTCCTCTGTCTGCATTTTAGTATATATCTCATAAAAAGCAGCACGGTGGCTTCATGGTTAACAGCCCACCTGGGGATCCAGGTTCGAATCCCTAACTGGGTGGAGTTTGCATGTTCTCCTCATGTCCTCATGGGTTTCCTCTGGGTTTGCCGGTTTCCTCCCACAGTCCAAAAACATTGATTTAAGGCAAACTGGCTGCTCTAAATTGCCCCCGCACAGTGTGGATGGGTGCCCTGCCCTGGGTGTATCTGCCCAGCGCCGCCCCTGTGGTCTGTTCTGTGTTAATCCACAAAGAAAAGCAAGTTGTGGTTTATAAATTCGGCGTAATTACACAAGATAAATGTTTAAATGTCTACAGCTCATTTTCAAGGTTAATTCTGATGTTACTAACAGACTATTAACTTCTTATAACCGCTCGGAACTAAGTGCGTTTCTTACGTTATATTAATTTAATTGCAACCCCGTGAGCACCCTTGTGTTCATACTGCTGCATGACGTAACGCATGACGTAACGCATTATCTTTTATGACCTGCTATAATTAATAATAAGTTCTTTAAACTCTGACTCTCAACCACAAGCCCGTTCCAGCACAATGCCGGCTTTGTGTTCCCGTCAATGTAACACTGCAGACTGATCCCTGAAAACAGGACTCATCTTTAGAACTGATTTTATCAGCTTTAAATCTATAAAAGATCAAAGAGATGAAGCGACCTGTAGCTTCGAGCATCACCGCGACATCCATCAGGTCCCTGGCAACGCCGCCGTCAGTCAACAACAAACCGCCAGTCACCGTCTCAGTGACGTCAACTACCGCCACCTACTGCACTGGAGATGAACGAACTGCCGCTGTATACAGCCATACTGCATACTGCCATACTGGATACTGCCATACTACATACTGCATACTACATACTGCATACTACATACTGCCATACTGCATACTGCATACTACATACTGCATACTGCCATACTGGATACTGACATACTGCCATAATACATCCTGCATACTGCATACTACATACTACATCCTGCATACTGCCATACTACATCCTGCATACTGCATACTACATCCTGCATACTGCATACTACATACTGCATACTGCCATACTACATCCTGCATACTGCCATACTGCCATACTACATTCTGCATACTTCCATACTACATTCTGCATACTGCCATACTACATCCTGCATACTACATCCTGCATACTGCCATACTACATCCTGCATACTGCCATACTACATACTGCCATACTGCATACTGCCATACTACATCCTGCATTCTGCATACTGCATACTGCCATACTACATCCTGCATGCTGCATGCTGCCATACTACATCCTGCATGCTGCATACTGCCATACTACATACTGCATACTACATACTGCCATACTACATACTGCATACTGCATACTACATCCTGCATTCTGCATACTGCATACTGCCATACTACATCCTGCATACTGCCATACTACATCCTGCATGCTGCATACTGCCATACTACATCCTGCATGCTGCATACTGCCATACTGCATACTGCATACTGCCATACTGCATACGTCCATACTGCCATACTACATCCTGCATACTGCATACTGCCATACTACATCCTGCATACTGCCATACTACATCCTGCATACTGCCATACTACATCCTGCATACTGCCATACTACATCCTGAACACCAGGCGTGTTTTTAGGGTTTAGAAACATCAGGGGCTTTAGCCCAGATCCCTTATTCCCCCCTCTGTCCTCTTTAAAAATGGCCCTTTCATGAGTGTATTCATCCATTTTACAAACTGTTGTTACATTCCTTTTGTTTGATCATTCATTAGTTCTAAATTAAATACAATAAGAAATATGTCTGTCAGCAGTGGAGAGCACATTCGGTTGTAATAAATGATGTCTCAGATGAGAGTTTTAATGAGGTTTTGTTTTGAAATACCGTAACTTTGCGACAGTTTGCGCCTTCAGAAAAAATTCTGACGGTTTCTGTAAGCTGAGAAGCAGCTCTCTACAGCCAACATACAGTTATTACGGTAACTTTACTCCCGATACTGGTGAAAAAAATCTGTCTCCCTTACACACACACACACACACACACACACACACACACACACAGGTGCTTGGGAGCACAAACAGCTGACGGTGACTCCATCATTCGGTCCCGCTGCTGGAGGAGAGGCAGCCAGAGAAAGCTGCTCTCATTTGATCCGGGGCTACTGACAAAACATCCGGGGCTATAGCCCCGAAAGCCCAGGTCTAACGACGCCCCTGCTGTTCACTGCACAACTACAAACATATAAGTATACTGGCATATTATGTAAAGGAACATGTACGCTGCAAAGTCTTATAGTGTGCAAAACATGATATAGTGTTCTACTTTGCCTACTGTACATATACACAGAGGAATTTGTCCTCCACATTTCACCCATCCGTGCAGTGAAACACACACACACACACACACACTGAGTGAAGTGAGCACACATGCCCGGAGCAATGGGCAGCCCTGTACACGGCGCACAGGGAGCTATTGGGGTTAGGTGCCTCACCCAGGCGCACTTTAACCATAGTACTTGGGACGAGGATTAGAACCGGGGACCTTCAGATTACAAGACTGGTTTCTTAACCACAAGCCTACAACTGCCCACGTATTGCCATAGTGCTTAGTATTTTGCCATAGAACATACTGCATATTTCACCAGTGCATACTGATTTTATTAAAGTGCCTTAGTGCAAACTAAACACATACGCATACTACACTTTGCGATATTACGACGTGGTATACTGCCGTGAAAGATATTAGATATTGCAAAGGTGGATGATGTTTATTTTTATAGTACATATTGCCAAAGAGCAGAATGCACACATCCTACACACATACTGCCATTATGATTAGTGCCATAGTGTAAACTAAACTATACTGTGAAGTGCATACTGCCATAGTGTATACTACACTGGTGCTCAATATTCAGAATATCACAGGAATGGCTCAGCTTGTTTAATAAAGTGTTTATTTCATTAGTACCATATATATAATTTAAGAATAATTTAACACAATCATCCTACAGAACGTCCATCTTTTAGGCTTCAATTCAACCACTGATTAAGTTTCTTAAGAACATTTTTATAGTGACAAATCCTGTTAAAATCTCGAATCGTAGGCTTCAGCTTGTGAGTACAGGCTGGAACATTGTAATAGCTTTTGAACTCTTCGAGGAGGGTCTTAATCAGGTTCCTATGGTCATTAATCACCATTGTGGTTTTCATTAAGCAAAGGTGTTCTTTAAAAGCATTGGCAGATTCGGTTCTGTTCTTCGATATCCAGCTGATTTGTTGCACTTCTGAACAGTCCGATGGGATTTTGTCCTAAAACATGAATTAAACATTATGAGTGACTTTTTATAAAGTTATACACCGTTTTCACATGAATGTATTCATGTAATCTCATTTATATATAAATAACAAAAACACTAAAATGACCTGGTCACCTTAATATGTTTTAGATTATTTTATCTAGATTATATCACATAATATATGGCTTTTTAAAACTGTTTGGAAAGGCTGAAAATCTTTTTAATATGCCTTAAATTTTGTAAAATCTGTAAACAAAAATATATATATATATATATATATATTAAAATGTGCATAAGTTTGTTCCCTGAGATTATTTATTTTCATTTATATTTGTCTAGAAACAGAATTACGCCAAAAAAAATTCAGTATTTAAAATAAAAAACCCAGAAAACTTGCTTCTCAGTGAAAAAAAACATTTAATTGACTTCCTATCCTTTAATGTTAATTTATTATTTTACCTAAAAAATGTATTTCTTATTTTGTTTGATTGAAGGAAAATCTCATTTTCTACCTAAACTATTTCCCAAGGACAAGAAACTACAAAAGTCTTTAAAAACAATTAGAAAAATACTTTTATGTTAAAATATAAACCTACGTGTTCATTTTCCAGCTCTGTCGTCAGAAATTTGATATAAAAGAATGAATTAGCTTCGCTGCTTGTTGTATGAGTCCCCATCGATAACTGCATGCTGATCAGAAGAACTGTGCTGATGATCAAAAGCGTGCAGCCTATGAAAAGAGATTAAAGCATCACCTGTTATAACACTTTGTGATCTTAAGCACATTACAATCCATTTAAATGAAAATTGTATGATAATAAAATGTAAATAGCATGTGTTTAACTTTTACAGTCAGATGCAAACATTAAAAATTCACATCAAGGACACATCAGTACATTCATTTGAATGTTGCCTATCACGGGTAAAATAATAATAAACAATTTCCCAAATACAAACTGAATTTAGAAACTCCTGCATTTGCAATCAGCATGCTAAACAGTCAAACATAATATTTAATAGACAACCTCTTTATAAAAAGCTAGAATTTAAAGCAATTGTGGTATATTGATAAATGTTCGAGTTTCTTTGGCTGGTGGAGGATGGCTGACTTACCTGTTGTGTTCACCATGTTGCAGAAGAACTTTTGCTATGACTTGAGCTTTGGGAATCTGTCTATGCCGTTAGTCTTTTATAGTTCAAAAACGGAAATAACTTAAATAAGTGACACTAGAAAAAAGATATAATCTGTAGAAATTTCCTTTTCTTATCTGCTTTTCGAGACATGAATTGGCACTGACGGACCACATTAAAGAAGATTCTGGCTGATTAAGTGCATCAAATCATAGTCATAGGAATTTCAAAGTCTTACTTATGGGATATTGTAGATTTAATAGATTTCCCTTGTCTTTGTGCTACGAAATGCTCTATAATTGATTATCTGATCAGCAGAGGTGATTGGCATCACAATGATGATGAATTATGAAAAGCACCACATAAGAAGACTTGCACAGTTTATTTGATGGGCATTGTGAAATAGGATGAGACAGCACTGCTGAAGCAATGAGGGTTACGTGCCTTGTGTAAGGGGTCACACTGGTGACTTTGTGTTAATATCGGGGTTCGTACCCGGCAGCTTTCAGACCAATCACTAAACTTCCACATCCCATACGTGTAAAGAAATACAACCATCAAATTTTACAACCTACCACACAGTGCTCTTGGTAAAGGGACAGGTTAATCTTATTTATTTCATTAATTAATCTCATTGATCATATATTTTAGACAGTAAGTGTGTAATGCTAATGTAAACACCTCTGTTTAATAATTTTAATATCATCTATTTAATATCATAGTGAACTTTTGAGGATTTTCCTAAATATTTATAAACAGGTTCTATGTTTCTACTGATTTATACATTGTTTGCTACCTTATTATTTTATATGGATCAAACATAATTATATCATATTTTGGCAAATGGACTATTTCTCTGCCCAAAAAGCATGAGATGTGGCTGGAAGTGGTGATGACAGAAAATAATAGTTATCTATATATTGATCTATATATAAGGAATTAATTAATAAAAATCTGCGACGGGAAATTCAAAGGTTCAAAGAGGATTTATGATGAAAAATTTTCCAATGATGCCTTTATGTGTAATATTTTCTATATTGCTAGCTGTACAACTCATGACTGTTTCCTGTTTCCTCATATATGATGTCAATAAAAATCAGTTTGTGGTTTGTTGAGTGAGAGTATCTGATTTAGACAGAATGTCATGCAAAGACTTTTAATAAACTTTTAATACATTACATTCACTAATTATTCACATTTTTGCATTTCTTTAATATTGTGTGTGTTTATTGACATGTCCCAGGTCTCTGTCATAGATGATTGATTAAAGTTTAGTTGCCTGGAGGAGACGGATCTCAACACTGACTGCTGAGGGCATTTCAAACTGCTGTGGTCATTTCATAGATTCGTGCAGCCGACGATGTAGGTGTGGAACCATTTGTGGTACTCAGTCCTTCGATCATTCACAACCCACCAAAATCTAATAAGGAAAATATGGGGATATATTATTCAAACGTTAAGATTCCGCTGCTATAGTAAAAGCCATGATTTATTCTTTTGTCTTTTATTCAATATTTTAACCATACATATAAAATTGTTATTTAAAGGCCAGAAAATTAACAAAACGGACTGGATTTAGTAGATAATGATGCAGGGACATACAGTAACCCTCTGGGGTCTTTAATCACACCAGTGCATCAAAAGTGCATTATTATTATTATTATTATTATTATTATTATTATTATTATTATTATTATTATCATCATCCATTCATCCATTATCTTCCACTTTATCCTCTATTAGGGTCATGCCCATCCAGGGCAGAACGTCTCGGTGCGGGGCAGATAGACCCAGGACAGGACGGCAATCTATCGCTGGGCACACACTTACTCACACAAACACACTCTATATGGGGAAATTTAAAGAATTCAATTGACTTGATGTTTTTGGACTGTGGGAGGAAACCGGAGAACCCGGAGGAAACCCACGCGGACACGGGGAGAACATGGAAACCCCACCCAGATTGGGAATCGAACCGGGAATCACTAGTGCTGAGAGGAGAACATGATAAACCACTAAGCCACCGTTTATTATTATTATTATTATTATTATTATTATTATTATTATTATTATTAGTTATTATTATTATTGTTATTATTATTCCTACTACTATTAATATATTATTGTGAGCATTGTGGTCAACTTGGGCGGCACGGTGGCTTAGTGGTTTAGCACATTCGCCTCTCAGCACTAGGGATTCCCGGTTCGAATCCCAATCTGGGTGGAGTTTCTATGTTCTCCCCGTGTCCGTGTGGGTTTCCTCCGGTTTCCTCCCACAGTCCAAAAACATGGATCAAGTCAATTGAATTCTCCAAATTGCCCCATATAGTGTGTCTGTGTGAGTGAGTGTGCCCACTGATAGAAGATAATGAATGAATGAATGTGGTCAACTTAAATAAAAATGCAGGCTGAACCTATCAGTCTTTTCTTTCATGTTGTTTGACCAAATGGTTTAAGTCTGCAGTCTTTGTTCAGCTAATGTTTATTTTTTAATTTTTTTATTTTGATGATTAATAGAAAAAAAATGTGCACATTATTTTCTTAGTTTTTATTTTTTACTAAATATCATTCCAGCTGAAATAATAGCGAGGCCCATTTCAGACTTTTGTTCCAGCGTTTTGTTTCTTTTCTGTGATTTAACGCGTCTGATCGTCTGGACGCACACTGCGCTCTAAAGGCTTTATTTTAAAGAATTAACACTTAATTCCATATGTTTTTATTTTTATCGGCGTTAGCATCGAAACGTCCAGCCACTTCGGACGGCTGCAGTCCAAACGGCGCGACAACGCTCTGTAGTGCACTCATTTAGGTCGCGTCCCCACAAGCGCAGATATTAGGTTTTACATGCTCTGTAGTCGACGACGTGATATTTGAAACACAGCCGAAACCGAAGTCAGAACACTTCCTGAGGCAGAGAGAACGCTGGTGGAGTTCAAAGCTTAAAACGACGATTAACAAAGTCGTTTGAGGGAAAACAAGCGATTGCATTTGCTTCTCTTAAGTTTAATAAAGTGGTAAGTGTATGTTTATATTACTATGTATCTGTATTAAAGGCACCATCGCGTGGAAACGGGCACAAATACAGACTGTTGTTTGAATCGCATTAATGGCGGAGTGCAGGCCGCGCTGAATCATTACACACACACACACACACACACACACACACACACACACACACACGACTCATTCAGAGTTTCTTATAACCAGCAATTTATAAATCTGTGAGTGGAGTCAATACTTTGTGTTTATTTATAGTTTTGCAGGTTTGCTGAATAGATTAATCCTCGTTGAATGGTCGCGGCTTAACGCGATGTCTGGTATCTGGATTAGTCTGTATCACGGTGGACATGACTAATAAATCAAAAGAAACAAATACATTTGTATGTTTTAATACACTTTAGTTTATTAACACAACTCCAAACGCAACCAATCCAGAGTTTGAATGCGTTTCTAGCAGGTCGTTTATGAAATCGTCTATTGTACGGCTGAATGAACGCCGTGTCCCAAACCACGCACTACGCACTCGATAGCACGCTCACTTTAGTGCGCAACACCCTGCGTGCCACTCTTTTAAGTAGACTTACTTTTTGTTTTGTATTGTGGTTTAGGACGCAACCCACGCGGATTTTTTTACTTGCCTTTTTAAGGTGGTTACTTTTTTAATTACATTAACATTTCAGAATGGTTGTTCATTTTAGGTTTAAAAGTGTGTTTGTGGCCCAGACTGTGTTTGCGTAGGTGTTTCTGTTCGGCTTGTTTGCATCTGAAGCCTGTGATTTGCTTGCCGTGTTGTATAAATAGATCATTATAAACGAGTCCTCGTTGCAGCAGGTAGAATTTAAATACGGTTCTGTATGGTATGTAACATGATCAACCCCCTCTGGCAGTGATCAGCAAAGTATTCTCTCATTGACGATTTTAAGCTGGTAATTATATACAACCACCATTAAAAGAATCTGACGTGTAGGCTGGGATAGGTACCAGGTCCATGTACCACCCTAATTATAATAGCCAGTTCCATGAAGGAATAAATTATAAGGTGGCTATGAATTATTATAATATATTATCCATCCATCTTTATTATCTTCTGCTTTATCCTCTATTAGGGTCGGGTTCCTCATGCCCATCCAGGGGAGAACGTCTCGGGCGCTGGGTTGGCCAGGACAGGGCACCAATCTGTTGCTGGGCACACACTCACTCACACAGACACATACACACTCTATATGGGGCAATTTGAAGAACTCAATTGACCTGATCCATGTTTATGGACTGTGGGAGGAAACCCACGCAGACACGGGTAGAACAAGGAAACTCCTCCCAGATGGGGATTCAAACCAGGAATCCCTAGTGCTGAGAGGCGAACGTGCTAAACCACTAAGCCAATATTTATTATTATGTTATAATATTATATTATAGATTATAATAAATTATAAGGTGGCTTAGTACACCCGCCTCTCAGTGCAGTGGATTCAGGTACGATTCCCAATCTGGTTGGAGTTTTCATGCTTTCAAGGTAAATTGAATGCTCTAAATTGCCCCTTATAAAGTGTCTCTGTGTGAGTGAATGTCCCCAACAAATCTTCCCAGAGCCTGAAATGTTGGTACTTTTATCAATACTTGTCTTTGACCTCATTGATCGTTACAGCAGGTGGAGAAGCTGTGGTGATGTGAATGGAACAGCGTGAGAACCTTGTAGATGCCATCAGTTCAGACATTTGGTAAATTGCTTCTCTGTTTGTGCCATTAATCAATCAGGCAAATGACGCTGCACTGAACACGTTACTACAGAGAAGGTCGAAATCCGGCGCCGATATTCAGCATGGAATCTTCCAAATCTCCGAGAAGTGGAAAACACTACTCACGGTCCAGATCACGGTCACGTGAAAGAAAACGCAAATCAGGTATCAACTCATTTACTATCATTTCAGTGGTTTGTTTATGAGACGAGTAAATGAGAACTATTTATATGTGTTTACACAACAATGCCATCTAGTGGCCAAATTTACAGAATGTATTGAATAAAAAAAACAGGGAAAATAATGTATTGTAAAGCAAGCATTCATACGAAGGTGAAGTGTGTGTTATGTCAATAATGTCATGGCTGAGCAAATGGCTCAGGCAGTTTTTTAATGGGCCTTTTTGATGGTTAATTTTTTTCTGATTTCAGGGGACAAGAAGCACAGAAGATCTCGGAGCAGGAGCAAAGAGGTAACTAAATTAAAAGACCATTTCACTCATGTAGCTTATGTTGATTTGGTCACATCAGCAATGTAGTTTATCAGCTGGTGATTTCTAGCTTTAGTTTTAGGGTAAGTATGAAGAACGGGAGATTGTGATGTTAGATGCAGACGTTTCAGTAGATCTTAAAGGGTTAATTCATTTGACTGTGTGTCTCTTTCACATGTCAGTTGTGTGAAATTAGAAGAATCACAGACGTAGCGTACAGAATGTGTGGGATATTATATTTGGTAAAAGCCTGTACTTAGATCACATGATAACATCTTTATAACAAATTACACTCAGCGTGCTAATGCACGAAGAGACACTCTGAACTGAAGACGCTGCTGACAGATAGCAAAATAATATGCCTACAGCTGGACAGGTAACTATCAGCCTTTCAGTTTTCTTGCATAAAATATATTTTATTTTATTACTCGCAAGTAAATGAATTGCTCTGTTCCTCCCCCAAGTCCCCACATGAGTTACTGATGCTTTTAAATGAACACTGGATATTGTGATGAATATCTGCATGAACACCGGGTTTATATGGTGACAAACTTAGAGCCGATGTACGTTTACAGGAGAGGAACTGGCACAAGAGTGAAGAGTTTGTAAATCTAGTGCATGTTTTAACAAACGAAAACCAAAAAGTGCTGAGTGAATTCCCCGAGCTTTGAGACGCGATGAGTAGCACAAATAATATTAATATTAATTACAAACAGATTTAGGCTCTGCAAACACGCGCAAGTTAAACGCAGAGATTGAGAGATTGAGTTTGAGAACTTTGGAAGGGATGAGGTGTTGGTGGTGTGTGTGTGTGTGTGGGGGGGGGGTTAAGTTTGAACACTTTAGAGCTCTTAAGTTGCTTTTAAAATTTTTTTTTACAACCAGTATACTAACTCTTTTTGTCACACTATTTTCCTGAAAAAGACAACTTCTTCTTAAAACAGGTTCGACGGGGCGACGTGGACAAGAGGGTCAGATCGCATAGCCGGTCGGAGGACATGCTGAACTCGGATAAAGAACGAGAGAGGGTTTCAGAGGACAGCGGAGAAGAACGACACCGGCGAAAGGAAAGGAAGTCCTCCAGGGCGCGAAGTCACTCGAGAGACAGGTATGAGGTCTATAGCTTTGTCATTTTTTAAATTTTATTTAATTTTTTGGCATATCAGTTTTATTTGCCAAGTATGTTACACACACGCAAGGAGTTTTGTTCTGGCATGATGGTGTCTCTCTTGTAAATTGCAATTTACTGTATTTACAATATACAGTTATATTTACAAATAACAAATTTGGGGGCGGCACGGTGGCTTAGTGGTTGGCATGTTCTCCTCTCAGCACTAGGGATTCCCGGTTCAAATCCCCATCTGGGTGGAGTTTCCATGTTCTCCCCGTGTCCGCGTGGGTTTCCTCCGGGTTCTCCGGTTTCCTCCCACAGTCCAAAAACATGGATCAAGTTAATTGAGTTCTCCAAAATTGCCCCATATAGAGTGTGTCTGTGTGAGTGAGTGTGTGTCCAGCGATGGATTGGCGCCCTGTCCTGGGTCTATCTGCCCAGCGCCCGAGACGTTCTCCCCTGGATGGGCATGGGGAACCCCACCGCGACCCTAATAGAGGATAAAGCGGGAGATAATGAATGAATGAATAACAAATTTGCTCTACAATATGATACATATGTATAAAATATATATGGGAAGGTGCATTTATGTTGTGGTGAAGATTATAAGCGGTTTATCTGTGTGATGGCGTGAGGAAAGAAACTGTTCGAGTGTCTGGTTGTTTTAGTGTACAGTGATCTGTATCATCTGCCGGACGGGAGGAGCTGAAATAAATTATGTCCAGGGTGTGAGGGGTCCATGATGATTTTCTCTGCCTGTTTCCTGGTTCTTAATATTTTTCCCTGATTGTTCAGTTTCCTGCAGAAAATGTATGACCCCCTTTGAGAAAAGTCACTAAAATGATGTCGTGTTGTTTGTTCTGTCATTTTCACAATAAGTCTGTCTGTGCTTACAGAAAGCATCGCAGCAGGAGTCGGGAGAGACGAAGGTCAAGGTCACGAAGTCGCGAGAGGAAGTCGAGGAGTCGCGAACGGAAGAGACGGCCCAGGTCACGGTCTGGCTCACGGCCCAAGTACAGACACAAGAGCAAGAGTCGCAGCAAGAGCAGGTGAGGGAGATGCTCCATACAGCTGTTTCTGAATGATGTTCAGCATAGTTACTGCAATGTGAATACAAACAGCTTATAAACACACTCACTGATGAACAGTACAGCTGAACCTGCAGCCGGACCGCCGATTGTTGGAATATCAGGGGCCCTGCCTTCATCTTTGATATTTTTGTGAACAGAGAAAAGAAGAAAAAGATTGAGAAGCCAAAGAAGAACAATGACAGTCGGTCAGTGAGTCCTGTTCCATTCAGAGGGAGGAATGCTGCCATGGATGCACAGGAGGCTTTAGCCAGAAGGTAGAACAGTGCGTCATGTTAAATAGGGGTGTGCCAAATATATAGTTCTGCTAAAAAAAAACACACGTTCATTAACAAGACAGAATCATTTCTACTGAACAATAACCTTAATGATGCTGGTGGCTTTTAGCGGTTTAACTCAACATGTATAAATATTTGGGGGGCCTAGTAATAGTGAAAATTTATTAAATTGAAATCACTCTGTTTGTCTCCTGGGATGTTAATGTTCAGTAAATATTTAAAAATATATATTATATTCATTCATTCATTATCTTCCACTTTATCCTCTATGAGGGTCGTAGTGGGGTTCCCCATGCCCATCCAGGGAAGAACGTCTCGGGCGCTGGGCAGATACACCCAGGACAGGGCGCCAATCCACACACTTACTCACACACACACTCTATATGGGGCAATTTGGAGAACTTAATTGACTTGATCCATGTTTTTGGACTGTGGGAGGAAACCGGAGAACCCGGAGGAAACCCACGCGGACATGGGGAGAACATGGAAACTCCACCCAGATGGGGATTCGAACCGGGAATCTCTAGTGCTGAGAGGAGAACATGCTAAACCACTAAACCACTGTGCCGCCCCTATATATTATGATATATATTATTTTCTTGCCCCGATCCCTTCCATGTGTTCTGTGGTTTGATGTTTAATGAACTTTATTTCTCCTTTAGATTAGAAAGAGCTAAAAAGCTTCAAGAGCAGAAAGAGAAGGAGCTGTTAGAGAAGCACCAGCAGCAGCAGCAGGAGATCATAGCGGGTACGGATCCTCGTTTCCGTAAACGTGTTGAAATCATCCATCGGCTGTAGATTTTTAAACCCCCTCAATCTTCACTCAGCAGCGGCGGCGGCGGCTCCATTGCTGTGCGACAACCCTGCGGCCTCTGCGGCCAGTCCGGCGCTGAACGTGGCCGCGCTGCTGGCCTCGGGGACGCAGGTCACGCCGCAGATCGCCATGGCAGCTCAGATGGCCGCACTGCAGGCCAAAACTTTAGCGGAGACCGGCATCGCCGTGCCGAGCTACTACAACCCCTCAGCCGTCAACCCCATGAAGTTTGCAGAGCAGGAGAAGAAGAGGAAAATGTTGTGGCAGGGCAAGAAAGAGGGGGTGAGTCGGGGCTCCGATTTCTTACTGGGTACTTTATTCCCTTTGGTTCCATTTATTGTGGACCGTTTGTGAGCTCGAACTGATCTGCCAGCTCAACCTGTCTGCCATCCATCCATTCATTATCTCCCGCTTTATCCTCTATTAGGGACGCGGTGGGGTTCCCCATGCCCATCCAGGGGAGAACGTTTCAGGCGCTGGGCAGATACACCCAGGACAGGGCGCCAAACCATCACTTGGCACACACTCACTTACACAGACACACTCTATAGGGGGCAATTTTGAGAATTCAATTGACTTGATCCATGTTTTTGGACTGTGGGAGGAAACTGGAGAACCTGGAGGAAACCCACGCAGACATGTGGAGAAGGTGAAAACTCCGGGAGTTCCAACCGGGAATCCCCAGTGCTGAGAGGAGAACATGCAAAACCTGTCTGGCATCAACAGTCAAAATCATTATAGATCTCTTCTCCGTTCTGGAGTTTGTTCCGGAGTTTTATCAGCCACACGGCTGTCTGATTTAGATCACTGCAAGAAATCCCCAGCTTCTGATGGTGCTCCGGTGGTGCAGCTTCATACATTTTAATTACAGCCTTAAAATAAAACCAGCTCAGAGAACGATTTTTCTCATGTTATATTGAAAACTTTTATTGACGTGTATATTTTACGTTTTAGGACAAATCTCAGACAGCTGAGCTCTGGGAGAAGCTCAATTTCGGCAACAAGGACCAAAATGTGAAGTTCCGCAAACTGATGGGGATAAAAGTGAGTATTTGTTTATTTAAACACTGTGCTGCTGATGAGACTTTATATTCTATTTGATTTATTTCTCCTGTTCAGTGGCAGCGCTGCAGCAGTATACATGTTCACACTGACACAACCTTTTTTACTGGTAGATTACCACTAGGGGGAGCCAGTGTTTGTTTTGAAGTGATGGTGATAGTGATTTATTTTTCCTATTGTGCTTACAAACACAGGAATTTGTCCTCCACATTTAACCCGTCCGTGCAGTGAAACACACACTGGTGAAGTTATCACATGTGCCCGGAACAGTGGGCAGCCTTGAATACGGCACCCGGGGAACAAGTGGGGTCGGGTAACTTGCCCGAAGGCACTTTAGCCATGGTACTTGGTGGGACCGGAATCGAACCGGGGACCTTCAGGTCACAAGGCTGGTTCCTTAACCCCAAGCTGATGACATTTTGGTCATTTATTGGACGCTTTTATCCAAAGCGACTTACAAGGTGAGCACAGGGTTCATCACAGCATCCCTGGAGCAATGAGGGTTAAGGGTCTTGCTCAAGGACCCACAATGGTAACTTCAGTGGACCTGGGATTTGAACCCACAACCTTCAGATTGACAGCCTTACACCCCAACCACTGAGCTATCACGCCCTCGTCTGACTGTCCTTATTTTATAAGTATTTCTTTGAGTAGCTCAGAGCAGTGTAGCTCAGTGGTTAGGACGTTGTACCATCAATCTGAAGGTTGGGGGTTCAAATCCCATGAATTTACCAGTGTGGGTCCCTGAGCAAGACCCTTAACCATCATTGCTCCTGATCTGTTGTGATGAACCCTGTGCTCACCTTGTAAGTCGCTTTGGATAAAAACATTTACATTTGTTCATTTATTGGACGCTTTTATCCAAAGGACTTACAAGGTGAGCAAAACATCCCTGAAGCAATGAGGGTTAAGGGTCTTGCTCAAGGAGCCACAATAATAACTTCAGTGGACCTGGGATTCGAACCCACAACCTTCAGATTGATACCCCAACACCCTCACCACTGAGCTACCGCGCCCTCAAAAAAGCATCTGCTATATGACTGAGTGTGAATGTGAGTCCTGTTTTCTATCTGCAGCCTGATGAAGAGGGCACTTCTCAAGGCCTGAACGAGGACGGCCTGAAGACGCTGCAGCAGCAGGAGGAGATGTTCCGTAACCTGGACGTGCAGTACGAGATGGCGCGCTCTCAGACGCACACGCAGAGGGGGATGGGTCTCGGCTTCGGCTCCTCGTTCTCGCGCGGGATGGACGCGGTGTGACGGGCCGCCGTCCTCTCGCCCTTCTGCCCGCGTTCTGCCCGCGTTCTTTAGCGCACGAAGGGCGAGTGGAAGCTTTACATCGCATGACGTCGGTTTGCAAGTGTAATTTATCTAGACACCAGCCATCGTCTCGGATCGTTTTGGATCTTATCCCGGTGTAAATACGAATGCTGCGCCGTAGGTTTGCTGTCAGAACATACCGCGGATCGGTCAGCAAAAATAATACGGAGGTGCAATATACTATTGCAAAGCTTTTACAAAAGATTCGGACAGATAGACTTTTAGGTAGGTAATGTACATTCTGTGGGGGTGTTTCTTTTGGGGGGGGGGGTTGGTTTATATTTTCAGATGGTTCTTATGCTTAGACTGAAGAGAAATATTAAATGTGTTGTGTGAAGATTACATGAAACCACTGCATCAGGACATCATGGCATTGTTCCACCATGTATGTGCCAAACTGTTAGAGCTGATTAAACTTTGTTTAGACCTTAAAAACATAAGTGGGATTTTTTTTTTTATTTTATTTTATCGCCAGCCGTGAATCTGCAGTAACGTTGTCATAACAAAACGGGACTCATGGGGGTGCACAGGAGTCATTCATTCATTCATCCATTATCTCACGCTTTATCCTCTATTAGGGTCGCGGTGGGGTTCCCCATGCCCATCCAGGGGAGAACATTTCGGGCACTGGGCAGATAGACCCAGAACAGGGGGCAATCTATCGCTGGACACACACTCACGCATACACACTCTATATGGGGCAATTTGGAGAACTCTATTTCCATGTTTTTGGACTGTGGGAGGAAACTGGGGAACCCAGAAGAAACCCATGCGGACACGGGGAGAACATGGAAACTCCACCCCGATGGGGATTCGAACCGGGAATCCCTAGTGCTGAGAGGAGAACATGCTAAAGCACTAAGCCACCGTGCCGCTGCACAAGAATCAGTACTACAAAATACCCGTCATCGTAACTGATGGGGAGACTGGATTGGTCACCTGTCACTCACATGACAAACATTTATATCTAGAGGCACTTTATTAACTCATACTGGTGTAAATGTGTATTTTGGGAGGAAACCAGCAAAGATCTGAGGAGAACATGCAAACACAACATGCCTCATCCATCCTGCCAATGATTTACCTCCCAGGCATTCCTTCTGTACGTGAATTGTGCTCCATCTTCCTTATACGACCCTTGAGAGCAATTAATCACATTCTGTATTGGAGAACATGCAAACTGCTGAGGTAATTCCAGCAGAACTGGAGGTGACTGCTCTACACACTGCCTCAGTACAGATCCAGTCTGAGGTGGACGTTCCTTTGTGCAGTTTGTTAACCAAGAGATTTCCAGCGTGAGGCTGGCAGCATCTTCGGTATGGATGAGGATGGATGTCCACATACTTTTGGCTTTCTATAGTCTGCTCTAGCGGCTGATGAGGCTGGAGTAAAGCACGTGAGCCACTCCCGTGATGAGGTTGTGGTTGGCGAACTCCAGGATTAACAGCACGATGGGATATTCGCTGAGTCTCTTCCACGACGCCGTCTCCTCGCTGAGACCCATCCAGTGGATCAGCAGGTTCCTCATGGCCTCTGGAAACAGCTCCGTGGCCAGGTCTTCTGCGGGCGGGAGGTCCTTGATGTGCTCGATGTGCCGCAGTTTGAAGCCCTCCACCTGGTCGCTGACGCTGCCGTTGGCTTTGTGGAACTCGTGACCCAGCCAGCTGCCCAGCGCTTGGAGCAGCGAACTGGAGTAAATGGAAAAATCCCGAGTCCGAAGCAGAACCATCACCAGATCGGTCAGCCGCTCCTCGTCCAGACGTCCGTCCAGCCACAGGTCGACGTAATCCAGAAGCTTCGTGCCGGTTTCCTCCTGTTTCTGGTCTACGAGTTGCGTCTCTTTGATCTTCTCAGCAATGCCACGGAGTCTCTGTGCGATCGTCCGAGGTTCTGATTGCTCGGCTGGGCAGCAGTAGTCGTGGTCTGTAGTCGAAACAGCGTCTAGAAGAGCCGAGTCTGAGGGGACGGAGGCCTGATGCATCTCTTCCGATTCAGGATCGACCCCGAGAGGTTCTGAGGGGTCTCTGTAGGTAAGTGTTCTCGGTGTTTGGGGATCGTGATTTGATGGTTGACCGTCTAACTGGCTGCTGATGACGTAGCTTGAGTTCAATTGCTCGCTGTTGATGTGTGACCTCCACAATTCCTAAAAAACAAACAGAAGACTAATAATGATTCTTAATAAGTGGTTTATTTTATTCATTCATCCATCCATTATCTTCCGCTTTATCCTCTATTAGGGTCGCGGTGGGGTTCCCCATGCCCATCCAGGGGAGAACGTTTCGGGCGCTGGGCAGATAGACCCAGGACAGGGCGCCAATCTATAGCTGGGCACACACTCACTCACACAGACACACTCTATATGGGGCAATTTGGAGAATTCAATTGACTTGATCCATGTTTTTGGACTGGGAGGAAACCGGAGAGCCCGGAGGAAACCCACGCGGACACGGGGAGAACATGGAAACTCCACCCAGATGGGGATTCGAACCGGGAATCCCCAGCGCTGAGAGGAGAACATGCCAACCACTAAGCCGCCCTGGTTTATTTTAATGTCGACTAAAACCGTCAAAACTGCATCAGGCCGATTGTTCCAGCACCTGAAATGAGTCCAAGACTGACAGCTGCTCCCGTTTACTGTAAAGCTCGAAGGCCACGCGGAAAAGTCCGTGCACACAGTAGAACCACAGACTGTTCCTGGAACAGGAAACGCGTAAACCCTGGAACCTGATATCTGTAATAACACAGAACGACATGTTTAATAACCTGCAACACCGAACGGCCTGCCACATCAGAATGCTGACCTCGTCTTACATTATAATTAGTTAGGATGATACACTTTAGGGGCGCCACGGTGGCTTAGTGGTTTAGCATGTTCTCCTCTCAGCTCTAGGGATTCCCGGTTTGAATCCCCATCTGGGTGGAGTTTCCATGTTCTCCCCGTGTCTGTGTGGGTTTCCTCCCACAGTCCAAAAACATAGATCAGGTCAATTGAATTCTCCAAATTGCCCCATATATGTCCTGGGTCTATCTGCCCAGCGCCCGAGATGCTCTCCCCTGGATGGGCATGGGGAACCCCACCACGACCCTAATAGAGGATGAAGTGGAGGATAAAGGATGGATGGATATACATTAGTATACTTTGATGAGGGTCGCAGTTATAGATTAGTGCCCTGTCCTGGGTGTATCTGCCCAGCGCTCAAAACGTTCTCCCCTGTATGGGCATGGAGAACCCCCCCCCCCCCCCCCCGCCACCCTAATAGAGGATAAAGCGGAGGATAATAAATGTTGAGGGTCAAAAGTACACAAAGTCAAACCAAAAGGCTTCTATTGTCACCCCTAAAGTACACCCCTCACACACCACCACCACCTCAACAGCTATATCATTCCACAACGTGTGAAACAAGCTACGTGTGTGTGTGTGTGTGTGTGTGTGTGTGATCTGAAATCTGTCCTGCTGATGCAGATGTGAGGATACCTGAAGAAAAGAGCAGTTTGGTTGCGACGCCTCGCTTTGCAAACTTTGCATGATACCTGGGGTGGTTCTCAGAACGGATACCTGTGAGGGCAAAGAGATCGGCTCCGAGAAACAGAGGAACCACGGACTCCTGTAAAACAAAAACAACATGTTTATTCAAGGTTCTCCTACATAATACTCATTTACCATAATACTGATAAACATCTACCACGGTGGCATGCGGTGGGGTCAGCTGGAAAGAACGGTTACCAACGAGGTAAAGGAATCGTATCTTTCTTATTCCAGTGTCCCACTGAGGCAGAGCCATGATCTTCTCAGCTGTCATCATTCCAAACCTCATCAATCCAACATATAAGACTTCTACGAAAGAATGTCTTTAAATTCGAGACTTTGTTCCTAAAGAAGACGATAGCTAACGACTTTAATACTAATATATCTTTAGATATATTAAATATCCTTAGACCATATCGTTAGATATATTTAATATCATTAGATGATAACTAACGATTTTAATACAAATATATCATTAGATATATTTAATATCGTCAGACAATATCGTTAGATATATTAAATATCGTTAGATGATATCGTTAGATATATTTATTATCGTCAGACGATAGCTAACGATTTTAATACAAATATTCATTTTAATTCATTATAGATCTATTTACGACCTTCGTACTGTTAGTTTAATACTAAAATAAGGTGTTTAAAAGGATTATAATGAAATAACAGGTGAAATATTAAACCAATTCTGCCGCAAAGATGTTTTAATCAGCGTTATATTTAAATTCATACATTTTATTAAAACATTACGATTACTGTTACAACTCCGAGCGCATATTTATTTAAAACTGCATTAAACTATAAAGTTTAAAAACTCTGTAAACAAAATAAATTAAATCTTGTTTTTTTTTTGTTAAAATTTAATTTCGTAAAAACCCTGAGTCCATGCCGTTTACCCGCCGATTCGCGTTCGTCAGTCCATTTCTGTTAATATTTAGTTTTTATTGATCGAGAATTTCGTGGTTAAATGAATTAAATTCCTGATTTTCAGAAAAACAAATCAAATAAAATAAACTGAGCTGTAACATAAAACTTCTGTGCGACGCTGTTCAGCGCATGCGCACTTACACCTTCCTTCGGCGGACACTTCTGCCGACGCTTGAGAGCAGCTACTGCCACCTGCAGGTAAACCTGTGTATCGACCGCTCGGTGCCTGATGGTCATTACACCGATGCGTCAACGCGGTCGCCATATTGCTCAGGGGTTTTCTATCGCATTAATATGAACCAAACGGACAGAAGTTTTAACACACACGTGTAAATCGATACATTTAGATATTTCAAGAAACAAATGTATGGAATCAAGTTTGTAATTGGAAACAAATATATAAATCGAAAAAGTCCCTTGTTCTTCTATATGGAAGGCCAATAATGCCACCATACGAGCTCCAAAATGTTGTAGAAGGACTTCCCAGAAGGGTGGGAGCTGTAGTCCATCCGTCCATCCATCCATCCATTATCTCCCGCCTTCGGGTCGGGGGGGATGTTCCCCATGCCCATCCAGGGGAGAACGTCTCGGGCGCTGGGCAGATAGACCCAGGACAGGGCGCTAATCCATCGCTGGGCACACACTCACTCACACAGACACACTCTATATGGGGCAATTTGAAGAATTCAATTGACCTTGATCCATGTTTTTGGACTGTGGGAGGAAACCGGAGAACCCGGAGGAAACCCACGCGGACATGGGGAGAACATGGAAACTCCAACCAGATGGGGATTTGAACCGGGAATCCCTAGTGCTGAGAGGCGAACGTGCTAAACCACTAAGCCACCGTGCTGCCAGGGAGCAGTTATAGCTGCTAAAATAAGACGTCATACAGGCTTATATACCTCATACACGTCTTATATACGTCATACAGGCTTATAGCCCAATCAATAACCATAGACTCATTAAATCTATAGTTATATAGTTATTTTATATATATACTCATTAACTCAAGCGCTGTCCGGGCAAGGAGAGGAATGTCATTAAGGGCGTTACCCACCCAAATCATGGACTTTTCAGTCTCTTACATTCTGCTGGGCATTACTGGAGCACCAGCAAACTCAGGAAAAGGTTTTATCCTCATGAACTCTTTGCACAAACCACTTCTTTGCACCTTCTGTACTGTAATGCACTTCATATCATCTTCATATTATATATATATATATATATAATGTTCATATTTATCATGTTCATTATGTGTATACTATGTATATATTATGTTCTTATTATATCATGTATATCATGTATATTTTATGTTCTTATTATATCATGCTCATATTATGTATACACATTTATACACTTCACTTCTCCGTGCACCGATCGCTGTTATTAATGCACTTTATGTAAATAATGTATGTATTGCACTTCTGGTTTCTACATTTCATTGCCTTGTACTTGTATTCTGCACAAAGACAATAAAGTTAAATCTAATCTAATCTGATCTACTTAACTCTGTCGGGAGCGCGCGTTCACGCGCTGTCGAAGCCGCGTGAACGCGCGCGCGTTTCGTGACGTCGTCCCTGTCACCGCCCCTCAGCCAATCGCGGCGGTCACGCGCCTTCGTATTAACCCTTGATCTCGCCGCCCCCCTCCACTACTCTAAACATGGAGGTGGATTTTGGAGACACGGAGCTGTTCGCGCAGCTGGAGGAGGAACCGCGGCTCCCCCAACACCTCCGCTTCACCGAGGAGGCCGAGGAGGAGGACCAGGAGGAGGAGGCGCAGCGGCGGGACCTGCGGAGCAGATTAGAGGAGAGCGAAGACGCCATCAGCCGCCTGAAGAGCGAGAATATCCTCACAGCGACGCTAAGCTAATTAGCATTCCGCTGTTCACGGTTCGGGCGGCACGGTGGCTCAGTGGTTTGGCATGTTCTCCTCTCAGCGCTGGGGATTCCCGGTTCGAATCCAAATCTGGGTGGAGTTTCCATGTTCTCCCCGTGTCGGCATGAATTTCCTCCGGGTTCTCCGGTTTCCTCCCACAGTCCAAAAACATGGTTCAAGTCAACTGAGTTTTCCAAATTGCCCCATATAGAAAGTGTCTGTGTGAGTGAGTGTATGCCCCCCTGTCCTGGGTCTATCTGCCCAGCGCTCGAGACGTTCTTCCCTAGATGGGCATGGGAACCCCCCCCCCCGCGACTCTAATAGAGGATAAAGCGGGAGATGATGAATGATGGTGTTCACGGTTCGAGCGGCTCTCTGATGAGGGTCGCCTTTCATCCGATTCCTAATTAAACAGATTATTAACGCCGACGGCATTGTTTGAATCGAATGCTTGAATGAGTCGAACGAGTCGACTCCTGTCCGGCTGCACTTTCAGTCATTGGGATTCACGGTTGTGACGTCAGAATGAACGCGGCGCCTTCGTTGATCGTTTTGTGTGGTTTTGTTAAGATTTGTGACGTCATGTCGCATTAAGCTGCTGCAGAACTTCAAAAGGTTTCGCTTTCGTTTCTCTGGCTGCTCGGAGTTCAGCTGTTAAAGGACCACTTCTTATTTTTTAGCATCCTTTCGTCGAGACACACACACACACACACACACACACACACACACACACAGGTCACGTCTCTGAAGGCTGGACTCACCCAAAGCCTCACAGAGTGCACATGCACTTTAAAAGTATTGGGACGCACCTTTCAAATTTAGTGTATGTACTCTCTGGCGGTGTGGCCAGTGCTCCATATCCATGATTCAAGGTCCATAAAGACATGGTTGTCCGGCCCCCACAGAGCCCCGGACGAACCCCACTGGACCCCACAACACCCTTATTGAATCAAGATTCAAAGATTTTACTGTCATATACACAGTAAAGAAACATGTTTCCCTGTGCAATGAAATTCTAACTTTGCCGTCTGCCCTGGATGAGTGTGAAAAGTAAATATTCATTCATCATCTCCCACTTTATCCTCTATTAGGGTCGTGGTGGGGTTCCCCATTCCCATCCAGGGGAGAACGTCTCGGGCGCTGGGCAGAACCAGGACAGGGCGCCAATCCATCGCTGGGCACACACTCACTCACACAGACACACTCTATATGGGGCAATTTGGAGAATTCAATTGACTTGATCCATGTTTTTGGACTGCGGGAGGAAACCAGAGAACCTGGAGGAAACCCACGCGGACACGGGGAGAACATGGAAACTCCACCCAGATGGGGATTCAAACCGGGAATCCCTAGTGATGAGAGGAGAACATGCTAAGAAAAGTAAATATAATAACGAAAAATATAAATATAAAAAACACACACACTTAATGTACATAGTCTTTTTTAAGGAAGAACATTTTTTTTACATTGTGCAAAGTTGCATTATATTGCAGTCGTCCGGTGTGGAGTTAGTGCAGATAAACTATGCACTCGAACATCTTGTAGAAGCCTCCGCAGATGAAGCGGCAGAGTGAAGGCGTTTCTTTGTTTGGCCCAACAGCGTAGCGATTAGTATGTTTGAGACAGCATGTCCTCCCTGTGCCTGTGGGTTTTCTTCAGGGTCTTTGGCTTCCTCCCTCATCCAAAGATTTGCAGATGCTTAATTTGTCATAATGAATTGTTAGGCGAATAATTGCCTCATAATGTATATTAATGTGTATTCCACACCCACGCTGTCCACTGATCCCTTAACTCCTGCTTCACATGAGGAACTGAGGAGAAGGCTTAATTTTTCCAGTCGTCCAAAGTGAGTTTCCTGTCTATTCTCTCTTATTTCTTGCGTGTGGTCCCGCTGCGGAGTCGTGACCCTCTGTGTGCTCGGTGTTACAGAGGCATCAGCGTCGCTAATTCAAAATCTGACGGCCCTTTATGCCAGATTCTTTTTGGAAACAACAGCATTTCAAAGTAAGTCTAAGCCTCTGTACGTTCTTGTGCATCGAATGGTCTCTTCTGGAATTTGGAATGACTTTTGCGTGCGTGCGTGCAGGCAGTACCGAGGAGAAATCGAAGCCTTCATATGTGAGCTCATTCAGAATCATCAGCATCAGCGAAATGAGACGCAGCCGTCTGCTTTGCACCCCAGTCCACAGGTATGGTCCTTAGACTCTGCAGACTTTGGTGTCACATGAAACTGATACCTCAATATTTACCATTGACTTTATTTGCCCTGCCATCGCGTTCTGGGGTTCATGTGCACGTGCAGAACCAGCCACATTCATTACAGCAGATTTCACAAAAACGTTCTCTTTATTTAGGGCGTGGTAGCTCAGTGGTCAGGGCGTTAGGCTATAAATCTGAAGGTTGGGGGTTCGAATCCCAGGTCCACTGAAGTTACCAATGTGGGTCCTTGAGCAAGATCCTTAACCCTCATTGCTCCAGGGATGTTGTGATGAACCCTGTGCTCAACTCGTAAGTTGCTTTGAATAAAAGCGTCCAATAAATGACCAAATGTAATTTATTATTTCCCCACCCAGTCCCCCTGTAGCACTGTAAGCAGTAGGGGTCACTGTAGTAGTCACAGCAGCTGTACATGTGAAGACCCCCCCCCCCCAGCGATTATAACAACAGGGGCATCACAAGGGGCAGCCAACTCTTGTTTTTGTTTTATTAATAATAATAATAATAATACATTTTATTTGAAAGCGCCTTTCAGAACACCCAAGGACGCTGTACAAAGCATACATATTAAAAACATTTACATTTTACATTTAAAAATAATCATGTGCAAAAGAAAGTAGAATGAAATAAATTACAAAGATAAAATGATATCAATAATAATTAATTAACAGTTAAAATCTCATTTAAAAAGACCAGTCTTAAACAGAGAGAGGGAGGTGGTGTTTCGTAGTCCATGGGGTAGTGAGTTCCAGAGCCGCGGGGCAGAGCGGCTGAAAGCTCCGCTCCCCATGGTGGTGAGGCGATGTTTTAATTGATGATTGACGTTTTAATTATGCAGTTGTTTCCTCTAACGTGTGCAGAAGCTCTCAGGCATCATGTCTGCATTCTAACCAGCTGTCTCGTTTTGATTCGTTGTTATTTAATTACATGCTACCCATATAAACGTTATCTTGGTTCATACTCGTGGTTCTCATTCATGTTGCACTTCTGATATCAGAAGAATAAATCTTTCTCTGTTCTCCAGAACTCGAGTTTCATCATGGAGGAGAGTCAGGGTTCAGCTTCCTCTTCCAAACTCCTGGCAGATGCTTTCTGTGTAAGTGCTTTACATCGTCCCCGCCGCTGTTCCACCTGTCCTCCGGCTCCAGCCATCAAATCCCCCGTTGTGTCTCTGAGTGCAGGTGGTGGGGAGCGTCTTGTACTTCACCACGTTCTGTCTGGATAAACTCGGCCAGCCGCTCCTCAACGACAATCCCCAGCTCACAGAGGGCTGGGAGATTCCCAAGTATCCTTGCGATCCTATTCGCCGTCGTCCGTACGCAGCGTCTGCTCCGCTGTGTGGGTTCTGTTAGCGTGTGTGTTTGTGGAGATGTTCACGTATCGCTTCCTGAATGACCTCCTCTATAGGTATCAGCAAGTTTTCGCCCAGGTCATCGCTTTACAGGGGCAGGAGCTTCAGATTAAGGAGAAAAGGTATGAAGGGGCTTTTATGGCGAGCAGTTTGCATTCACAGACATGTTGGGAAAGATGTGGTTAATTAATTCAAATCAATTAAATAAAAGCACAACTAACAGGAATAGGCTACAATAATCTGTAGGACTGTTGCTGTAAAAACAAACATGTTCGGTACATCAGTGCTGTCAGATTACCATTCAGATTGCAAAAGCTACCAGATATGAATAAATAAAAAAATAATGAATAAATAAAAAAATTAATAAAAAAAATAAAAAAGCAAAGATTTGGTTGCTTTCCCTTGGCTTTTGTTTTTATCTCATCAGTTGTGACATCGTATTTTAATAGTAAGTTCAATTGAAATCCTCTGTGTTAATACAATTATTATTGTTGTTGTTTTTCAGGCCGAAAGCATGTTGTTTTAATTGCGGTTCTGAGGATCATCAGCTTCGTGACTGTCCAAAGGTAACCGAACAGACTGAATAATTAAAAAAAAAAGTTCAAGGTCTATAAAGGAAATAATTTGAGGATATTATGCTTCATTACGCCTGGTGCTTTAACCTCAACATGGTGCCGATCCCTTATATCATCACTGCTAAAGGGTGGCATATTTATTTGAATTAATTTCGGGGCCACGGTTCTGGACACAAGGTGCAAATGGGGGAAAAAGTGCTGCATTTTAAAATGGGAATAATTTACTGGGTCGAAATTGATGTGTGTGGTTATTAATTGGTGGATGAATTAAAAATAACAAGTGTTAATAGAATAGATGCACAACCCACATGGTCCAGTAAATATATAAATACGAGAGGTTACTGATCTAATAACTGGACTTGCGACGTGAGCAGCGGAATTTAAAATCCCTCTCTCTGCACCCCCACTCGCCCACAGCCCAAAGACATGGCACGCATCAACGAGAAACGGAAAGAGTTTACACAAGGGAACAATATGGGCAACATCCCAAACGGTCCGCGGTACCACGCGGAGGAGGTGGAGGAGCGCTTCGCCAAGTACAAGCCTGGAGTCGTGAGGTCAGTACCTGCTGCCTTCAACAAGTTGGAATCCATTAGAATTCCCACATGGGAGCTTCTTAGAGGGGGCCTCAGGGGCATTTTTGATTTATTTTACCCCAGTGGCTATGTGATGGTTGTGTGAGCAACCATGGGTCTCCTGAGGGTCTCGAGGCTGGGTGTCATTTTCACAACTTAAGTTCCCTTACTGTTAAACGTCCTGTTACATTTCCATTCAGTCAGGGGCTTCTTGATGCCCTTGGGGTCGTTCCCAACATGTTACCCCCTTATATTTATCGAATGAGGGAGCTGGGATACCCCCCCGGCTGGCTGAAGGAGGCCGAGCTGGAAAGCTCAGGCTTGATGCTCTACGATGGTAAAGGTGAGTTCCTCTGTTCGACGTGGAGTTGCTTTCATTACTTGTGTTTTTTTTTTTTGGCGCTACTTTAAAAACTCTTTAAACTTATAGAAGACGAGAACGAGCAGAACGCCGCTGAAAGCGTATCTTATGATGTTTCGAAGCTTGTGGATTTCCCCGGTTTCAACGTCTCCATGCCTTCCAACGTCCGGGACGTAAGTCAAGACCTTCAACTTTCCACTGAAGCTTCGTTGATCTGTTGATCTTGGACTGTTGGTCTAAGATCAAACATGAACTCAGACCCGCCAGCTTTTTACTAAAAAAAAAAATAAAAAAATCAGCTTGACAAACAAGTTACATATTGCAGCTTTAATTGTATTACACACATTGGAGTTTGACATATTGTAGCTTTAATATGATATAAAACAGCTGTTATATTAGTTTATGTTTACGTACTTGTTGCTTTAAACTCTCAAAACCGCAGACTGATGCTGAAACAGCTGATGCTGATGCTGTGGTCATTATAATCCTCTGCAGCGGTGCTTTGAATTGACATTCTCCATCTTTTTCCTGATGGCTTTATTTTTAGTTTTACGTATCGCAGCTTGAATAAATTGTCCGTTCTGCAGTTTTAATACATATCTCTATATATCTTAATGTTGCATACCAGTTCTTTAATTGTGTGTGTTGTTTTGAAGGATTTCAGGTCGTTCAGTTCCATTCCCATGCAGCCGCATCACTGGAAGGCAACCTTTGCTGCTTATCTCTCTGAAAACTTTTCAACGGTAAATGTATTCTCCTCGTCTCTGATTTCTTTCTTTTACTCGCTTTGAAATCTTTTTTTTTTTTTTTTTTTCCTCTTTGAAATCTTTTTTTTCCCCAACAGCACGGTTCCAAAGTTGAGAAAAGAACTGACCCGAACGAACAGACTCCACTGCAGAGAAAGAGGAGACGGTCCAACAGTGACCTGGATGGAAACTCCGACATGGACACAAACTCAGGTAGAGCATCACAAACTAACCTCATGAGGTAACAAATACAAAAACACTAAATCTTATAATAAGAGTAAGATGTGTGATCTTTACATGACATTATAAAGTGCTTTTAGTAATTACTCTTCTTTTTTAATATACTTGGGACGGTCGGTTTCGCCCTGGCTGCAGGGTGACCCCACAGCAGTACGGTCCCGGGTTTGTTTCCCATGTTGACCCTGTGTCTGAGTGGGTTTTCCGCATGGACTCTAGTTTCCTTTCATATTCCAAAGACATGCATGATGATTGTCCAGGTGTCTGTGCATCACAGACTCTGGCATATAGAACCATTTCTGGATCTTCCCCCTCCTACCTTCACTCTGTCTTTTCAAAATACACTCCGACTCGTTCACTTCGCTCCAGTGATGATCGCCCCCTGGTGGTTCCACCTCACCGAGGAGCTAATTCTCACTCCATGCCGTTCACCACTGCAAAACAGTGGAACGATCTTCCCAACTCTGTCCGTAAAGCAGAATCACTAAGCAGTTTTAAGAAACTACTGAGGACACATCTCTTTAACAAATACCTGTTGTAAAAAAAAAGGGGGGGGGGTGCAGCATCAAATAACAATCAGGTTTTTTTTTAAATATTTTATTTTATTTTTTATATATATTATATTTTTTCTATATTTACAGTATAGTTGGTTTTCTCCATAACTTCTGACTTGTGATGTTCTCATTTGTAAGTCGCTTTGGATAAAAGCGTCTGCTAAATGACTAAATGTAAATGAACATCACTGCACAGTCACAGAAGGGTTGTGTCAGGAAGGGCGTCTGATGTAAAACTGATGTATTGAATATGCAGAGCCTTTTAATGTGCCCCCTACTACCCCTACCACTTAACCACCTCACCCCCATACAGTCAAGACTACTTCATTCTGGTATAACTGTCCTACTATGCATTTAAAAAAAGGGAGGGGGGTCATGGGGCTGAAGTTAAGTATTATGTCTTTGATGTCTTTCTGTAAACTTGCGTGTCTACGTGTGTTCACATACAGATCAGGAAACCCCAAAACACTCCAGACCAAACAATTTCCAGTTTCAGCCTCCGCTGCCCCCCGGGTCACCACTCATCAGCACGCCGAGCACACCCCCGCCGCTCCCCCCGGGTACACCGCCGATTACTCCCACCCCACCCCCTCTGCCTAAAGGCACGCCTCCCATGACTCCGCCCACACACCTGGGTTCACCGGCCCTGGCGAGCCGAGGCAGCGCGGGGGGCGAGGAGTCTGAGGACGGACTGACTTTAGAAGAGCTGGAGGAGCAGCAGCGGCTGCTGTGGGCGGAGCTAGAAAGAGCCGATAATGGGAACAGCGACTCGGACACCGGGGCTACGGGCACGCCCGGTGCGAGCACGCCCTTGGTGACCGTGTCGGAGGGGGAGGAAGGGGAGGGGTTAAATCAGTGTGACATTCCAAGTACTCCCGCCTCTCCCGTCGAGGAATCGGCTGCAAGTGACGTTCAGGAGAACAACGGCGCCAGCGAAGACGCCAGCATCGAGTCCTGCAGCGAGCTCATCGTCCTGGACGAGGTCTCCCAGGAAACAGATTCGGACGCCGGCAAGAATGAAGAGGGCAAATGTTCGGAGGAGGAAAATGCCCCAGTTTCAGACGTTCAGATGCCCGAATGTGAGGACGAGGAACCTGCTGCAGTTAAAATAACCTCGGTTCCACACCGAAGCAAGTTCGCTGAGGGCATCGTTCCCTTCGAGGATACGCCAGAGTACACGGAGGTCGCCGAAGCCACGGGGGTTTACCTTAGAATCCGAGGCCTGCTCAAGGAGTCCCCCCGAAATCAGGCGAAAATCAAGAAGCAGACGTTTTGATTTAGACGCCATGTCTGAGGAACCTCATGCAAACGCTCTTCTTGTTACAGAACACGTGCATCCTCCTCTTTTCTTAGATTCTCATACAAATCGTCAGTATAGTTTATTTTTACGGGGAGGGGGGGGATTTTCTCTGAACACATCGGTTTAATTACTCGTGCTTTTATAAATTCACCTTTTCTGAACTGAGACTTCCACTAGTTTTAAGTATGTACAGTTTTATAAACAGTCCCTCGTTTTTTATTTGTTTTCCTCATCTTCCTTTTTTTGGTAATTCTTCCACCTGGGTCGTCCCTCGTCCAAAACCCTCGACTACACAATTTCACACCGTCAGAGCTGATCGTCATCTGCTGCTTATTTTTAACTAATTTATTTAAGGCAGCGTCTCGTGGTGTCCTGTTCTTGCCTTTTTTTTTTTTTTTTAAAGTTCAGATCCAGACTTCCAGAGGTTTATGGGAATAAAATTTCCTTTTTTCAGATTTTTATTGTTTATCTCGTGTGAATAAGATGGAAAAGGAGGAAGGTTCTGTTTGGGGAAGAGGACGTGGTTCGAACCTGCTAACAGAGTCTGTTATGGAAGCGGACCTCAGTCACAGGGTGGAGGATCAACGCATTAAAACCCATAACAGTGTTTAGCAAAATAAACACATCATGTTACAGGGGCACAGAATCACATGGGTGACCCAACACTCCTGTTTTTCCAGGTTTGGGACCGGCGCGAGCAGCGCTGTGCACGAACATGTACACCCCAATAGTTAGAACAATTAGTATCTCTCTTTTAACACATCAACATGCGGGAGTAACTGTGCTCTTACACAAGACCTGAACCCAGGACCTTCTTTCTTTGGCAGAACGCTGACCGCTGCGCCACCAGGCGGCCTATATTTAGACATCTACTTGCTGTTACAAAAATTCTATTCCATTCCAAAAAGCCCTTAGGGTCACAGGTAGCCAGTGCAACAGTGCTCACAGTTTGAGAATGTGTAAGGTGTAACATGAGCTCTCATTAGTTCATGCTTGAACTCTGCCTGCTGCAGTTTGAACTGTGTGTGGGCTTAAAATAGTAACCCAGGAGATGTAATGATGAATGAAGAAACTAATGATCCTCTCTGTCCTTTATAGTAAGGGGACTTCTAAACTGTGTCTAAGCTCTGTTCCAAAGGAGACCAAACCCTGTGCTGGAGACCGTTATGGGAGCATTTGAACCTGTAATAATCAAAAGCCCAGACGAAATGGTCAAACTAATTAATCAGAAAGAGGTATTTTTACATAACCATAGTAATTTAATAACAGCAACAATATTAATATATCACATGAATATGATATGATAGGTCATCAGTTGTTAGAAAATTGGAACTTGTATGTAACAAAATTAAATTAATAAATGGGCGGCACGGTGGCTTAGTGGTTAGCATGTTCTCCTTTCAGCGCTAGGGATTCCCGGTTCGAATCCCCATCTGGGTGGAGTTTCCATGTTCTCCCTGTGTCGGCGTGGGTTTCCTCCGGGTTCTCCGGTTTCCTCCCACAGTCCAAAAACATGGATCAAGTCAATTGAATTCTCAAAAATCTGCCCCATATAGAGTGTGTCTGTGTGAGTGAGTGTGTGCCCAGCGATAGATTGGCACCCTGTCCTGGGTGTATCTGCCCAACGCTCTAGACGTACTCCCCTGGATGGGCATGGGACCCCCCCTCCCCCGCGACCCTAATAGAGGATAAAGCGGAAGATAATTCATTAAAAAAATTTATAAATAAATAGGAAAGTTGTATTTTATATAATAATAATAATATGAATTTATTAACAAAAACATTTTTTATATTATATAATAGTTGATTAATAAGATTTAAATAATGATAAACTGTATACATAATTTTTTATTATATATATATATTTTTTATTACTGATATAATAATAATTATTGTTATTTTATTAAATGGGGTGGCATGGTGGCTTAGTGGTTGGCATGTTCTCCTCTCAGCGCTAGGGATTCCCTGTTCGAATCCCCATCTGGGTGGAGGTTCCATGTTCTCCCCGTGTCCGCGTGAGTTTCCTCCGGGTTCTCCGGTTTCCTCCCGGTTCTCCGGTTTCCTCCCACAGTCCAAAAACATGGATCAAGTCAATTGCCCCATACAGAGTGTGTCTGTGCCCAGCGATAGATTGGCACCCTGTCCTGGGGGTATCTGCCCAGCGCCCGAAACGTTCGCCCCTGGATGGGCATGGGAACCCCCCCCCCTCCCCCGCGACCCTAATAGAGGATAAAGCGGGAGATAATGAATGAATTTTATTAAATACACATCACCAGGTTTCGTTAACATAAAAAAAAACTTTAAACGGCAACATTGTGTCCTAACCCTCACACAAGTGCACTATCTAGTTCCCTCCACTAGCCCCTACAAACAGCACCGCACTGGACAGCGCGTCTCATTTCCACTCGCACTACAGAGCAGCGTTTTGCGGTTTGGGACGCAGCCCGAGTTTAAACTTGGCAAGCCGAGCAACGTCACCACGTCACCTTTCAGAAGTTCCCCGGTTCAGTCCCAACTCGTGAGCAGGGGGTCGGCCGGAGAAGTCTAACCCGCGCCTTAAAACCGGGAACAGCCGCCGAGGGTCCTCCGTTCTGAGGTTCCGAACGTCCCGCGTTCGCCGGGAAGGTGTGAGGCGACCGCGGCGGTGAGTCCATTTTAACCCGCGAAGCGAGCGAGGGAGCTCCGTTAGCTGCGCACACACTGACCGCCTACAGGGTTCCGACAGAGCCGCTACGCTAATGACGGTGTGTGTGTGTGTGTGTGTGGTGACGTGTTGCCACGGTGTGAGGTCGGTTGTGTTACTCTGTTGAAGTGTACTTGTGTGTGTGTGTGTGTGTGTGTGTGTGTGTGTGTGTGCTGCTACAGCTAACTGAGCTAGGTGCGGGTTAGCTGGTGGAGTGACATTGCGGAAGGAAGGGATGAGGGAGAGAGAGAGCGGGTGAGACCCACGGCTCTTATTTCCACGTGTTTACTGCGTGACTGTTGAACCCACAGGGTCAGAACCCACTGAGGGGGGAGGGGGGGTATAAACACCACTGCATTGTACGTACAGATATTCACGAACTGCGCCAATCCATTCATCACTGCATGTTGCTCTGATGTCTGCAGTTCTAAACACGTGTCTCTCTGATGTCCTCACTATAAAGACAGGCACGTTCCTGCTCCATCATTAATGAACCTGCAGTTAATTAACAGACCCTCATTACAGTCCTGGTTCTTGGACTCACTCAGGTTCTATGACTCTGGTCCATGGGGCCCCACCGTGTCTGTTGCTAGAACATGGGACTCCTGTTTTGCACCTGTAGTGAAGAACTTCTGAAGGTGCCAATCTAAATATTAAGACGCTTTTGTTTTAGGTTTTGGTCCTCTGTGTCATGGCTGCCAGGCTGTGTGCATGCAGATCAGACACATCCGAAACCCGCAGGACGCGCGTTATTGTTATGCTGTCATATTTTATAATCCATCCCTCCATTATCTTCAGCTTTATCCTCTATTAGGGTCGAGGGGGGGGGGGTAGGGGGTTCTCCATGCCCATCCAGGGGAGAACGTTTCTGGTACACCCAGGACAGGACGCCAAATTTTTGGCTGAGCACACACACACACTCACTCACACAAACACACTCTATATGGGGCAATTTGGAGAACTCAATTGACGTGCTCCATGTTTTTGGACTGTGGGAGGAAACCGGAGAACCCGGAGGAAACCCACACAGACACGGGGAGAACATGGAAACTCCACCCAGATTGGGATTCGAACCGGGAATCCCTAGTACTGAGAGGAGAACATGCAAAAGCACTAAGCCACTGTGCCGCCCGAAAAGTAACAAACTGATTAATTTTAGTCATTAAAATTCTCTTTGAGACATACATGCTGACGACCTTCACGTCATCATGTCAGTCAATGTAAATGTAAATGTCAGTCCTAAAACCCTGTGACGGTCTCTCAGGCAGCATGTGGACGGAGACCGAGTCTACTCGCTGTGGTCTGAAGGGTTTGAATGTTGTGAATGTAAATGGTCAGTCAGCCTCGGGTCACTTTGGGTGGCGCTCCGTTGTGGATCAGGACGTAAACGGTCATGTGATACCGGCTTACGGTTCTAACTTTGGCTTCAGTTAAAGCCAGTGTCTCTGTCTGTTTATGTTCGGACCTTGATGAGACACTCGATCAAACACGGGCTTCATTTACTCCCCTCTGCACCCGAGCGGACCGGTCTTAAAAATGTGGGTGCTAATTCTATACTTACTTGTCCTTAATGTCATGTCCTGTGTTTATGATCATGGAGCTTTGCAGCTGTAAGCATTTGGTAAGATTTAATAAAAATGTCTGTAGGATTCGTTTAGTCCACCTTTTCGGTCCCATTGCCTGCCGTCCAATCACAGCCGTGATGCTTTTAGCTAGAGCACACTCCATCTCTGTTCTATTTTATCGTTAGATCAAACTCAGGAACAGCGCTGATGTAGTTATTGTGAGTTGGTGTGGCCGCATCATTTTGCTGATGTTTGGTGTTTTTTTTTTTTTCACAGTGTCGTTACTGAAGCATCAACACTTTACTCCTCGGCTTCCTTTTATTATTTTTTTGCCTTTTATGGTCCTTGGTCTTGCAGCGTGTAAAATGATGTGCCGCAAGTTATAGTACCGAGTCAATGTTCTGTTGTGAAGCGGAGACAGCTGACGAGGATCACACCGAGGAACCATGAGCTCGGCTAAACCCAGCGGGCTCAAAGCTCCCAGCAAGATCGGCAAGGCAGCCGGACCTGGTTCCACCAAGACGTCCGCTTCATGTGAGTGTTTGTTTCCAAGTGTTTTCATTTGTAGTGCATTTAGAGGGCGCGGTAACTCAGTGGTGAGGGTGTTGGGCTATCAATCTGAGGGTTGAGGGTCCAAATCCCAGGTCCACTGAAGTTACCAGTGTGGCTCCTTGAGCAAGACCCTTAACCCTCATTGCTGCAGGGATGTTGTGATGAACCCTGTGCTCACCTTGTAAGACCCTTTGGATAAAAACGTCCAATAAATGACCAAATGTAAATGTTATTTTAAAGAGCGACTCTGAATTATTATTATTTTTTTAAATCTGAACCTTAAAGCTGCAGCCAAAACTGCTCCGGGGGACAAGGCCTCAGCCGAAAACCAGGATGCCACAGAAAGCTTTACAGTTGGAGACAGAGTTTGGGTGAACGGGAACAAGCCGGGCTACATTCAGTTCCTGGGTGAAACCCAGTTTGCCCCGGGGCAGTGGGCCGGCATCGTGCTGGACGAGCCCATAGGGAAGAACGATGGCTCGGTCGCGGGCGTGCGCTATTTCCAATCGGAGCCTTTGAGAGGGATTTTCACTCGGCCTTCCAAACTCTCTCGCACAGAGGGGGAGGAGGCCAATGGCACCACCACTGCGCCTTCATCGCCCACCCCCTCTGCCACGGCGATGCCCCCAACGCAGTCGGCTCCGGCGACCACCAAAAAGACCGTTCCGACCAGCAAACCTGCCACCAGCCTGACCCGCTCCAATTCGGAGTCGGTAACCAACCTGTCGGAGGCGGGGTCGGTGAAGAAAGGAGAACGAGAGCTGAAGATGGGGGACAGGGTTCTGGTAAGATTGTGTCTTCATGTGTTTGTCCATCTAGATCTGCGTGTTTTTACTATTGTTATTATTTCCTCTTAAGGTGGCTGGTTCCAAAGCTGGTGTAGTACGTTTTTTAGGGGATACAGATTTTGCCAAAGGGGAGTGGTGTGGAGTTGAGCTGGATGAGCCTTTAGGCAAGAACGATGGTGCGGTGGCTGGAACCAGGTATGTGTTCTGCTCTCTCACTGAGTACTAGATGAGGCGCTTCATCAGGCGGTTATTAAGTCAACCAATCATGTAATTAGTTTACACCAACTACTAGAACGTGGTACGACGTGCCTCCTGGGAGTCTGACTGTATCATGTTTGTTGGTGCCAGATGAAAGTGGAAGTTTGAATGTATTATTTATTAATAACTCCTCTTCTTCAGGTACTTCCAGTGTCAACCAAAGTACGGCCTTTTTGCCCCAGTGCACAAGGTGACGCGCATCGGCTTCCCCTCCACCACTCCAGCCAAGGCCAAAACCACCGCGCGCAAGGTACCAACACCAGGGGGCCTAAAACGCAGCCCGAGCTCCTCGTCCGTCAGCTCCATGAGTTCTGTGGCCTCGTCCGTAAGCGGCAAGCCCAGCCGAACCGGCCTGGTGCGTCCCACTCACCCGCATCTGCGAGAACCCGAGACGTAGACGAGATGTTTAGTGTGATGTCTGATCTCTAAGGTTTTAACTGTCGTCACTGTTTTCTGTAGCTGACCGAGACGTCGTCGCGCTACACTCGTAAGATCTCGGGGACCACGGCGCTGCAGGAGGCTCTGAAGGAGAAGCAGCAGCACATCGAGCAGCTGCTCGCCGAGCGCGATCTCGAGCGGGCCGAGGTTGCCAAAGCCACCAGCCAGGTGGGGGAGGTGGAGCAGGAACTGACGATTCTCCGGGAGGGTCAAGAGCAGGTCGGGATTTTTAAGGTGAAACCGTTTTGTTTGATGTTGAAAACGAGGTCTGAGTTTACGATTCGTGTTTGCAGTACGTGACCGAGATGGAAGCCAAAATGGATCATCTGCGCGGTCTGGTAGAAGCTGCCGACCGGGACAAGGTGGAGCTGCTGAATCAGCTCGAGGAAGAAAGGAGGTGAGGGGTGTGGGGGAGTCACTGAACAGAAACACGGACATGCAGATCATTACTGTTCAACTGTAGATACCGTTTTTTGGACTGAGGGAGGTAACATGACCCATGCAGACACATGGAGAACATGTCAACTCCACCCAGATCAGATTTGAACCTGAATCCAGAGCGCTGAGAGGCAAACGTGCTGATCATTTCAACATAGTTTCTCTATTTCAAGTGCGAGTTCCGGTCTCGGGTGATTCAAAACTGTCAACAGAAAGTGTGACTCCCAGAGGAAACAAGCACAAATGTGGGGAGAACATGCAAAATCTAATAAAAAGATTCTGGGCCAAACTCCCTAAACATAACACCTGAGGGCCTTCGACTTGTTTGGCAGTAGCACTACCCAACCATCCATTCTGCTTTATCCTCTATTAGGGTCGCGGGGGGGGGTCCCCATGCCCATCCAGGGGAGACGTTTCGGGTGCTGGGCTGATACACCCAGGACAGGACCCTAATCTATCACTGGGCACACACTCACTCACATGGACACACTCTATATGGGGCAATTTGGAGAACTCGATTGACTTGATGCATGTTTTTTGGACTGTGGGTGGAAACCGGAGAACCCAGAGGAAACCCACACGGACACGGGGAGAACATGGAAACTCCACCCAGATTGGGATTCGAACCGGGAATCCCTAGCGCTGAGAGGAGAACATGCTAAACCCTAAGCCACCGTGCCGCCCTTCGCACAACCCACTTAATCCAAATTATTTGAGAAAGCTGTCCTTTAAAAATGATTGAGAGAGGTGAGTTTAGGATTCTTCAGGTTTGAAACTAGTCATCACGTCTTAGGTTTAATTAAGGCTTGTTTGCTTCTGCTAACAGAAAAGTGGAGGACCTGCAGTTCAGTGTGGAAGAGGCCTGTATTACCAAAGGAGACCTGGAGGTAACGGGCGTGTTCATCTTCATCATTAGCATCACATGTTCTTTCCTCAGAATACAATCATTATCCTCATGATCATTTCATGTTCTTCCCAAAATGAGTTCTAGCTGTTTTTTTTTTTTACTTTTTGGTAAAGGATCACACATTTTATAAACCTGAGGTCTGTTTTTAATTTTATTTTATTGCTTCTTTAAAACCTAAAACCAGTGCAGTGTCCTTCTGCATCACCGTAGTTCATGTTCAGGTGATTTATTGAGGATTTATGCTCTACACATTATTTAAACAATGTTCTTGTTATTATTATTATTATTATTCTCTAAATGCTGGTTTGATGCCCGAGGTGTTAGATGATGCACTTAAACTGAAGTGCTCTTTGTGATTTAGTTGGGGAGTGACCGGAATCTTCAACCAAAGGTGATCACTATGCCGTTAATTAAAGGTTAAAGAGCCAAGGTTGAATCTTAAGGAACCTTATTAACGTATTTATTAATATCTAACTGTGAACACGACGCTGATCTTCTGTCTGCAGTGCTGACTTGAGTATGGCTTCTTCTAAATTAACACAATTAATGTAAAATAAAACGAGAGCTTTTGCTGTTGTGTGATGCATGACATTAAAATGTACAGGTATGAGAGGGGCTGGATTAGATTAGTGCTGTCCGTCTATGGTGTAGCTGGATATGTCCAGCCTGAGGTCCAATAAAGTCTTAAACGTGTGGTGTAGCAAGTTCCACACAGTCTAGAACATCAGATGAGCAGGTGGAGGGTCTAATATAATCTGGAACGTCTGTCGGTGGAGGGGCCACTATAGTCTGAAATGTTAGTTGTGTAGTTGGAGGGTCCAAAATAGTCTGGAGCGTTTGACATGCAGGTGGAGGGTCTAATCTAATGTATAATGTCTGATGCTGCAGGTGGAGGGTTCAGTATAGTCTGATGTTAGATGAGCAGTTGGAGGGTCCAAGTCTGGAAGGTCTGATTTGCAGGTGGAGGGTCCCACATAGTCTTGAATGTCTTGTGCTGGTGGAGGGTCTTTGTTATAGTCTGAACTGTCTGAGGTGCAGGTGGAGGGTTCCACATAGTCTTGAAAGTCTTGTACTGGTGGAGGGTCTCTATAGTCCAAACTGTCTGACGTGCAGGTGGAGGGTTCCCCATGGTCCCCGACATCTTGACGTGCAGGTGGAGGTGCAGGCCCGATCGGAATGATGCACTTTAATGTTCTTGAAAGTTTCAGACGGCTGTATTTGCATTTGATTTATCGGGAGTCCATGAGACTGGGTTACTGTAATCGTGAACCTCTCCTCTCTCCTCATTGAGGTTGCTTCGTTGCTCCGCCTGCTCACCTCCACCTCTGATAAACCGGCATGCACCCGACCTCACTCATTTCTCCAGATATTTTCTGCTGGTTGCCAGGTCAATGGCATTTCTGCAGCCAGCATTATCCCTTACATAACCCGTACTCTTGTCTTCTCAACGATAAAATGACCTGCATGTCATCTCACCCCTCACCCCCCTCCCCTTTTCCATTTCCCTCTCTCAGCTTGTGCATTGGGCTGGCATGTGATGGTGGCACTGGTTGTGTTTTTCCTCTCCCACCTTTCTGTACTAACAGACGCAGACCAGATTGGAGCATGCCCTCCTTAAGGAACTCGAACAAAGTCTGCTCTTTGAAAAGACCAAAGCTGACAAACTGCAGAGGGAGTTAGAAGACTCCAGGGTAATGGATCCTCACATGTACCTTGGCAGCGTTGCTTAAAATAATTGTAGAAGCCTTTGTGTTTTGGTAATTAGGTTTAAATGAACTGTTTTATAAAACAAATAATACTTTTAGATCTGACTTACACATGTAAGCAGCAGAAAATGTCATCTTTAAAAGCTTGGAAATTTCATTAGTGTTTTGGAATTTGGGATGTTTGTGTTGTGGAAACAAGCATGCATATATATATATATATATATATATATATATATATATATATATATATATATATATATATATATATATGTGCTTCCATACATGTCTGTATGGACTTTTATCCATCCATTATCTTCCACTTTATCCTCTATTAGGGTCACGGGGGGGGGGGTTTCCCAAGCCCATCCAGGGGAGAAGGTTTCGGGCGCTGGGCAGATACACCCAGGACAGGGTGCCAATCTATTGCTGGGCACACACTCACTCACACAGACACACTATATGGAGCAATTTGGAGAATTCAATTGACTGTGATCCATGTTTTTGGACTGCGGGAGGAAACCGGAGAACCCGGAGGAAACCCACGCGGACACGGGGAGAACATGGAAACTCCACCCAGTTCGGGAATCAAACCTGGATCCCCATAAATAAAATGAGTTGTTAATTCTAGAACACTGATTTATTAAAATTATATTTATACATCAGTATTGGCTCATTAGAATAGACTCCGCTATCCCGGTCCTCAGCCATGACGAGTTTCAGGACATTAACACCCCCCCCCCCCCACGTGGTGCAGCATTGGCTTTGTATCTGTTGTTTGAAGTGGAATGTTTGCTCTCCGTGTTTTAAGGTCGCTACAGTATCTGAAAAGTCACGAATTCTCGAATTGGAGCGGGATCTTGCTTTGAGAGACAAAGAAGTGGCTGCTCTCAGGCAACATCTCGAGGCTTCCCCTGGAAGCCAAACTTCTGCCGGTGACCCCACAGCTCCCATCCTTCAGGAAGAACTCCGTGTACTTCGTGCCCAGCTGTCCTCCGAAGTGGAGAGTCATCAGACGGAACTAGCTGCTATTCGCTCGAAGCTTGCGGCAGACGAAAAGGCACACCGCGAGGCGTTGTCTCAGCTGCAGGCGTCTTCAGCTCAATTAATGAAAGACAACGAACAGCTTCGCACCCGACTTACGAAGGCTGAACAGGAAAACGCCGACGTCATCGAGTTGTGGCGCTCCAAACTAGAGTCGGCTATAACGTCCCATCAGCAGGCCATGGAGGAGCTGAAGGCCTCCTCAGGTAAGGGGGTGGGAGGATCCGAGGCGGCTGAGCTCCTCGAGTTAAGAGAAGCTCTAGAGAGAATAAACATGGAGCACAAACTCCGTCTGGAGGAGAATCAGGTTCGACACAACTCTGAGGCCTTGAAGTGGACGAAAGATATCGAGGAGCTCCAGAAACAGCTGGTGTCTGTGACCGAGGAGAAGGAGCGACTGGTGGAGTCTCTCAGGACAAATCTGGAGAGTACAGAGGAGCAACATCTGGTCGAGCTGGAGGAGGCTTTAGGGAAACTGCACAACGCTGAAATAAGAGTCAAAGAGCTCGAGGACGAGAACGTTCAACTAGGACAGCGTGTCGAGCAAAAGGAGCAGGAGGTCCAGGACCGAACGGCGGCCCTCCAGACCCTACAGTCTCAACAGAGTCAAGGAGACCAGGAGGCGCAAAGCCTCTTAACTCGGACGGAGGAGGCGGAGAGAAAGTTCAGGACTCAGGAAGAAAAGGTGGGTTCAGAGATGATGAACATCGGTCCTGAGAACATTGATAATACATTACTGTTTCCATGCATAAACATTCATTGGAGACAAGCTTTAAATTCCTCATCCGGTCTTCTCAGTGTTGTCTCTCCATCTGTGCGTTGTGTTTTCCTGATTCTGATAGGTCTCTGAGTTGACCTCGGTGCTGGAGGGCAAGCAGACGGAGCTGACGGGACTGCAGCAGACTCTGTCCTCATTGCAGCAAAGTAACAGCTCTTTAGAGCGAGAGCTGTCTGAACTGGTACGAGATCGGCTGTTCGATTAACACCATGTGGAATCATTCAGGTGTTTCGTTCAGAATCACAGCTGCAGGTCTTTACAGTCAGCACTCAGCTGTACGCTTTGGAAAAATTTATGGAAGCCGTTTGAAGAGTTTATTTATTTATGTGGAGCATTTTACAAAGTACATTATTTTAAAGCAGCTTTATAGAATTTTAAAACTGAACTTCCAAAAAAACGACCAAAGGAACAGCGACGACGAAAACAAGCTGGTGGGAATATTTTGGATAAAGAAAGAAAAATTTGTGAGGACCGAGGCTCAGTGGGGGTCCTCTTTAATTGGGTAGACCGGCGGGTAAACAGTGTAGGACACTAAGATACACATTGTGTATATAATTGAATTTTTTTTAAAGGAAATAAATAGAATTAATTCGATTGTTAATTAAAAAACGATAAACTGATTCAGTTCCGTCACCTCTTCAGAACGGGAGGTCTCAGCTCGTTGGGTGTCAATACTTTTGTTCATTTGATTTTGTAAATGACCTGCTTAAATCTGATTTGAGTTTAATCTGATCTCATCTGGATCTGAAACTTTCCTTTCTGTTGCAGAAACAATCCCTTGAATCGTCCTCAGCGGCTCAGACGGCGTCCTCGCAGGCGCTTCAGAGTGAGTGCTGGATTTGTTCCTGCTCTGTTCTAATGTTCCAACCTCATGTTATTGTATGTACGTCCACTGAGCCCTTTATTAAGAACCCTGCGGAAGTACAGCGCACTTCCTCACGTTGCTTTAAAAACAGTCCTGAGGTTTGAAGTTTTCATTCTGAGATATTTAGTGAAGCGGTGATCTCACACACACACACACACACACACACACCACGTGGGGACCCATCCTTTTTCTATAATTCACTATTGTGCCACTTTATTCTTATTCCAACCAGCCTGACCTGCGCCAGTTTGTTCTCTTTTAATGTCATGTACACATCTACAAATCATATACATGCATTTGGTCTTTTTTATATAATATAATATTTTGGTCAGATTTATATAATATATATATATATATATATATATATAGTTTATATAAAGTTATACTGTAAGTATAACATATACTGAGTTATACTTTCGGCTGAGAAAATAAGTAAATATTTCAAAGCCTGATGATGACGAGTAAATTAAGGCATTTAAAAAAAAAAACATTTTAATTCTGTCATTGTTTTATTCCAATCTTAGAATTGCAGGAGGTGCTTAACAAAAAAGAGGCTCAGTGCTCCTCTCTGTCCAGTGAATCGGAGCAGCTCAAGGTCCAGCTCTCAGGTGAGGGGATCCAGACCACAGTGGAGTGGGTGGGCTTTTGAAGTGTCCTCATTTAACTCCTCAAATGCTTCCTGCTCAGGAATGGAGGCCAAACTAAAGGTCAATGAGGAGAAGCTGGAGCAGCTAACCAAAGATAAAGCCAAGCTTGAGGAGGACTTCAGTGAGCTCATCAAGTCTTCTGGGGACAGTTCTGTTCAGCTCACCAAGATGAACGACAGTCTCAACCAAAAAGAAAGGTGAGACCCACACAAACCCATTTTAATTTAACATTAAAGACTTCACTCATTAACGGCGGCACGGTGGCTTAGTGGTTGGCATGTTCTCCTCTCAGCGCTAGGGATTCCCAGTTCGAATCCCAATCTAGGTGGAGTTTCCAAGTCCTCACCGTGTCCACGTGGGTTTCCTCCGGGTTCTCCGGTTTCCTCCCACAGTCCAAAAACATGAATCAAGGTCAATTGAATTCTCGAAATTGCCCCATATAGAGTGTGTCTGTGTGAGTGAGTGAGTGTCCAGCGATGGATTGGCGCCCTGTCCTGGGTGTATCTGCCCAGCGCCTGAGACGTCCTCCCCTGGATGGGCATGGGGAACCCTAGTAGAGAATAAAGCTGAAGATAATGGATGGATGGACTTTTTGGTGCTGAAATGTCTTTCTCACCTTCATATTGCAGAAGACTCGAGGAGCTTCAGAGTCAGCTTCTGGAACAGAGGGAGCTGGTCGCTCGCTTGGAGGAGAGCAGGAGTCAGGAGCAGGGCCGAGCCAAGCAGGAGATGAAGGAGCAGGAGGAGAAGCAGCAGCAGGAGGTTTCCAACCTGCAGGAGAAGATGAAGCTGCTGGTATGAGTGGTTGAGTGGAGCTGCTGTTTGTTGGTTTTTTGATTTTTCAAAACCCGATTTAATTCTTGGGTTGCTCTGTAGAAAAAGAACCTCGAGGAATCTCGAGCTAAAGCACAAGAAGCTCAGGAATCTGGAGACAGAGCACTTACCGGTGCCTTCGAGAACCACGCCAAGGAAACTCAAGAGCTTCAAAGTCAGATTGAGTCGCTTCAGCAGAGGCTGAGCGTCTCAGAGGAGGAATCCCAAAAACGTCAAGATGAGCTGCAGAAGATGGTGACCTTTAAGGAAAAGGCAGAGGTAAGGCCACGTCGAAGGAAAATAAATAATCATCATGTTTATCTGCATGGCTGCTGCACTTATAACTTATAACACTTATAATAAAAATACTATTATTATATCATTATAAACACTTTTTAATAATAAAAACAGTGCAGCGGGAATATCTTAAAATGGGTGCTGCTTATTCTGCAGTCTAATGCATTTTCACCGTTTAAACACAAGAGGGCGCCAAATCTACATAAAGTTGTACTGTAGAATTAAACGGCATCCATTATCAGGTGTTTCTCTGAACAATACAGCAGCTGTTGATTACTGAGAACTCAGAACGACATTAAAACATGACCGAGCACCAGGGAGGTATGAGCATTATATAAATATTTTATGTGTAGATTTATACACAAATAAAAACTTAATTATAAATATAAAAATGTATGCTTATGTCTGTACAGTTTACACAACCTTTGGGGTTAAATGCATCATAATATAGCTCCATTCATTTGCACACCATTAAACTTCAACTTACTTAATGTATCTGCATTCAATCTTTTATTTAAACACTTAAATCTATGACGGCATTTAATTTAGTTTTTGGGGTTTTTTTTTGAAGCAGGAGTTCATTGTTCCAGTTTAACGTTCTGGATTATAAGTGTTTTATGAATTCAGTGCTGGAATCTAAGAAACACCAACATACTCTGGATAATATTTTCTCTCAAATGTCATCATCTCACTGCAGAGTGATTTTGATTTTTAATACAACCTCAGAGAATATCATGCTTTGTGTTTGTCCGTCATTAGTATAAACTTTAAAACGTCTGTGTCAGTGTTTCAGGCGCTCTCTTTTGGCCTTTGCTTGAATTGTTCCTCACTGTTTGTTCTCAGAGGCCGACATGATGATCCCTTTGTAACTAATCATAATAAAGACGAGCCAGATTCTTAAGAGCTGCTGCTTGACGGTGTTTCTCAGTGCTTTTTGGTGCTGCAGTGTTCAGCAGGTTCATGCATTAATGGGTCTGACTTTGTTTTTGCTTCACTGTCCAAAAAAAAAAGGTACAGTTTAATTAATATTGGTTCCATAAAAGAAAAAACATCAGGCTGAAAATATTCTTTATTATTTCAAAATACATTTGTTTGTCTTCTAAATGAAGAGACGTTATTTTCTGTGAGATTAAATCCTCAGTCCTTTAAACCCAGTTTCGTACCTGGTTTTTGGACAGTGTTGCTACAGAACAAAGGCTTTTCTTACCATTTTGTTTTCATACATGTTTGTAATCTTTGGTTCTCATTTCCCTTCATTCCTCATCCCTGCATTGGTCAGTGTCTTATGTTTTTATTTTAACTTTTTCTTTTCTTTTTTTTTTTTTTCTTCTTCACTCAACATGACCTCCCCTTTTTCCCGCCCTCGCTCAGTCGCTCGTTGCCGAATTGGCTTCCTCTCTGCAACTGTCTGAAAAGCTTGGTTCTGAGGTCGGAGACTTGCGCTGCTTAACTGAAAAGCTTTCAAAGGAAAGAGAAGACCTTCAGCTTCAAAAAGACACTGTGGACAAGCAGCTGTCCGAATCTCTTGCAAACATCTCGAGCTTGGAGGCCGGTCAGAGGGAGACTTCATCCAAAAACGATGAGCTTGGCGCCATCGCTGAAGAGTTACGCAGTGAGATCAAGGACCTGCTCGCCTCAAAGGAGGACCTGCTTAAGGAAAAGTCCTCCCTGAGTTCTGAGAAGGACCAACTAACCAAAGAGGTCGAGACGCTGCAAAAGGACCTGGATGGAGTTAAAGTTGAAAATGTTATTCTGAAGCAGGCTGAAGCAGACCACCTCGTTCAGATAGAAGCTCATTTAAGAGATGAAGCTGAGCGACAGGACGAAATTGTAAAATGTCACGAGGAGATCCAGAATCAGAAGAACAGGAATTCAGAACTAGCACTCAGCTACACCAAGGCTTGTGAGGAGAGAGCTGCAGTGCAGGAGAAGCTTAAAGGCTGCGAGGAGGAACTGCAGCGAGTGAAGTTACAGAGTCAAAAGCATGAAGAGCTTCAGTCCGTGATGCTCACCGAGAACCAGGATCTTTCTTCTAAGAACTCTCAGTTGCTGATGGAAACCGAACGACTCCGCAACGAGAATGCCAAAGTGTGGTCCGATCTGAAAACCACCATTTTGGAAAAAGAGACTCTGACTGCTGAGAGGGCAGAACTCCAGAAGCAGCTTCACCTCACAAACACAGCGCTGGAGCAGTCCGGGAAGGACAACACAGAACTTCAAGCTTCCAGAGACAGCTTTGCCAGGATGCTCGAGGAAATTAAGACTAGCCGGGAGGTCACCGACTCCGAAAGGGTTCTACTTCTGGAGGAGAAGGAGAGCCTCATGGAAGCCCAGAGGAAACTGTGTTCTGAAAAGCAGGACCTCACAAAGCAGGTGGAGGAGCTGGTCGAGAAGCTGCGTCTCAGTGCTGAAGAGGTCCAAATGGCCAACGAGAAGATCCGACATGATTCGACCTCGTTTGCTCAGGAGAAAGAAAAGCTTGATTCGAAATTCTTGGAATCTGAGAAAATCCTAAAGGCTCTCGAAGAAGAGAACAAGAACCTGAAGTCTGCACTCGAGAAGCAAACCAACGTTTGTAGGAACTTGGAGGAAAAGATCAGTGACCTGGTGAGGACACATGAACAGGAAAAAGAGGAACATGCTTCCATTTCAGCCGACCATACTCGATTACTGAGTGAGAAGACACATCTGGAGTCAGAGGTGGAGGATATGAAGAAGAAACATCAGCAGCTGGACTCCGAGAGAGCGGAACTGACGCATGAAAGATCAGAACTTGAGGATCTTGTGCGGAAGAAGACCTCTGAGGCCGAGTCGTTGGTGAAGGACACGATCAGAATGACAGAAGAAATGCAGGAGCTTCGGTCCAGCTTAGATTCTTTAAAGCAGGAGTTCACAGAGCATTCAGAAGCTTCTGAGAAGGAGAAACACTCGCTGGACAAGACGATCGAAGACCTCAGAAAGACCAATGGAGACTTGAGTCAGCGGCTCAAAGACCTGTCCGAGCAGAACGTCTCTCTCTCTGAGGTCAAGAGCAGCTTGGAAGCTCATCAGCAACAACTTCAAATGGAGAGAACCGATTTGTCTGGAATCAAGAAGGACCTCTCTGACAGGGTGGAAGAACTTAGACGAAGCCTTGACGATTCAGAGAAACAGAGAAGCTGTCTTTTGGAACTGCAGACCAACCTGAATGAAGAACTGACCTCCATTAGGACCCAAAAAGAAACGACCGAGCAGGAACAGCGCTCACTGGTGACCAACATTGAGCAGTTATGGATGACTCTTAATGAACTGGGTTTAATTAAACAAACCAGTGCGGTGGGTTCTGCTTCCTGCTGCGAGAAGGTTGATGAAATCTCCAGAATCCTTCAGCAGATCCACAGAGAAAAAAACACACTCGATAAAGAAATGGAGGTCATCAAATCCCAGCAAAAGAAGATGGACGATGACCGATCGGTTATGAGTGACCAGAAGGAGGCTCTGTCATCAAACATCAAAGCTCTGGAGGAGAATGCCGTGGTCCTCGGGAAAGAAAAGGCCGAGCTCCAGACCACGTGTGCCTCTCTGGAGCGAGAGGTCCGGTCTCTTAAAGCAAAACTGGAGACGGGTGAGAGAAACCTCACTGAGAAGCTGCTGATGATCGAGAACCTGAAGGAATCACAACTCGTGTTGGAAGCAAAGTTTCAAGACCTTCAAAATGAAAAGATTATGGTGGAGGAGCAGCGGCTTGCTGCAGAAATGCAGGCCAAGGCTTTGTCTAAGACACAGGAGGAGCTGGCAACCAAGCTGGCGACGGTGCGAGCCGAGAGGGACACGTTACAGACGGAAAAGGACAAAGCCGGGCTCATGTTGGAACGACTCGAGGTCCAAAGCCAAAGCGCTATCGCAAAGCAGCTTGAGGTATCTGCAACTAAACTCTCCTTCTAACCATCACAACGGCTGCAGACTGACCGATTAATCCACTTTACTTTAATCTCATCTGTAATTCTTTAATTCACCTGCTTATAAATCACTAACATTCGTTTCCTTTTAACAATAATTGGCTCCCTCACGTCATTTGGGTGTAAACTGGGTGGAGGAGGGGATGAAAAAAAAAAGTTTCTCATCTCATTATCCATCCATTATCTTCCACTTTATCCTCTTACGCCACAGGGCGTTCCTCATGTCCATTCAGAGGAGAACATGGGGCACACACTCACTCACACAGACACACTCTATATGGGGCAATTTGGAGAACTCAATTGACTTGATCCATGTTTTTGGACTGTGGGAGGAAACCGGAGAACCCGGAGGAAACCCACGCGGACACGGTGAGAACATGGAAACTCCACCCAGATTGGGATTCGAACCGGGAACCCCTAGCGCTGAGAGGAGAACATGCCAATTGCTAAGGCACCATGCCGCCCCTTATCTCATTATATTCCTCTTAATTCTATACTTGGAACCGGCGTCGTAGGGGCGGTTCCACATGCAGAGGAGGACGTTTTGGGCGCTGGGTAAAAACACACACACACATCTACATTGGGCAATTTAGATAGTGGCATATTTCTAAATCATGGGTGAAAACCAGAGAACCTGGAGGAGGCCCACGCAGTCAAACAACAAAATTACATAAAAAATGTTTTTACTACAGGCCGGACACACAGAAATATATTTACAAGCTGGGAATTAAACGAAAAGCTCAGATTTGGGTTGTTCGGCTGTTGGGCTGTCAGACTAAAGTTTGGGGGTTTGAGTTATTTGAGTTATCACTGGACAAGGTCCTGTGTCATACCAGACCCCGGCCCCAAAACATCAGGTTGAGATGCCTGTGAGTCACTATGGGTTAAATCATCTGCTAATGATATAATGTAATAATAAATAATTAAGCACTAACTAAACCCTAATAAAATAAATATAATTTATATATTGATCTTTTGCAGTGTGAACAGTTTTTGCATGATCGATCACCTAATTAAACACGGCACGACTGAAGAGGTCATTATAATAAAGTAGTCACGACTGCATGCACTTTATAATCACAACTAACATTTAGAAGCAGGCGTCGAACAAGCGAAGCATCGCTGCTGTTTTTAAACGGTTTCTTCTTGAATAAAAGTCTTGTCTGTTTATTTGAAGACTACGTTCTGAAAAGCTCTCCTCCTCCAGGCTGCAGAAAGTGCAGGACAGACAGCACAAGCTCTGGAAAAACTAACCCAGGAGGCGGCGCTATTACAGAAAGAAAAAAGCGAGGCTGAGGCGCTGGTCCAGGAGTTCAGAGATGCCAAAGACAAAATGCAGTCTGAGGTGAGGGGCAGGCTGAGGTCACTTTATTTGATGCTGTGGGTTCTCAGGTTCTGCCTCAGTGTTTGAACCTTCATGACTCGCGTTGACCTCTAAAAGACAAGAACACA
>JAFMOD010001490.1:419596-456055 GCA_019802435.1 Corydoras maculifer
TGTGTTTTAATGAAGGTTTGATGTTGTGCAGATCCAGACGCAGATTCACATGGACTTCTTCTCCACTGCAGACATCAGCAGCGAGGGCTGTGTCTCAGCCGCACTGACGCGCTTCGGCAACGAGCTCCACCTCATCATTGGGGTGAGGGTTTAGTTTTACTCTAGTTTTCCAGGTTTTTTGATGATGTAGTTAAGGTAATGGACCATTGACCAAATTGTTGAAGGTTTAGGCCCCGGTCCTGTTCCTGGGGTCCTGTGTGAGAATGGTTTACTGTAGCTCTATCCCATCATTTAGGGCAATGACCTTATTTGTTCTATCTAGGAATCGTACCGGGACGTTTGTGCTGTGAGGAGACAGAGAGCTAACCATCATGTCACCTTGAGATTGTTTTAAGAACAGAGGGAGACGTTCCCGAGTGGTTACTGTAGTGTTTGTACTAAACTGAGTGTAAAACGATATACATATTTCTCATTTCTCATTGCCTCTTCTTCTTTAAAAGGCAAACGGGGAAAACATTATCTCCCATTGGAACTTGGTGATGGATCAGAGGTCCATGTCACTTAGCAACGTTCTGGACTCGTCATTGATGGCAGGTAACCCTAAACGCCTTTAAAAACCTTATGAATTATTCATTAGGATTTATGTTTTTGATGCTTCATTTTTCTCGATCTGGATTCTTCTCTTAGGAGTGAGGAAGATTCAGGTTGTGGACAATTTGATGTATGTGCTGAATGACGAGGTGAGGGAGATAAAAAAAAAGCCTCCCGTTTTTTATTTCGACAAGGTCAGGGGTCAGCAGGACTGTCTGAGGGGCTGTTTTTGGCTCAGAAAGAAAACAAAGACTTCAAGAGTCACCTGCAAATATGAGTCCTTCAAATGCTGGTTTAAATTAGATTACACTTTATTGTCATTATATATGTAAGCACAAGGCAACATTTAACCAGAAGTGCACAAAGACGAATGCACAATGTACTATATATTTTTTTTCATTCATTCTTTATCTCCCCAGATCCTCTATTAGGGTCGCGGTGGGGTTCTCCATGCCCATCCAGGGGAGAACGTCTCGGGCGCTGGGCAGATAGACCCAGGACAGGGCGCCAATCCATCGCTGGGCACACACTCACTCACACAGACACACTCTATATGGGGCAATTTTGAGAATTCAATTAACTTGATCCATGTTTTTGGACTGTGGGAGGAAACCAGAGAACCCGGAGGAAACCCACGCAGACACGGGAAGAACATGGAAACTCCACCCAGATGGGGATTCGAACCGGAAATCCCTAGCGCTGAGAGGCGAACGTGCTAAACCACTAAGCCACCGTGCCGCCATATGTACTATATATATATATATATATATATATATATATATATATTTTTTTTTTTTTTCCCATTTGATTTATTTATTTATTTATTTATTTTTACCCTACTCCCTGTACTGTACATTTTAATTTTAACATGTGGTGTTTATGACTGTTCACTGTTCTGTTCAGGACATGCTGAGTTTGTGGGACCCTCATTCACTCGTCATGCAGTGCTGCTGGCCTGATTTTCACATCCTCGATTTCCTTCTCATCACGGACAGAGACTCTGCATCATTAGGGATGTAAGTGTCTTTAAAAGTTGTGCAATATACAGTTAAAAAACTTGACTGATCCATAACCTTCAAACCATCTGACTATGATCTGTAATGTGACTTTTCATAATGCCGGAATTAGAAAAACTGTATCAGACGTTCCTTTTAATCATAGAGTTCTTGTGGTGTTTGTTACATCACAGATTATTTAATAAACAGATGTTGAAAGTAAAGATCACATACTGAATGCTCTCTTGGTGAAAGATGACAGCTGGACATGTCTCTTTTTAATGTTTTTCAGGCAGGATGGCATAAGCATGAAAATCATGACGTTGACTGCAGTTCAGAATGAGGTATGTCGGAGTTGTGGGATTTTTTTTTGTAATAGTTGGTAAACAAAATATTAATATTTTTCCTTGCATGTTTATATTTTTTTCATTATTTTATTCAATGAAATGGGGTCAGTGCAGGACTGATTTCTCTCTCTTTTTTTATTTTTTATTCTTTTCGCAGCCTCATGTCAGGAAGCTTTTGGTTCAGTCTCTTCCCCTGATGGAGGTCCTGTACTCTCTTGAGGTTTCTGCAGTTTCAGCATTAGTGCAGAAAACCATCAGTATGGTAAATCCAAGGATTTTTTTCAAATATCAAATATAGTCTTGTGTTCTCTATCTGCAGATAACCTTCTGACATCATCTTTCTTATTTATGTAAATTTAGGACGTGATCTATTTGCTGGAGAGGGTATCCGACAACTCGGGGAGGTGAGCGAATAAAACCCTTTATCTTTAAAATGTAAAAGTCTGCAATTCAGCGGTCAGCTCATAGACCAATGGAGTCGCACATCGTTCTGTAGTCCTCATCAGGTCCATGTTTGGTACTCCAGGTCTGAACAAAAGCCAATGGCTAAATTAAGAGTTTTTCCCCAAATATCATCTCCCACCGGCTCAGAGCACATCTGGATCATTTGTTTTTCCACACTGACTATTAACTTCACTGCTCCATCGTCCGTCTGATGAACACGTTGCTGATGTTTGTAACTCTGAGGTCCATGTGATGCGGATCTGTACTCAGCGGCAGTGAATCACGCTCCGTTTCCTTCTGTTTGTTTAAAACAGTTCTGAGGGACAGACGCCGAGTTTAGTTCTCAGATGTTTCACGGAGGCTCTGCCTGAAAACAGGTGGGTTATGGGTTTGAGTTCTGATGTCACAGATGCAGTAATAATATTTTTTATTAATCTAAATATGATGAAGTGAACACTCAGCATAGTGACAGTGTTTTATCTATTAATGTATGTATTCTTTACCGCCCTTCTGATTTGCAGATTAAACCGGTTACTGTACAAGCACAAGTTTGAAGAAGCTGAAAAGTTTGCGTTAGCTTTTGAGCTTGACGTGGAGGTATGGAAATAAAACGGCTGATGGTTGATTCTCATTATCTCATTAGAAACTCACTGAGCACCTCATAAGGAAACCTGTATCCTAAATCAAGGCTGTTTCCTCTTGTGAAAATTGTGACGTTTTTTTAATAGCTGATTGTAATAGCCGCACTGCTGCCACATGATTGGCTGATTAGACAAATGTAGGAATGTATGAGTGTGAGGGAAATCATTTATTCAGTATGTACTGTATAAACACTGCGTACAAGCAGGTCGTGTTGTCCTGTGAATGCGACTCAGTGACTGACGACCCTAATCATCTCTGGATGTTCCTTGTACTGTATTTAAAGGTTTCTTGACCATTAGCTCCGCCCTCTCACATTTCACTGTTTATTTATATGCATTCTAAACATTTTAATAATGAGAATGAATGATAAAATAAGAGTATAAAGATAAAATAAATTAGGTGAATTATATAAAATTACAAACTACCTTCAAATGACACTCATCTCTGAAGTATTGAAGATGCATCTTTTTAACAAATACCTATTGGGGGAAAAAAAAGGGGGTGAGGGAGCATCAAATAACAATCAGGTTTGATGAATTTACAGTGTAGTTGGTTTTCTGCATAACTTCTGACTTATAATGTTCTCATTTGTAAGTCACTTTGGATAAAAGCATCTGCTAAATGACTAAATTCATTCATCCATCCATTATCTTCCGCTTTATCCTCTATTAGGGTCGTGGGGGGGGGGTCCCCATGCCCATCCAGGGGAGAACGTTTTGGGCGCTGGGCAGATACACCCAGGACAGGACGCCAATCCATTGCTGGGCACACACTCACTCACACAGACACACTCTATGTGGGGCAATTTGGAGAATTCAATTAACTTGATCCATGTTTTTGGACTGTGGGAGGAAACCTGAGAACCCGGAGGAAACCCACGTGGACACGGGGAGAACATGGGAACTCCACCCAGATGGGGATTCGAACCGGGAATCCCTAGTGCTGAGAGGAGAACATGCCAACCACTAAGCCACCGTGCCGCCTAAATGACTACATGTAAAACAAATTAATAAAATGTAAGCGTTCACTTTGCACATAAAAAAAGCGTGTTTGGTGTAAAACGCATTGTTGGTCTGCGGTTCATGGCGGTTTTTCTTCCTCTTTGCAGCTGGTTTATAAGGTGAAGTTGGACTTTGTGATGGAGAAGCTGGCGTCCGTGTCCCTCAGTGAGCAGGGTCCTGCTGTGGGCGTTGAGCTGGTTGAGGAAGCCAAGACCAACCTGATGAAGATCATGGTGAGAATTCAGTTCTGCAGTGTGCGTTCATGTGAATGTGGAGGTCACGTTGGTGTTGCGTCTCTGTCGTCTCTGTCCTCTCAGGATGAGCAGTATGTGGTTCAGTACTGCCTCAATGCCTTCTGGCCTACGCTCAGCACAGCAGAGGAGATGTTAAACTACACAGCCAATCGCTTTCCCTCGTCCCAGATCCAGTCTGCGCTGGCCAAGCTCGCCACCTTCTGCAGCCTCTACGGTTCAGACAACTTCAAGTAGGTTCCAGCGAGATATTGGTCGAGAGATGATCGGTCAGTCGTCGTCGTTAATCACTGACAATCTTTCAGCGGCGTCTCCTGGATCGAGTTCCTGAACTGCAGAGATTACTTTAAGAAAATCCTGGCGCTCATAAAGGAGGGACACCTGCACATGGCGCAGTACCTGTGGCTTCGGCACGAGGCACGAATAAACTCCGAACTCACGGCTTTGTTTCTGACTTACAGACTGTTTTAATAATGTTTTAGTAATGTCATGATGTGATGTTTTACTCTTTAGGCCGAGTTTTCAGGAGAATTCACTGAGCGCACCATGCATGTTCTTCTGAACTCCATCCCATCAGACATCCCGTCTCAGGAGCTCAGTGTCTGGTTGAAAGGCGTGGTGGTGCCCTTCATGTGGAGAGCTCTGCCTAATGGGCAGGTAGGATGTGTGTTTATGAGACTACATTTATACTACTTATATACAACTTTTTATATTTATATATAAAATTTATTGTATATACATTTATAGTTAAAATATCCTATATTTATAGTTGTAGTTGTATATATTATATACATTCATAGTTGTGTATATATATAATATACAACTATGAATATATATAATATATATATATATTCATAGTTGTATATTCAATTATATCTCACATATCTATATACTGTTTTTACCTCTTTTTCTTATTTAAATTAAATTATAACTTTAATAGAGGGTGGCATGGTGGCTTAGTGGTTAGCATGTTCTCCTCTCAGCACTAGGGATTCCCGGTTCATAGTTATACGGATTCAGCTGAGGAGAGAAAAAAAAAACCACAAATATTATTAAATGTTAATGTTAAATAATATATATTTATATTAACATAAGGCATGGTGGCTTAGTGGTTTAGCATGTTCTCCTCTCAGCACTAGGGATTCCCGGAATCCCCATCTGGGTGGAGTTTCCATGTTCTCCCCGTGTCTGCGTGGGTTCTCCGGTTTCCTCCCACAGTCCAAAAACATGGATCAAGTCAATTGAGTTCTCCAAATTGCCCCATATAGAGTGTGGGGCATGGGGAATCCCCCCCCCCCCCACAACCCTAATAGAGGATAAAGCGGAAGATAATGAATGAATGAACCTTAATAGAACAGGGTAATCGGGGTCCGTGACCCATTATTTTATTCTTGTCCTCATGTACCACATGTGATATTAATGATAATAAAATGATCTTGAATCTGGAATACAGTACGAGCAGTGGTTTAGATGTGCGGTAGCTCAGTGGTTTGGGTGTTGGCCGTTCAATCAGAAGGTTGTGGGTTCAAATCCCAGGTCCACTAGTTACCAATGTGTGGCCTTGAGCATGAACCTTAACCCTCACGGCGGCTGTGTGCTGTTTGGACCCTGTGTTCTGAACCCAACCATGTTGGGATACATGTGAGTCGCTTTGGATTAAAAAAAAAGCTGATTTTTTAAGATGTATTTGCTTTTAATTGCTTGGCTGTTTAAAAGGTTTTAATTGATTGGCTCATGATCTTTGGTGCTGATATCTGACATAAATCACACAGTAACACCATCTGCGTGTAAACAGATTTAAACTTTGTATGGTGTTCATTCTGTCTGTTCACAGAAAATCCTGGCTAAATGGTTGGAAACGAGAGCCAGAGATCTGGAGTTAACAGAGAAGGTGATTTGTATGACAGTTAATTGGCTCGTGCGTTAATGTCGTTAATGATCTGTGTCGTTATCAGTGTAAGCATCCTTTTCATTTCTGTCTCTGCAGAACGACTGGCCTCAGAACGGCCTGAGGCTGGCCGAGCTCGGCCTGCCGTCCATCTGGATGTCCACCAGTCTGGTAATGGCCTTCTGCTCACAGGACGCCCAGGTCACATGATCTGTTCTGTATGCTGCTTATGAAGCTGTGTGTATTTCATGTCCCTGCAGGTCGAGGACTGCACCACAGAGGAGGTGGAACATCTTCAGACTCTGGTGGTCAGTTTACGGCAGCTGTGCGACCTCTACACCAAGTACAACTGCCGCCTGTCTCTGTCTGATTTCGAGAGGGTATGAGTCTACTTCTTATGGCACCTACCAGTGTCTCTCAGGTGCAACACATGTTTTGCAGTTTAAACTTCTGATGCAATGTTATTTCCGCCTCGTTTGATCTTTTTTAGGGCAGCACCCGCAGCATGGCCTTTCTGATGCTGGACAAAGTTCTCGCTCCCGAGCTGATTGCAGGTGTGGTTGACAGCAGCGTAAGACCCTATGCCCTCGAGCACAGACTGGACCTTGATCAAACCTTGTTAGCCTACATTAAGGTAACTTTTTTTTCCCCCCATAACACTCAGAATCAGGAAAAAAAAGTGCATAATTAATTTTGTTGGGTTGTGTCTTAGGACCTGCTGGATTGTTGCAGTTCTCAGGTCACGTCTCTTTTTATGGAGTGGGAGGCCAAAGCGGTGGCTGTGCTCCGGTGCATGACCGACACTAATGTAAGTATAGATGCACAGGGCTCATCTGGTATCAGCGATCACGCCACAGTCAGTCACGATGATTTCATTTATTTATATTTTGATGGTTGAGGTTGTTCCTTCCAGCTGCATGTTTTTATTCATTCAGCTGAGCAGCTGCTCGAGTGTCTTTCATCCTCGGTGTGTCCATCGAAACCACATGCATCAGTACCAAGTGCATTTACATAAAAATTAATTAGCAGATCCAAGTGATTATTACATCATGCTGCCCCAGCTACCTGGTATGTTCTCTGTTAGCTAACACAACCATCCGTCCATCCATTATCTTTCGCTTTTATCCTCTATTAGAGTCGCGGGGGGGGGGGGGTGTTCCCCATGCCCATCCAGGGGACAACTTCTCGGGCGCTGGGCAGGTACACCCAGGACAGGATGCCAATCTATCGCTGGGCACACACTCACTTTCATACACACTCTATATGGGGCAATTTTTAGAATTCAATTGACTTGATCCATGTGTTTGGACTGTGGGAGGAAACTGGAGAACCCGGAGGAAACCCACACGGACACGGGAAGAACATGGAAACTCCACCCAGATTGGGATTCGAACTGGGAATCCCTAGTGCTGAGAGGAGAACATACCAACCACTAAGCCACCTGCTAACACAACCAATAGGAGAGTAATACTGACATTAAATGCTTCATGGGGACTTGTGGCTGAAATATGATAATCAGTTTTAAAATGATGATTACATTTTATTAATTTATGTTAATGACTGCTGTGCTTTGATGTGATTTGCACCTCTGCGGGTTTCAGCTGGTGATGGACGCCGTGCTGGAGATCATGTACAAGGCCGTCGTTCCCTGCAGTGACATCATCGAGAAACTGGTTCAGCAGTACATGGAAAAGGAGCATCCAAAGTACGAGATGTTAAAAAAAAAAAAACAAAGACACACTGACGCAGCAGACACGGGTCTCTAATGCTGACGGGTCAAACATGACTCTGTTTACTGTCCATCCGTTTTTTTCTTTCAAAGCCACTGTTTTATTTCTATTTATGTTCTTCAGCGCATTAACTCCTCCCCCTCTGTCTCTGCAGGCAGGAGCTTTTAAAGGAAAATTACCGTTTAATGGAGATGAAGAAACTTTTGCGATGCTACGGAATTCGGAACTTGACCCTCTCAAACTCCAGAGAGACCATGGTGAGGGGTCTAGAGCCTGTTCGATTTTATTTAACAATTAGAATGAAAATGATCGGTTTCTGAATGCGCCGTGTGCGCAGATGCTCGTGAGGCACATCCTCAAACAGGACATGAGCACCTCGCTGGAGGATTCCCTAAAGCTCGCTGAAGCCTATAAGCTTAACTCCTCCGACATCCACTACATCTATTGCATTCAGCTGCTGCAGCACTGTGAGGTATACACACACACACACTCACACACACACAAATGCTCCTCAATGTAGTTATATGAAATCATATAAATACAGATGTTTTTTTTGGATTTCTGTGCTTAGATTATAATGCACCATGTCCTTTTAAATAACAAATATGTAAGGGAACTTATTCTGTCATAACCACAAGTTTGCTTTGTGTTTTTAAATACCCACTAAATATCTAGTCTCTACTAAATATCTAGTAATATTTAGTCTATTCAAGATTTAGGAAAATTTTATTATCATTAATATCACACGTGGTACATGAGATAAGAACGAAATTATGGGTCACGGACCCCAATAACCCTGTTATTAAGTTATCATTGAAAATTTAAAGAAGAAAATGATTTTTGCTTTTTTTTTAAATACAGTATATAGATATGTGAAATATAATAGAATATATTCATTTATTCATTCATTCATTATCTCCCGCTTTATCCTCTATTAGGGTCGCGGTGGGGTTCCCCATGCCCATCCAGGGGAGAACGTCTCGGGCGCTGGGCAGATAGACCCAGGCCAGGGCGCCAATCCATCGCTGGGCACACACTCACTCACACAGACACACTCTATAGGGGGCAATTTTTAGAATTCAATTAACTTGATCCATGTTTTTGGACTGTGGGAGGAAACCGGAGAACCCGGAGGAAACCCACGCAGACACGGGGAGAACATGGAAACTCCACCCAGATGGGGATTCGAACCGGGAATCCCTAGTGCTGAGAGGCGAACGTGCTAAACCACTAAGCCACCGTGCCGCTATAATAGAATATACAACTATAAAAATAATATAGAATATTTTAACTATAAATATAATATATATGTATATACAGTACATAAAATAAATTTAAGAATATATACACACTAAATTAAAAAGTAGTATAAAATGAATATAAATATAGAATATAAATATAGCAGCATATAAAATGTATATAAACGGTACATGTGAGATGAGGTACATGAGGAGATGATGATGTGTTTTGGTGGAGTGATAACATGTGTGAACGTCTTGTTAGATGGAGTGTTTGTGTTTGGAGTGTTTATGGGGTGTTTTTAATTAAAGTGTTGATTCATCAGTTATTGCATTTATAGTAACAGAAGAGGAAAAACTGTCTGTAAATTCAGTATATCTTGCGGCATTAACTTTGTTTCGTTCGCAGAGAGAAAAGTGCATCTCGCACATGAAACGCCTGCCGCCTGCCGAGGCTGAACTGGTCATCGAGCGCCTGGCTGGCTGGGCGAGGCTTCAGCTGCAAAACAAAGAGCAGACGCCGGAGGTGGAGCCTGGATCTTTTTGTCTTTCGGTTTTCGGTGTATTTTCCACTGAGAGGATGCGCAGAAATGACCATGTCTTTCTTTTCTGCAGCTTAAAAAGCTCCGATTGCAGGTTGCTCAGCTGGTCACAGAGGCGCTGAAGTTCCTGCAGAGCATCCAGAAAGGTTTCTAACATGATGAGCACAGCATTTACAGATAATGCTCCAGATCACAACTGTGATGCGTGTTCTTTGTTTTTGTGATTTTTAAATATTCCATTCATCCATTATTTCCCGCTTTAACCTCTATTAGGGTCGTGGGGGGGGGTGTTTCCCATGCCCAGCCAGGGCGCTGGGCAGATACACCCAGGACAGGGGGGCAATCTATCACTGGGCACACACTCACTCACACAAACACACTCTATATGGGAGCATTTAGTTGACCTTGATTCATGTTTTTGGACTGTTGGTGGAAACCGGAGAACCCGGAGGAAACCCACACGGACACGGGGAGAACATGCAAACTCCACCCAGATTGGGATTCAAACTGGAAATCCCTAGCACTGAGAGGAGAACATGCCAACCACTAAGCCTCTGCGCCGCCCTATTTTAAAATGTTGATTTTTTTTTTGAACAGATGATGCCTTGAAGAGAAAATGGAGTGAGAACAATTTGAAAATGTTCACGGCTATTGCACATCTACAGGTACCGCATTTGCTTCGTTATTATTATTTTCATATTTTTATTAAAAGGTTTTAAAATAGTATTTTGCAAAGCTGCTGTTGGATTAAACCACCTGATATTTTTATGGAATGAAATTAAATATTAATGTAAATTCTGTTCTTGCCGGTCGACCTCAGGAGGACTTTGACATCTTCCTCTCTCCGGAGGAGTACGAGGATCCTGCGGTGCGGCGGCAGTTCAATCAGCAGCTCATCACGGCGTACGAGAACACACGATCGTGGCGCCATTTGGGGAAGAAGCATCCGGACAAGAGCAGCGCCAAAGAAACCGACGACATCAGCAGAGCCACCGTGGCCAACGACCCTGACGGGAAAACCAAAACACTCTCCACCGAGGCGGGCCTGCACCGGCTGGCCAGGCATCTTCAGAGGACCGAGCAGGAGCTGTGGGCGGACCTGGCCGATAGAGCGTTGCAAGCAGGAAACGTAGAGAAAGCGCTGACAATTCTCAGGTTGGATGGGTTGCCAGTTCTGATATAAACAAGCTGACTCCGTTGTCATGGCGACGCTACAACGTTGCGTTTTGTTCTCATTAGTGAGCTGTACGAGCATCATCCCAACTCCAGCACGGGGCGGGTACTTTTTAGCACGGCCCAGCGCCTCTGCCAGATGCTGGAGGACAACGTGCCGATGGTGCTGCCTGAAAGAGTTAATTTGCCGTCACTCATTCATAACATGGCCTGTCAGGCCATCACCATATGCCATGCAGGTATCGTACCAGTCCGGGTTTAAATGTCCAGCAATTGTAATTAATTTTTGGATGGACGAAGCCTTCTGTCCCGATCCTGTCCCCCAGTAATACCTGCGGACGGAATTATATTTGTATAATCATGTTTTTGCGTGTAGATTTGCTGCTGGATGGTGTGGAGCTGTGTAAGAGCACCAGAGGAGCAGCAGACGTCTACCGTCAGTGTCAGATCGATGACTATGGCTTTGTCGTGAAGGTGCGTCCGTTTGTCTTTCTGTGAATGTGGTTTGGTTTCGTATTCCTGAGCTTAAACCTCTGCTGTGTGTTGTTTTTACAGGACAGTGTGCTGAATGGAGAGGAGGACGGTTACACTGAGACGAGTGTTCAGGATGTGTTTAATGAGGATGGTATCGTGCTGGACCCCGTCTCTGTGCTGCCAGTGCAGTATAAAATAACCACCAGTCTGCTGCCGCTCTCAGGTACAACTCCTGTACTGCCTGATTTGGGGGGGGAGTGTTTGACACCAACAATCATGACAAGGTCACCAAGAATATTTTGTCTTTATCGATATTTGATGTGAAAATGGCCTGAATCTGTGTCAATTTTTTAATGTATTGCATTTCTATAGGGTGTGGTAGCTCAGTGGTTAGGACGTTGGGCTATCAACCTGAAGGTTGGGGGTTCAAATCCGAGGTCCACTGAAGTTACCAATGTGGGTCCTTGAGCAAGGCCTTTAACCCTCATTGCTCCAGGGATGTTGTTAATAACCCTCTGCTCACCTTGTAAGTCGCTTTGGATAAAAGCGTCCAATAAATGACCAAATTTCATTTCATTTCATTTCTGTCACATGATTGATGGGTTAGATAAAAACAAAATATTTTTTTAACTTTATTATTATTATAACATCCATTCCATCCATCCTCTATTAGGGTCCCTGTGGGGTTCCCCATGCCCATCCAGGGGAGAACGTTTCGGGCGCTGGGCAGATACACCCAGGACAGGGCGCTTATCCATCGCTGGACACACACTGACTCACACAGTCACACTCTATATGAGGCAATTTAGAGAATTCAATTGACCTTGATCCATGTTTTTGGACTGTGGGAGGAAACCGGAGAACCCAGAGGAAACCCACACGGACACAGGGAGAACATGGAAACTCCACCCAGATGGGGATTTGAACCAGGAATCCCTAGCGCTGAGAGCAGAACATGCTAAACCACTAAGCTGCCATGCCACCCTGTTATTATTACACATTTTTTTAATGTTATGTTTATGTTTCCTGACAGGTTCCACATTTTATCCTCTGGGATGTTCCTGCTTGTCATTCTGTGCCCTCAAGGAAGGTAGATAAATGAAATGTATTAGCTTTTTAAAAACATTATTTAGACTTTATCTTTAAAGATGCTGGTTAACGTTACCTTTACATCAATGCACCTGTTTTTAATTCTATAATGTGCTATAATTATATAATTATTTATTATTAAATGTTTTCCTATTAGTATCTCCAAACACTAATTATCAACATATCTCTGTTTATTTCTGTGCTTTTCTTTCCTCTGTTTAAAGGAAGGGATTTTGTTCTTCCTTTGCTCGGACCCATGGCCACCATGCTGCAGAGTCTGCAGGAGTGCAGTCAGCTGGAGCTGGCCTTCAGGCTTCTGCAAGAGTCCTATGGCAGCATATTGCAGCATTTTGTCTCCAACAACATGGACATCAGCTTAAGCACAAAGGTGCGAACATTCAGGAATGGAGGCAGATTTGCTTTATAACTGAACGGCATTGACTTTTTGCTTTTACAGCTTTAAGCTTTTTATTATTAAAGACATTTACGGTCATTAAAACATTTTAATTGATTAACATTTGGGTTTTTTCTTAGCTGCATACAAACGCTCGGCTGGTACGAGTCAAGCAGACTCTCGAAGCCATAGAGAAGACGGCGCTCTCCTCCATTACCATGGTTGTTGTGTCCTTATTACATAAGGCGAGTCATGATGGACTTTCTTAGAGCCAAATTAATTAAAGACTGTTAAAAAAAAAAGATATTTGATATTAGATATTATATTTTATTGATTTGACTATGATTGGGTGACCTCACTCTGTCCTAGGTTCTCAACTGGAGGGTGGTGGATTGTGACCTGGCCATCGGCCTCTGCACCATTCTGGGCAAATCGGAGGTGCTGGACATTCTGTGGAAGATTATAACCAACGCCTGGCAGAACTATGACAAAGTCATGGTGAGAGGTTTTCCTCAGTGTTCATTGGGTGGTAGGATTCAGATCTCATACTGTTACCTGCTTGAATGTTTTCAGTGTTTCTGACCGTGCTCTCTCTTTTTCAGGCGGTTGCCATGGTCGGTGCTCATTTCTGCTCGTTGCATAACGATGAGCAAGAAAGGAAGAAGTTTTTGTCAGTCATCATAGACGCAGAATGGGGCATTAAGCTCGGAAAATTCGGGGTTTGTTGCGTTAAATCAATACGTTCACAGCATTCAGCAGGAGCCTGTATTCATATGAGTTATTACATCATACGGTCTGAGCATTTCAGGGTTTAGAACCCAGAACGGGCGAGTGGATGGTTTTAGTTCACAAAATCAACAATGTTCTTTTAGTTGCCTGAAAAGAAACTCTCTATATTATATTATCATTTATTCATTCATTCATTATCACCCGCTTTATCCTCTATTAGGGTCGTGGGTTCTCCATGCCCATCTAGGGGAGAACGTTTGGGGCGCTGGGCAGATAGACCAAGGACAGAGCGCCAATCCATCGCTGGGCACACACTCACTCACACAAACACACTCTATATGGGGCAATTTGGAGAACTCAATTGACTTGATCCATGTTTTTGGACTGTGGGAGGAAACCGGAGGAAACCCACACGGACTTGGGGAGGACATGGAAACTCCACCCAGATGGGGATTCGAACCGGGAATCCCTAGTGCTGAGAGGAGAAAATGCTAACCACTATGCCACCATGCCGCCCCATATATATATATATATATATATATATATATATATATATATATATATATATATATATATATATATTAACTTAACAAATAATGAAAACTTAACAAACTGCAACAAATAAGAACAATAATCTGTTCAGAAAACTTTAAATATATATGGGTATGATACTGAAGGTTTAATTTAAAATAATCATCTAAGTGTAATCTAAGTTGTATAATATGACATTCCTGTTGCAGGCATCAAAGAGGGGGACAGTGTGAGGTGGTTTACCTCACCCACTGGTTAATTCATGCTGCTGTTGTCATAGGGTTGTGGGGGGGGGGGGTGCAGTAGAACACTAGTTGTCTATTTAAAATCTAAGTCCACGTTCCGTTTCCTCTTCAGGTCTCTATTCAGTCTGTGTTCAGGCAGTGCTCCGAAACCAAGAGGAGTCTGATTCCTGTACTCGTAAAGAACCCAAACATCACGGCTGAGATGCTGAAGGATTACTGCAGGTGAGTTCACCTCCGTCACTCAGAGGGTTTTATTTCATCTGAAAATAATGAGTGAATATTTTAAACTGAGGTTGAAATCTGATTCTGATTTTAGTTAATGTTCTAACATATCAATGGCAAATATAAACATTTTAAGATTATTTTAAGAGTGTTTGGTGTTTGCTGGATGATATGAGCTGCATTGTTAAACCCACAGTGTGTTGGTCTTAGCCACGCCGTGAGAAGGTCCTGGGTTCGATTCTGTGGGGAGTCTGTATGACTTTTCTGTGTCTGTGTGAGTTTGAATGGAGTGCAGTGTGTTTGAATCGGGGCTGGAGTAATGATGCCTCGTTTCATTTGGATCACTGTTCATCTCACAGTGTTAGTGACACGATGTCTTAACGTTGCAGAACATACAAGTTGGACAGCGACTCTGCAGTGAGTCTCTACATCACCACGCTGCTGCTGCAGGACAGAGGAGCTCACAGTCAGCACTCCGTGGTGGGAGTCGATGATTCCGGACTCGGCCAAAAGGATGAGTCTATGGAATCAGTGCATGAAGATGTGCTGGAACGTGCACTGCAGATCGTTCCTCAGCTGAGCTCCAGCAGGGACCTGGTCATCAGTCTGCACACTGCACTCACTAAGGTTTCCATCATTAACACTGTGTGTGTTCGTACATATGTGTATATGTCTGATAACTGAGTTACTGCAGCTTCTTATCTGGATTGTGCTCTAATTATGGCCTGCAGGGGGCTTGTTTGGTCATAAGATTATAAGTATGTTAATATATTCATTCATTCATTATTTTCCGCTTTATCCTCTATTAGGGTCGCAGGGGGGTTCCCCATGCCCATCCAGGGGAGAACGTTATGGGCGCTGGGCAGATACACCCAGGACAGGGCGCCAATCTATCACTGGGCACACACTCACTCACATAGACACACTCTATATGGGGCAATTAGGAGAAATCAATTGACTTGTTTCATGTTTTTGGGCTGTGGGAGGAAACCGGAGAACCCGGAGGAAACCCACACAGACACAGGGAGAACATGGAAACTCCACCCAGATGGGGATTTGAACCGGGAATCCCTAGCACTGAGAGGAGAACATGCTAACCACTAAGCCACCGTGCCTTATGTTAATATACATATATATCATTTAACATCAACGTTGAATAATATTTGTGTTTTTTTTCTCTCCTCAGCTGAATCCGTATAACTATGAGCAGATTGAGCGAGTCCTCAGAACCATTCAGACTGCAGATGAAAACACCACAGTGTTGCCCCTCAGTCAGGTCGGACTTGCTCCTCAGAATTCATCCTGTGCTCGTTTTATAAAAGCTTCTACTGATTTCAAACTTTTTTGTGAGCAATTATCTTATTTATGGCAAGGCGGAACAATATTTTTTATTGTTCTCCCATGTGTATGTACAGATGCTCGGCCTGCTGCAGCACCTGAAGTCTCACAAGCGCATTTCACCCCCCACCGATTTGGAGAACACATACATTCTGGAGAACGCATTAGAATCAACGCCTCTCGCCGGCACTCGTCTTCCCTTCCACCTTCTCCTGCAAACTAACCTCTACTTCTGGAAGATTGTTTGTAAGTTCACGTTAAAATAAGACAATACGTTTATCATTGATTACAACCTTGTTGGGGTTCTGGGATTGGGGTGGGATGCTACATGTAAAACGATGGGAACGTTTTCCCGCACACACACACACACACATATACATACACACACACACAACCACATGTATGTGTGTCTTATAATAAAAAATTGGTTGTTGATTTTGTTTTTTCTTTTGCGCAGCTCCGGAGCTGAATGAAGAGACGTTACCAACACTGCTTCTAATTTCCAAACTTATGAAGGTACACCACATTCATCCCTAATTAGATGTTAGGCAGGATTTATTAATGAGCTGTATCTCGAATGTTTAGTAGTACTAAATTATAAAATGATTTGAATTGACGAGACAATTTTGGTTCAATGCTGTCTGTTTATTAAATATTTCCACATATAAGACACGTACTCTATATACAAATTCATTTGCATATATTCAATAAACTAATACACTATAACCATAAACACAATATCTTAACTGTATTTAAACTCTAATATATTTGTAAACTAAATTTAACCTTTTGTCATTTGTGGAATATTTACTTGGAGCCACTAAAAACATTCTGGTTTTTTTTAAGTTTCGGTAACATGGCCTATTGGCTTAAATTAACCTGTCATTACTAATTAACCTTTAATTGAAAGATCCTGTCTATTTGGCATAACGTTATGAGTCTGTGATGTACATTTTTATATTATTATTTAAAAATTGCTTTAAACTTGGAACCATCAAAGCAAAACTCCTTCATTTGCTTTTTCTGTTGATTATGTAAATGTTAATTGCCGTCCCTTTCGTTTGGACTCAGGTCAGTCTGGATAAGCTTTACGTCCTGACCGTGAACCACCTGTTCAAGAACAAGCTGATGCCGTTGTTGCTGGACCAGAAGAAACGTTCACAGGCTCACAGTCCAAACCAAGAGACCAACGCTGTGATTCAGAACATGTTCAGACATGCACTGTGCATACAGAACCCCGAGCTGGCGGCGGCAACCATGCACAAAATCGCTCAGGACCTTCCTGCAGGTAGACAGTGCAAGAGTCTGAGGGCTTTCGGCATCTTCATTTAGCATTTATTTATTAATTAACTGTTTTATCCCCTAACATCATTATTGTTTTTCTGTGTAAATGAATCAAAATTAAGCATAACGCAATTAAAGACCTTTTTTTTTATTGTCACTTTGATTTTTCACTTTTCATGTCCTCATTTATCTCCCCTTTATTTCCTTTGTTGCTTTTAGGTGCCGAGAAGACCATGTTTTTGAAATTCAGCTTGGAACTTGTACACAAATTGCTGAAGTCTGACTCCCTTGAGGTTTGCAGCTTTTTTTAACGACCATTCGTTTGTTTAACACCTGAAATTCTAATTATTTTGATTTGGTTCTACAGGGTGAGCTCCAGACGAGGGGAGAAATGCTCACATCTAAGCTCCAGCTGCAGTATCGGTGCTCAGCCACAGAGAACATGCTCATGGCTTTTCAGCTGGACTGTCCAGAGCTGCTGAAGCTCACGGGGCTGCCAGGCCGCCTCATCGTGGCTCTGTTCGAGCATGGCTCGGTGGTGGAGCGCATGAACAGTCCTGCTGGGCGGAGCTACCCTGGTGAGGGCAAATACAGCACACTGCCACAAATCAAGACTAACTTTGAATCAAACTGCAGCTCCTGTTTAATCTTTAATGTAGTCCAGTTTTTCAAAAACCGCCACCTAGTGGCCAAATACTGAACGCAATTCATAAAAATCTGTATTTTATTATTTTAAATGAGGTATTGATATGAAATGTAAATTGGTCAGATGTGTACGTTATTGTCGATAATGTCACGACTGGACAAACGGCTCAGCCAATCAGTTTTCTGGAACGAAACTAGCCGTTTTATAATTCATTCATTCATTATCTCCCGCTTTATCCTCTATTAGGGTCGCGGTGGGGTTCCCCATGCCCATCCAGGGGAGAACGTCACGGGCGCTGGGCATATACACCCAGGACAGGACGTCAATCCATCGCTGGGCACAAACTCACTCACACACACACACACTATATGGGGCAATTTGGAGAACTCAATTGACTTGATCCATGTTTTTGGACTGTGGGAGGAAACTGGAGAACCCGGAGGAAACCCACGCAGACAAGGGGAGAACATGGAAACTCAACCCAGATGGGGATTTGAACCGGGAATCCCTAACGCTGAGAGGAGAACGTGCTAAACCACTAAGCCACCGTGCCGCCACCCGTTTTATAACCTCTTATAATAAACACCTCAGTAAAGGTACAGTTTTGTTATTTGTTTTTTTTTTGTATGTTTCAAAACACTAATATTTTAAACATGAAGTAATTTAGACTGAAACTGACTTCAAAATAATAATAATAATGATGATAATAATAATAATAATAATAATAATAATAATAATGCCTCGTTTCCTTTTTTTAAATGAGACATCCACACATTGGCAAAGGAGATCGCTTCTATCAACGGTGTTGACCTCCTGAAGATCCGTAATATCCTTCTGGAGCGGTGGCTTTGCAAAACAGGGCAGGTCAACAGCAAGGTGAGGTTTAACCCGCTCATTACCCCTGACCAAGTGTATACACACACACTACATAATTAACACAAACCTGTCTGTTTGTTACCCCACAGGAGGGGCAGTACCACGACTCTGTGACTGAATTAACTGATGATCCTGATCTGATGAGGTTTATTTAAAGCTATAGAGTTTATTATACTGCAGTGTTTTTCACATGTTTTTGATGTATTTTTTGTTATTGGTGCTACATCACAGGGTGGTGTATTTGCTGCAGATGCACCCCATGGATATGAGTGCACGTTTACTCAGTCCAATCCTGACTGCGGAGACCTGGGTGAGTGTTACAGCAGTGTGTCTGCAGACCTGATCTGTGTCACGGTCTAATTTATCATCAGGTCAGATCGTTTTAAGTTATTGCAGGGTTCAGGGAACGCCTTCTAAATGCAGGAAAGAGAATCTCGTGATTGAGTTTTTTTTTTTTTTTTTTTTTTTTTCCTTTTCGATTCAACATTGTTTGTACTACAAACGTTCTAATGTGTTCCTTGTCTGTTCAGCCTTTGGGAGGGTCAGGTGTCCGACTGACCTTTGAGCACCGCAGTCGGGTTCTGCTGTGTCTCATTCACATTGCAGATTCGGCTACGCTGGAGGCGCTGTCTCACACGCCCCGGGATAAAGTCAAGTACGTGCAAAATGCAGCTTCCTGCAAGAAATAAACTTCATTCTAAAGTTGATTTTGGGTTCAAAAATGATCTGTTTCTAAATGTGACATCTGAAGACCAGTGGCACAGTGGTTTAGTGGTTTAGCATGTTCTCCTCTCAGCACTAGGGATTCCCGGTTCGAATCCCCATCTGGGTGGAGTTTCCATGTTCTCCCCATGTTCGCGTGGGTTTCCCCTGGGTTCTTCGGTTTCCTCCCACAGTCCAAAAACATGGATCAAGGTCAATTGAGTTCTCCAAATTGCCCCATATAGAGTGTGTCTGTGTGAGTAAGTGTGTGCCCAGCGATAGATTGGCGCCCTGTCCTGGGTGTATCTGCCCAGCCCCCCCCCCCACCCCCACCCCGCGACCCTAATAGAGGACAAAGTGGAAGATAATGGATGGGAAATCTGAAGACCATCAGCATCTGATGAGCTCCCACTAAAAATGAAAGCATGTAGAAAATCTGTTAAATCTGAATAACCTACCATCCTCAATGAATATAGCTTCATAAACACTTTGTACATTAAATGCAAATTAATAAAACTTTTTTTAATATAAAGTCTAATCAAAGTGAAGGGTTTTGGAACACTGTAAGGTTCTACATGTTTCATGTGTTCTGTTACAGATATTATTTAAAATGTTATGTGTACCTCTCTCAACTGGAGGCTCTTAACATTCCCTTTAACCTGGAGATGTTTCTCAGTAGTCCTAAAGAGGGAATGATCAAGGGCTTGTGGAAGAACCACAGCAATGAGCCTCAGGTACAGAACCCCCCCCCTGCCTTTGGGGAGATGTATTCTAACAGGGTTATCCTAGATCAGTAACCCGATGTAGCGGGATTTATTTTGTGTTCATGACTGTACCTGTGCAGGCTGTGCGTCTGGTAGCAGACCTGTGTTTGGAGTATGAGGTGTATGATCCACAGTTATGGAGCGGTGTGCTGCAGAAGCTTTTGGTGTTTAATATGGTACGTTTGAAGCTCCGCCGGGGGACAGACTACTTTTCTTTGCACTTATCTTCTGCCCTCTGAGACGAACAATCTGACCCCTGGCCGTGGCGTAATCTGCTCACGTCTTTACGAACATATTCACGGATATTCTAAGTGTAGTTGCATTTAAATATGTTAAATTTGGATCATAAAAATGAATCAGCTGTGCTGTTTTACAGATCGACTATTTGCAGAAGATTCTGGAAACTCTGAGAGCAGTGCCAAACCTTTTAGAGGTACAAACGCATTCCATGTTTACTTTTGGTTTAAACTGTTGACGTTAAGATCTCGTAGTCTGTTTGGTAATTTTCACTAATTTCGTCAATTAGATGTTGTTTTAATGTTTGTTAATATCCCTGTAAAATATCTTAATTATCTGTTAATGTTCCTGTAAACTGCAGAGTTAATGACCACATTTCGCTCTGCGTGTTTAACAGTCTTTAATGTGACACCCAGGCTGATGAGACGTAAACAGATTACATTTGGAATAACTAATCTGTTTGTGTCATCGTGCAGATTTTTGTTTTTAGAAAATGTGAATGACCTTAACCTCAAAATGGTATTTGGTGCCTCCTCTGCTGTCACAACCCATGAAGCGTCTCCATGTGTTTTGTTCCCATCTTCCAGTAGAGGTCACTGTAGCAGCTGCAGAGCAAATAACTACCTGAATCTGTTATTCTATAAAGAATTTAACAAATATCGGCTTGGTTTTATTTTCCTGCAGGTTCCCAGTTTCTCCAGGACCTGGCGCAGTGTCATTCTTGCCCCTTTCATGACGGGTACATTTCGTTCGTTTTAACTTTTACAGTAACAGAAAATCTATTTAAAAAAAAACAAACTAAATCAAAGACTTTAAACTTTTATTGCATGCGTTTTATTGTTTCAGCATAAAATAAGATTTAAAATTAAGAGATTTATGAGATTTATTTTCTTCGCCAGCGTCTCTTCCTCTGAGTCCACACCAGCAAGCCACTTTCTACAGGACATTTGTTCTTTTACTGAAGTAGGTGTTTGTTTCGACATTTAAATATTAAAGTATTAATGGAATTAAGAAACTTTATACCTGTATGTTTGAATCAGATGCCCCTTTCTGCTGAATCTGGACCTGATCGGGATTGCTAAACGCTTTGCTCAGTTCAACCTGATGGCCTACTCACTCGGCACACTTTTACTCATCCCCTGCTGTCAGAAGAGAGAGCAGCAGATCCAGGTTTGTGTGTGTGCTGATAATTATTCATTTATTCATTCATTATCTTCCGCTTTATCCTCTACTAGGGTCGCGGTGGGGTTCCCCATGCCCATCCAGGGGAGAACGTCTCAGGCGCTGGGCAGATAGACCCAGGACAGGACACCAATCCTTCGCTGGGCACACATTCACCCACACAAACATACTCTATATTGGGCAATTTTGAGAATTCAATTGACTTGATCCATGTTTTTGGACTGTGGGAGGAAACCGGAGAACCCGGAGGAAACCCACGCAGAAACGGGGAGAACATGGAAACTCCACCCAGATGGGGATTCAAAAAGCAGGCGCTGAATCATGACGTCTGAATTCTGTCACTTCTGAACACTGCTGTGCTTTCAATCAGAGTTTGCTGATGTCATGCAGTCCTCCGTTGATCCTGGATCAGCTGGCAGAGGGCATGAGTACGGGGGAGCTGGCTGGAATTCCCTCTCAGGTTTAGTTGTGTTTGTTTTTTTTACTCAAAATTTTATTCTGCTTACTTAAAAATGAGGATTCATTCACTGACGGTGAAAACCGTCCTGCAGATCAGAGACACGGTGCTGACCTTCCTGTTTCAAAACGGCCACCATCGAGGCCTGATGAAGAGCGAGCACCTGAGGCCCCTCATGAAGCACCTGGTGCTGAAGGCTCAGAGTGAGCAGGTGGACGAGCTGGTGAACCTTCTGCTCAGCCATGACAGGTTAGACACTGGACCAGCTCCAGGTCATCCGGATTGCAGGAGTTTGATACAGAGATATTAATCTTTAGATCTCTTCATTTTGGGGAGATGGACTCAGTGTGTTGGGTGGATGGGGGGGGGGGTGATAGGAGCTGAAGTACAACACATGTATGTGATATAACCATCAATAAAGTACACTTGTCTTTAATATGCACACACACATGTATTTCAGTGATTTTAAATCCACCCATCTATTATCTTCCGCCTTCTCCTCTATTAGGGTCGCGGGGGGGTTCCCCATGCCCATCACATACACCCAGGACAGGTCGCCAATCTATTACTGGGCACACACTCACTCACACAAACGCACTCTATATGGGGCAATTTGATCCATGTTTTTGGACTGTGGGAGGAATCCAGAGGAAACCCATGCAGACACGGGGAAAACATGGAAACTCCACCCAGATGGGGATTCGAACCGGGAGTCCCTAGTGAACTGAGGCGAACGTGCTAAACCACTAAACCACCGTGCCACCCTCAGTAATTTTAAATGATGAGGTTTATTACACGTCGCTTCATAAATGTAGTTTCAATGCGTCACATTTAAATGTGTTATTCTTACAGCTGAACATTCTTAAGAAATTATGAATTATTCTCAAATTTCTGCAACCGTAAGTCAACTTCTCCTCCGACATCTATGTAGACCTTCATTATTGATCTTTATATACGATTCATTTATTCATTATCTCCCGCTTCATCCTCTACCAGGGTCGCTGGGGGGTTTTTCATGCCCATCCAGGGGAGAACGCCTCGGGCGCTGGGCAGATACACCCAGGACAGGGTGCCAATTAATCGCTGGGCACACACTGACTCACACAGACACACTCTATATGGGGCAATTTAGAGAATTCAATTCACTTGATCCATGTTTTTGGACTGTGGGAGGAAACCGGAGAACCTGGAGGAAACCCATGCGGACACGGGGAGAACATGGAAACTCCACCCAGATGGGGATTCGAACCGGGAATCCCTAGTGCTGAGAGGAGAACATGCTAAACCACTAAGCCACCGTGCTGCCTTTATATACAATGTTTGGGGTTTTTTTTATTTATAAAAATCCCTGAAGTTGTCATTCTGTAATCCTCTTTATTCCCATATTCTGCATCCAGGTTTAATCGTGATGTTAAATCAATCAGGTTTTCCTAAAAATCTCTTCAACAATCTGTGCTGAATATTTGCTTTGATGCTGATGCGTTTTTTTCAGTGTACATTTCCCTGCACTACATGTGAGCTAATGATGCTGCACATGGTTTTAACGTCAGCTGGGATACGGTGGTGGTAACACTGATGTTTTACTCGCACAGAAAGGAAGAGGCTGTTGCTCTTGCGCAGGAGTATGTGAGGTACAGGGAGTTGAAGGGATTGTTGAAGGATTCGTCGTTCACTCAGGGTTCTGATCCTGTAAAGGTAACGACGTCTGCAGGCCTTTATTCTGACAGAGAAACATCTATACGATATATTTATTCCAATTCATATTTTTGCTCTGATTTTAGGATTTCCTGACCCATGCGATGGAAACTCGGGGGTGACTCCACTATAATCTCCTATTAAACACGTGCACTTATTCCACTTAATATATTATATTGAATAAATGTTTTGTATGTTGATCTTGTTGTTTTTTTGTTTTTTTTTTGGCCTTATTCTTAAATAGTAAGAACTTTACGTAGTTTAAGGACATGTAGACTGTAGGTCGTTTTAGATCTCGGTCTTCTGAAACATCATTGAGACATCTACAACAGAGCTAAGCACTTGTGCCTCGCAGCAGTCCTGGGTTTGAATCCCAGGTGAAACTTACAAACAGAGGACTTTGTCCTCCGCATTTAAAACATTTGTGCCATGACACATAAACACACACGTCACCCGGGTAGAACATGGGGCTGGATGCCTGGGACTGGGAATCGAACCAAGGACCTTCAGGCCGCAGTGCTGGTTCCTTAACCAGGACCCGATGCCAGCTGAATTAGAGATAATGAGTGACCTGCATGACTATTGTTGGAATGTTACAAATCAATCCAACACATTTCGGATTTGCCGGATGGTTAAAGACCTGGACGTCTGGACCGTCATCGGTGGCCGACGGACACGAAGCCTGATCTGGTAAGTGTTCACGTACACCTCAGTACAGAAAATAATGGGCAACTTATCATTATGATCAGCTGAGCAAGTTTAACATCTGCCTTTGGGTGCTGGGTGGAGTTTTCATGTTCTCCCTGTGTTCTTGTGGGATTCCCTCCGTGTTCTTCAGTTTTCTCCCACAGTCCAAAAACATGATTTCAAGCTAAATTGAATGCTCTAAATTTCCCCCTGTGACCATAGTGGAGGATGAACTCTGCAAATCAAAACTCTGCAGCCTGAGCCCAAGCGAACTCCTGTCACTCCACTACTCCTTTCTCTCCATTGGCTCCCTGTAGCCGCTCACATTCAGTACAGCGTCTGCTAAATGTGATGTAAATGTATTAAGCAGATGATAATGAATGATCGATCACAACTGCTATAGTGTGATAAACATTTTTATTTCTGTATCTCAAAATGCAAATGTTTTTTTTGTTTTTTTCTCCATTCATTTGATCGGGGAATTTTCAAGTATTGAAAATATTCGAATTGTTGACCTGAAGAATCAGTATTGAATCAAACAGTCATAAAGGCTCCGATTTACACCCCTAATGTTCATGAACTGGGCGGCACGGTGGCTTAGTGGTTTAGCACGTTCACCTCTCAGCACTAGGGATTCCCGAATCCCCATCTGGGTGGAGTTTCCATGTTCTCCCCGTGTCCGCGTGGGTTTCCTCCCACAGTCCAAAAACATGAATCAAGTCAATTGAATTCTCAAAAATTGCCCCATATAGAGTGTGTGTGAGTGAGTGTGTGTCCAGCGATAGATTGGCGTCCTGTCCTGGGTGTATCTGTCCAGCGCCCAAGACGTTCTCCCCTGGATGGGCATGGGGAACCCCACCGCGACCCTAATAGAGGATAAAGCGGGAGATAATAAATGAATGAATGAATAAATGTTCATGAACTTCATACTATAATGGTTATTATAGCTTTAGTGAATGAGTCCTGTGCACTGACACGAAACCCGTGTCATAATTTGGGAGCTTCACGGGACAAAGCCGCACTCTGCGATGTGGTTTCTTCATCTCGGTTTTGCTGGGAATGCTGGATCAGACCTTGCATTTTGTCCAGTTTCATCAGAACGTGCATTGAGGACAGAGTCTTCTTCATCCTCTTTGCGGACTCTGCTCTCTGCTCTGAGCTGGACATCGGCGTCGAACAGCGCAGTACACAAGACGATTCTAAAGGACAAAAAGAATCTAATCAAACACGCGTCATCAGATCAGAAGCTACAGTCTGAACATGGCCGTCCATCACGCTGACGACGTATTTACTTTTTTCTCCACCAGGCTGCAGTTTAACTGTGAACGTCCCGATGACCGGGCGGTGATCAGAGGCCTTGATGACCGTACAGGATGTGTACTGATTCACCTCGATGTCTTCGGCTCGTCTGCTTTTGAAAAGAATCCGGTCCTGCAGCACAGAGGTGAAGAATCTGTTCACGTTAAACTGAATTATTCACTTTAAACAAAAAGATTAATAGGTCTTCTCTCACGGTGTATGATGGGACGCGCTGTTTGTAGGACGTGTCGTACGAATTGCTTCCAATGTCGAATTTGTAGGTGGGAGCAAAGTTAATGGGAGCTTCTGAAAATCCTTTAAAGACGTGACCTTTGAGGAGAAATGAACGATTAGATTCTTCATCAGCAGCAGACTGAATTTCCTTCGTTAAAGCTTAAGCTTCAGCTCCGAAACAGTTTTAAATGGAGGATTTGAACCTCGAGCGGCACGGTGGCTTAGTGGTTAGCACGTTCGCCTTTCAGCACTAGGGATTCCCGGTTCGAATCCCCATCTGGGTGAAGTTTCCATGTTCTCCCCGTGTCTGCATGGGTTTCCTCCGGGTTCTCCGGTTTCCTCCCACAGTCCAAAAACATGGATCAAGCTCAATTGAATTCTGCAAATTGCCCCATATAGAGTGTGTCTGTGTGAGTGAGTGTGTGCTCAGCGATAGATTGGCGTCCTGTCCTGGGTGTATTTACCCAGCGCCCGAAACGTTCTCCCCTGGATGGGCATGGGGACCCCCCCACACACACACACACACACACTAATAGAGGATAAAGCGGAAGATAATGAATGAATAAATGGATTTGAACCTCGTTCCTTTTTCTAACACGAGGTTCGGACTCACCGGCTTTCATTTCCCGCTGCAGCTGATCGTGCCGCAGGAGTAAGTTCCTGTCCCCTCCATTCAGCAGAACATTCTCCACCTGTCTACGTTTTTCACTCAGGCGGTAGTTGAAGTCTCCAAACCAGAAGACCTCGTCAAATCTCTCGGTCACGTCCACTGAGAACAACACCACCGGGTCACTCGGCGTCCCGATGGAACTTTTAAAACAAACGAAACGAAGGAGATTTCAAAGTAAACTCACCGGCAGGAGAACTGTGCATCTGGATTTTGGGGTGAGCCCTGGGAAGCTTCAGTTTTTTAATGATCTGGTTGTAATTCTCCTGCCGCCTCTTTATCTTGGAGGAACCAGCTGAAACAGAAAGCTTTCATCTGTTAAACAGAACTAAATTCAAAATTTTCAAATTCAATATCAATCCATCCATTATCCTCCACTTTATCCTATATTAGGGTCGCGGTGGGGTTCCCCATGCCCGTCCAAGGAAAGAACGTCTTGGGCACTGGGCAGATACACCCAGCACAGGGTGCCAATATATCACTGGGCACTCACTCACACAAACACACTCTACATGGGGCAATTTGGAGAACTCAATTGACTTGATCCATGTTTTTGGACTGTGGGAGGAAACCGGAGAACCCGGAGGAAACCCACGCAGACACGGGGAGAACATGGAAACTCCACTCAGATGGGGATTTGAACCGGGACTCCCTAGTGCTGAGAGGAGAACATGCTAAACATCACACCACTGTACCTCAAAACGCACTCTATATGGGGCAATTTGGAGAATTCAATTAACTTGATCCATGTTTTTGGACTGTGGGAGAAAACCGGAGAACCCGGAGGAAACCCACGCAGACACGGGGAGAACATGGAAACTCAATCCATATGGGGATTCGAACCGGGAATCCCTAGTGCTGAGAGGAGAACATTGTAAAGCACTAAGCCACTGTGCCGCCCTAAAATACAATATAAAGACAAGAATTAATTTTCAGGAGTGAATGTCTGACTCACCGGCAAAATGGGACGTGATGAACAAAAAGGACGTCCCAAGGAGGGTGAAGCTCATTCCCAGTGCTCCTTTGGTTTTAATCTTGTGAAACATTCTGGTGGTGACGGCAGCTTTCTCCACCTCTACAAGAACGTCCAGTGAAACAAACGCAGTGTTCAGAGGAGCAGCATGAACATCGTTGTTTTTTATGATATGGAACAATATCTTTAAACGACGGCACGAGGTGAGAGACTCACTCGAACAGAACTGGACGAGGTCTCGTTGCATGAACACAGTGAGATGCATGACCCCATGGGCTGCTCCCTGAATCACCTGGTATCTCGGTCCGAGGGTCTGCTGCAGCTTGCGCTGCCACTTAATCCTAATGAAACCCAGACGGCTGAATGAGATTAAAGCCACAGATTGAAGCGGCAGACGGAATAATGGATACTGAACATGGATGTCGTACATGTTGGGACGGGCTTCCTGCACCCCGATGATGTAGAGGTCCTTTTCTAGTTTAGGAAGCAACAGGTCATCCACGTTTTGGGGAAACTGCAGATCAGAAGAAGTATTCATCATTCTTGTAAATAAGAATTGGAATGTCGATTGTGAGAGTTTTGGCATAGAACCTGTGTATCGCAACACTGGAGCTGTAACTCACCTGTCCATCCATGTTCCAAGTGGAGATGTGAATTTTCAACGCCCTTGTCTGATTTAGAGTCCTGGGAATTGTGTCCTTTGGAGAACTCCTGAAAACAATAGGAGGAACATATGTCAGTTTATCCATCCATCCATTATCTTACGCTTTATCCTCTATTAGGGCTGCAGGGGGGGTTCCCCATGCCCATCCAGGGGAGAACGTTTCTGGCGCTGGGCAGATACACCCAGTGCAGGGCGCCAACCTATCGCTGGACACACACTCACTCACTCACTCACACAGACACACTCTATATGGGGCAATTTGGAGAACTCAATTGACTTGATCCATGTTTTTGGATTGTGGGAGGAAACCGGAGAACCCGGAGGAAACCCATGCAGACACAGGGAGAACATGGAAACTCCACCCAGATGGGGATTCGAACCGGGAAATGTCAGTTTATATAAAAGTAAATATATAATGTAAAATGTATATAGTTTACAGTGACAGGGTGCTGAGCTTAATCAATTCGGTCATCGCTTCCTTTCGCAGCGTCTCCGTTTTTTCCTGAGTTTCTTTGTCCTCATGAACCTTCTTTTCCTCTTGGTCCAGCTTCAGAGCTGTTGTCCCACTTGTTCCTACATCCCTCGTGCTTTCTGTCCGCAACGTCCTGTTCTTTTCACTCTTCTGATTTCTCTGCCTCCAGAAGGAAATCCTATTCTTTATGCGTCTCCAGATGCCTGAAGCTTTGGAGATGGATGGTGTAGCTTCATCTTTGTACTGCAAAATCCAACAAGCCACATTAGATCAGCACCACCACCTTAAACTTAACGATTAAAACCTTCTGTTCATTTAACCACAGCAGCAAAACGAGACATGGACTTATGGGTAGAAAGAAATGAGACTCATCAGTCTTGATATGTGAATAAGTCTTATTTATTAAATCACCTGCTCTTCTTGTGGATCCAGAACATTGACGCGTGTCCTCAGTATTTTAATTTTCTCCATTTTGTGAGATCAAAATGAACGAACACTTAATTAATGACCAGTAAAGAGTTACAGGATATCAATGTTCTCCAGCAACACTACAGGAGACCCATGTTTAAGAACCTTCAAGATGTTACAGTCTGTGAAACTGTAAGAAATGACCAAGAGCTACAAGAACAATTCAACAACAGGACAACAAGAAACTATAAAGAATTATTGTTGAACGTAACCTATCAGAAACGTCATGATCATTCAGTTGTTCTGTTCCTCATTTAAACACCGACACGAATGTTGAGACGACTCCATAAACACGTTCAGAACCATCAGCTCGGTTACTTAAAAAACCTTAAAATCGACTTTGAGTTGAGCAGAACTTCGATGATGGTACAATTAACCAAATCCAGCAGTAACAGGTTTAATTGGTTGATTAACTAATTGGGTTTAATGTGATTGTTTGCGTGTTTCCAGCAGAACGCAGTGTGGATCCACTGTGCGCGAGCTGATCCGCTTTCTGACGGAACGCTGGCGTCTGAAACGTCATTATCATCGTGTGACGTCACGATCGGCCTGGCTATTAGTTGTTATGGAAACCGTTATCTTCCTTCTGAAGGACATTTTAGTACAATATCCTCCTTCATGTCATTAACTCGTGAAAACAAAAAGTAAGTGCACGTCACGACCAGAAACCACGACCGAACACTGAGTATTAGAGTTAGTTCAAATATTTGTACTTTTAAAAATACTGACAAAATGTTCTGGTATAATTTTCATCCACATTAAAGGTGCTAGAGTAAATATGTTACAGGTTACTTACGTGGTAATCGCTATATGTAGGCAGTTTTTAATCACCGCCAGAGGGCACTGTTGCTTTAAGGAGGTTCTGTTCCTTTTTTTTAATTTCTAGTTAATTTTAGACTAAAAGCAGCTCGTGGTAGTAATAATACTCATTAACTAAATATAATTATGTAATTGTTTAATATTGTAATTAATTATGAATTACTAATAGAACTCTAATCAATATGCAGTAGCATTAGTTAGAGCTTTTGCACCAAATATGGACGAGATAATCCAATCCTGTTTAAATTCTTATTAATGGGCAATAATTCTTATTTATGGGCATTAATATTCATTTGCACCTCAACTACTCACAACCCTTCATTGTCAGCTTCAGGGTTAAAATATCTTTAAATGTGAACTAGAGTGTTAAATTACTTAAAAGTCCTGTTAAAGACCTACAGTCACACACCTATACCTAATTTTCAAAGTACAAATAGTCAGTACAGGTGGTGTGTGTGGAAGTGTCCCTACTTGTAGGCTGCGTGTGATTGAGAATGGAAAAGCTAATCTATTTTAGAGCTGTGCTCAGTCTGAAGGGATTAAATAAAGCTGGGTGTTTTTTCATTAGGATTGAAGGACATTCCACACGGCTGCAGAAGACACAGACCCTCATTACCTGCTGCTGCAGCTTCGTGTTCCGCTCTTTACTTCCAGGAGGCCGATCTGAAAATCATACACTGGAAAGGTTCGCTCTGTAAACGTGTTGTTTGTTTGAGTTACTTAAATAAACTATAATGACATTTATTCACATGTTTCCGCTTATAAGCAACGTTTAGCTCAGGGGTAGATGAATGACACAAGTGCTAAACACGACACATTGAGTCTTCATGATGTCCCACTCTCAGGTTGTCCTATTTTTTGCAGCTACAACAATTTTCACTCCTCTGATGAAGACTTTCTGCCATATTTTAGTAAATCTTTTTGAATTTCTTCCTGTTTATCTAAAAGAGCATTTAAACATGTAAACATGTGTATATACATCCATCCATTCTTCCACTTCATCCTATATTAGGGTCGTGGGGGGGGGGGTTCCCCATGGTCATAGAGGGGAGAATTTTTCCGGCGCTGGGCAGATAGACCCAGGACAGGGCGCCAATCTATCGCTGCGCACACACTCACTCACACAGACACACTCTATATGGGGCAATTTGGAGAATTCAATTGACCTTGATCCATGTTTTTGGACTGTGGGAGGAAACTCACGCGGACACGGGGAGAGCATGGAAACTCCACCCACACACTAATAATTATTGTAATTGTTAATAAAATGTATTTTTTCTTTAATTGCAGGATTTTGATTTATGAACAAAATCAAGAAGAGGTGCCGCTTGGGTCCGGTCTGAGCATGCGCAGTCGGATCCTGCCTCCTCTACCGGGCAGGCTGAGCGTGAGCGCGCCGTGTCCTGCGTGCTCTTGTTGCGGTTAGGCCCCGCCTCTCGCCCCGCCCCCTCCCCCGCTGGCTGGCAGGCAGGGCGTCCATGGCGGTTCGCTGTCCAGCGGCTGGTGGTTCTGAAGTCGCGGCTCTCGGGATGTGGGTGTGATGACGGAGAGCAGGACCGAGCCGCAGACATGATGATGGAGGAGGACCTGTTCCAGCTCAGACAGCTCCCGTGAGTCCGCCGCTCGTGTGTTTGATGTTGATGATGCCGCCGCTCACCTGCGCCGCTGTGTTTGTCTTCATGAAGCGGTTATAAGCGCTCACAGCTGGACGGTTATAGCGCTGTTATAGCTCGGTGCGGTGCGGTGCGGCTGGTATCTGAAGCTGTGACGTGTTAAAGGCGCGTGAGGCTGTGTGCATTGTAAACAACACGCCTCGAGCCCGATGCTAACGTCACAGTGCAACAGTGTTATGAACTCATGTCCTCCAGCAGCCCTGAGACACAAACTACATCCCATCAGTCCTCCACCCTGTCCTCCACCCTGTCTCATCCTCAGAGTCCACTGTGATTCGTTATGCACTGTGTCCTTTATTTACAGGTATATTATGTAATATATGCCCAGTGATAGATTGCCCCCCCCCCTGTCCTGGGTGTAACTGCCCAGCGCCCGAGACATGGGGCATGGGGAACCCCCCCCCCCCGCGACCCTAATAGCGGATAAAGCTGAAGATAATGGATGGATGGATTTTGTAATATAGCTTTCTCTAACGCGACCGTCTACCACAAAATTATTAGCTGGAATCAGTTCAAAAAAAAAAAAAAACAATAATGACGTTTATATACATTTTCTACTTTATCTTAAATAAACACTTATGTATTTCTAAAAAACATTGGTGCACATTAATATAATAAGTAGTAAGTACTGAGTATTTGTGTGGGACATGATTTATATATATATATATATAAACTTTATAAAAGATTTATATATGTGTGTATATGTATGTGATTTTATATACAACATATAATAACAATTGCCAAGTATATGTGTAAATATAACATGTGCAAGCATAATAATTAAGAAGCATGACATTTAACTACAATATTTAGTATGTCATGTATAACATATAACAAGTAAAAAATCTTAAATTTATTTATTATTTTTCACTTAATCCTATATTAGTGTCATGACCCACACAGGGGCGTTTCGGGCGCTGGGCAGACCTACACTATAAGGGTCAATTTAGAGCATTCAATTTACCTTAAAACCATGTTTTGGACTGTGGGAGGAAATGGAAATTCCACCCAGATTCGATTCCTATGAATATGATTATATGTAATTATCCAATGTAAGCAGCTGTAACATGCAACTGGTTTGTCTAACTCACATCTGATGCAGCTGAGGCATAAAACCTTCACATGTCCATCATTTACTACTGAAGGTCTGAGGTGGAGACTTTCGGGATGAAACTGGGCGTGGACAGGAGCAGCGAGTTGGTATGGTTGGTCCTGAATGTCATTAGGATGCAGTAATGGCCGCCTTTATTAACGGATGCAAATGTTCACATTGCTGATGCTAACGACATGATTCTCTTGCTGGCACACACTGATGCTGGCATAAAGCCCAGATGCCACCTGACCTTGAAAAAGTTACTGCTATTTAACCAGATTGTGTAAGAAATGTCCCAGAATGCACTCATATATCTGTTGCAGATGCACTCATCATTAATTATGCATTTTATTTTATTGATATGAATAAAGCACAGGACCGAAAGTTAACAAAATAATTTACTGTGAATGTTTATAACATTAGGAAAACTTTTAATCAGGATAAATCACATCATGTTCTGTAATAAATAAGTATGATGAGTGAATTTTTCCTCCGGTCTGTTTCTGAATCGTCTGAATCAGAAGTCTTGATGCGAAGAGAATTGGAGTAATGCAACAAAAACGCAGCCATTTGTGGCCTAACATCCAGGAGTGGAAACAACAGCCTCAGCCAATCAACCTTCCAAGCTGTGCTTCTCTGTGCATCAGAATATGTGAACTGACTGAGTGTGTTTGGTCGGAGACTTCAGATTATTTTGTGAAAGATTCCATTATGTATTCTGAATCACTTTGTGTTCGTGTTTTTCAAAGATCTGAGCCTGAAGAGTCACAGTTCAGCATTTAATTACTGTAACTGAGGCCTTTTTCTTCAGCAGGAGGGAGAGCGAGAGTGGGGGGGAGAGCACAGAGATTTGTCGGTGCTTTGTAATTGCTGTAATCAAAGTACTCAGAGTTATCACGGACAGATAAAGCGCGGGTGTAGAGACGAGCGATGTAATTAAGTAGAAGCCGTTATTTAGCGCTCTAATCGCACACTGGTCCTCGTTTGCTCGGCGGTGCTTCTTCATCAACAACGCTGAGTTTAACTGTGAATCTAACGAGGATGTCCGTCATATCAGAACTTCAGGAACATCATGTCCATATCGATATGTTTAAGTGAGAAATCCACAACAGGGACAGTGATACAAATTCACTGTTTACACTGTCAGCAATTACATCAAAACTGTTTGTACATGTAATTAACTGAACCTACCACCTAAGAGTATTTTGTAGGTCCCTAATTACAGCCTCATTTAGTCACTGTTTGTTTAAGGTGGTGAATAATTCTTCACCCAGTTATTATGATGACAAGATGGTGGTGGTGTTAGTGTTACTGTCAATGATCCACCCCTCAAAAAAACTCCTGTACAGTGAGAGTCCTAAACACTAAAAAACTGGTAAAGAGAGGATGATAACGTACAGAGAGAGAGAGAGAGTTAGTACAAAGCAGATGGACTACATTCTGTATCGGTAGAACTACACCGTGACCCTGTAAGCAGAGCTGATAATGGACTTTGTGAAAACGAGGAGGTGGTTCTAATGTCGTGGCTGATTGGTAAATATTTGTTCTTTAGTTGTCCATATAGTCTTTTCTTTCTTGTCTCTCCCCACTTTGTCCAGACAGGAAGCTCATCTGTTGTCTTGGTAACTCCTGCAGTGTTTTGTTCTGTTACCATCTGGCTGCAAAAAGTGACTTGTGGACTTTAATAACATTACAGCTAATAAACCAAATGGCAACATTAATGTCAATATTCTTTTAAAGGATGAATGTGTCTTCGGTATTAACGCTGATGTTCTCCGATATCTGTTCAGCAGTGTGGTGAAGTTTCGGCGTACAGGCGAGAGCACCCGTTCAGAGGATGAGTGTGGAGCCAGGGATCAGATGGTGCAGGTGGAGGGAGGAAACGCGGACATGGGTGCTGTGGCCCTCGCTGATGAAGGACCAGTACCACGAGAGTTTGCCAATCCCACCGATGGTACAGACACACACATTATTTCCATTTCTGTCGCCGAGTCTTTAGTAAAATGTTTCATATGATACAATTTCAGCATATGTAGAAAAAAAAAACACATCCCATCATTAATCCCTCAATACGTCCAATGGACTCTGTTCATTCAAAAACTCTTTTCTTCTCTACTAAAACACAGTATATGGACAAAAGTATGGGGACATACCTTTTCACTGCAGTATAATAAGGCTCTTTAGAAAGCTGAAAGTTGCTGAAGGTGAGAATAAATAGAGTAAACATGTCTTGCAGGCTCCAAGGCCATGTTCTTATAAACACCTCATTAACACATGAAAAGCTTTAGGAAAAAGCCACAAAGCTGTGTATATTGGGTAACAACCAAACAAGACCCAGGTAATGCAAATGCAACACAGGTGCTAATGATCTGGGGACGCAGCTGAAACAAAGCCGGGGCCGGTGCATTTTATTACATTTTTATTTTGCAAAGTCATAAGATGCATCTGAAATCACCTGCTAAACTGTAGGTACGGTTGTTGATAATTTGTTGGTAAACGCAATTGAACTGGTGATGATACTTAAAATGGGCATGTACCTCAGAGTTCCTGAACAAGACCCTTAACCCTCAGTGCAGTGAGTTTGTAATGGTTCCACGATTTATTAAAAGTCATAACAAATTTTAACGTTGGACATAATCATAATTTTCGTTTTTTTGCATGTTGCATTGGTTTTTTTGCAGGTTGTTGCATTTCGTAAATGTTGATTTATTATTGTTGTTATTATTTTTACTTGCTCAGCTTAAACACCTAATTCAGCTCTGTTTAAATCATGTGATCGCACATTTTGCTTCTGATTCTAACTTCAAAATGACCTCCAATTCAGCAGATTTTTTTTACCTGCAGCACGTACTGCCTGCTCCAGATGTCTTTGAAATATTATAACTGCTCATTCAATAGTAAATTAGTTTAAGTCCACACTGAAAAATGTTTTACACTTGTGTCGCGTGAAAAGCGGCGAATGAGCGCCATGTTTCTCTTTGTTATGTTTCTGGCTGTAGATACCTTCATGGTGGAAGATGCAGTGGAGGCCATTGGTTTTGGTGCATTTCAGTGGAAGCTCTCCATCCTCACTGGTCTCTCCTGGGTAAAATCACTTTATAGGGTCTGACCTCAACAAATGTAGAGCGTTAACAGAAATCATGTTTTCATAAAGCCTAAATAAATCTCTCTAAATCTAAAGCACTACATCCTGACAGTTAGATATAAAACGTTCGGCTTCATTTACACTGAGATGTTAAAGTGCGTTGTTAAAGAGATGTTAAACACTGAGGTTTTGCATTTGTGCATAGATGGCTGATGCCATGGAAATGATGATCCTCAGCATCCTGGCTCCACAGCTGCACTGTGAGTGGAGGCTGCCCAGCTGGGAGGTGGCACTGCTCACTTCGGTAATCAGCATTTTGTTATTTATGGAAACTTTTTTTTTTACTTTTATATTATTATTACTATATATATACAGTATATACAGTGGGTTGCAAAAGTATTCATACCCCTTGACCTTTGCCATATTTTGTCACATTACAACCACAAACATAAATATATTTCACTGGAATTTAATGTGAAAGACCAACACAAAGTGGTATACAATTGTGAAGTGGAATGAAAGTTATACATGAATCAACAATTTTTTTACAAATAAAAAACTGAAAAGTGCGATGTGCAAAATTATTCAGCCCCCTTTTCCCTGAGTGCAACCAATTGC
>JAFMOD010001490.1:457533-559588 GCA_019802435.1 Corydoras maculifer
GAGTTCTTGTTTTGTACTTGTCTATTAGGAGGACAGAGGAAAGATAAAAGATCTGTTCCTTCCACACTTCCGCTGGACCACAGTGCTGCTCTGGTTCATCTGGTGAGAATCTTTAGTTAAACACCAACAGGAATTTTGTTGCTCGCTATGTGAAATCTTGATTAATTAATTTGATATGAACTTTAAATGGAAATCAAAGCTGTTATAACATAAATTGAAGCATTAATAAATATGTGTTTATTTTTTACATTATTTTGAATGTGGAAGATATATTTTATTCATATTTTATACCGGGGGAGTTGAGTTTATGTATTTTGTTCTTGTACTGGGTTAACTGGGTTAACTTTTATTTTTCCTGCTTTAAAATGCAGAGTCACATGGAATTAATGTGTGATGATGTGTAGGAACTTTTTTCACAAGAAATAATTGTGTTTTGTGGATAAATTACAGTTTAATTAGTGCTCTGCAAAGTGTTATTATTGGAAATTCAGGATTTGGTTGTTCAGAGGTAAAATTAAAACACATATTAATAAGTTATTTTAAATGTTTTAATTGAAATAGAAGTTGTAATTTATTTCAGGGACGTTCGTTGATTTTGTCTTTCAGGTTTGCTAATGCTTTCTCTTACTACGGCCTCGTTCTGTTAACTACAGAGCTGTTCCAGGAGGGCGGAGCCTGTGGTCGTGAGTTCCGTTATTATGTTTTTAATAATAGTTGTAAAATAATAGAACATTTTAAGGAAATTACATCTAACTAAACAAAAATCCGAGCAATCTCTATCGCCCTCTAGAGACCAACGGCAGTAAGACCGAACCCAGGTGCAGTCTGGAGTGCAAATACTTGAACTCAGATGATTATAAAGATCTGCTTTGGACAACGCTGTCTGAATTTCCAGGTACCTTCAGTCTTTTTTTTAATAAATATATTAGAGTACACGGAGGCACGGTGGCTTAGTGGTTTAGCATGTTCGCCTCTCAGCACTAGGGATTCCCGGTTCGAATCCCCATCTGGGTGGAGTTTCCATGTTCTCCCCGTGTCTGCGTGGGTTTCCTCCGGGTTCTCTAGTTTCCTCCCACAGTCCAAAAACATGGATAAAGTAAATTGAATTCTTAAAATTGCCCCATATAGAGTGTGTCTGTGTGAGTGAGTGTGTGCCCAGCGATGGATTGGCACCCTGTCCTGTGTCTATCTGCCCAGCGCCCGAAACGTTCTCCCCTGGATGGGCATGGGGAACCCCACCGCGACCCTAATAGAGGATGAAGCGGGAGATAATGAATGAATGAATATTAGAGTATACACGTAGTGCCTGTTTTTGTGGTGCTCCTAACGCTTAAAGTACAGAAGAGAAGAAGAAACGTTCTGTTTTCATGAACTGCAGGTCTTCTGGTGACCCTGTGGGCGATCGATAGGCTCGGGAGGAGGAAGACCATGGCTCTGTGCTTCCTCGTCTTCTCACTCTGCATTGTGCCGCTGTACGCCTGTGTGGGGAGGTACCAACACCATATTCATCTGCCTTTATTTTTATACTTATTTGGTTTTTTAAAGGTTTATTTTTAGTACAAAGTGTTATTAACGTGGGTGTGTTTCCATGTCCTATAGAACCTCTTTAACAGTGTTGATCTTCATCGCAAGGGCGTTTATAGCAGGTGGATTCCAGGCAGCGTACGTGTACACACCTGAGGTGTGTAAATCTCATGTTTCTTCATTTTAAATAATGTTTCCCTTCAGTCTCAGAAATGTGTAATCATTTGAAGGTGCAGATAAACAATAAGCAACCTAACATGTATTTATTATAATACCTTAATATAAATCCACATTGTTTGCAGGTCTATCCGACGGCAACCCGAGCTCTCGGTCTGGGCACGAGCAGCGGGATGGCACGTGTGGGTGCCCTCATCACACCCTTTGTGGCACAGGTATTTTAAAGGCATCTCATAAGCCACATTTTTCTCAGGAAGTTTCTTTATAAGAATGTTTTTAAATGTTTAGAAATAACACATGACTTTTGGGCACCAATGCATAGTGTGTGTGTGTGTGTGTGTGTGTGTGTGTGTGTGTGTGTGTGTCTAGGTGATGCTGGAGTGGTCCGTGTATTTGACTCTGTCTGTGTACTGCTGCTGTTGTCTGCTGGCAGCCGTGGCATCGTGCGCTCTGCCCATCGAGACGACGGGCCGAGGCTTGCAGGAGTCCAGCCACAGGGAGTGGGGGCAGGAGATGATTGGCCGAGACTCCATCCCTCGCTCTAACTCATCCACCACCTCCCAGCAATGACGGAGAGGAGTTGAGACATTTAAAGGAGAAAAACAAGATGTGTGGAAAAAAGAGAAGACGAGGGTGAGGTACAGAGAAAATCAGTGTCGAAGCAAAGAGACAACAATGTTAACAGTGAGGTAAACGGAAAGGGGTGATGTAGGAGACATGATTCGCTTGATTTTGTAAGTGACATAAATTCACTAAAGTTGCTTTAGTTTGGGATCAATATTCAGTAACAACTCTGAAACATAAGACACATCAAGCAACCACCTACATGATTCTTTTGCCTGAGTCTTGAGTAACATTAATACTCGACTCGGACAAATGATTCTTTAATCCATTTTGACTACAGACTTAAAAATGTGATGAATATATTTATAAAACAGGTCACTTGAATCAGTTGAGCTGCAGTCAAAATATCTGGTAAGATAATTAAGACACCTGTGAATTTGGTTTTTGAAAAAAAAAAATTACTCAAAAATCTTTTTAAAAACATTGTTGTTAAATTAGAGCAGAAATGCAATTTCATAACAATAGCCAAGTTTCAGACTGGAATCATTTCGAAGCTCATACAGATATGAGCAGGTCTCCTGACCTCTTTTTGAGTGAATACAGCTCCGTGTGTACGGTTGATTACATTCCATCAGCGGTTTGATTGAAGTGTAAAAGGGCGGCGAGTGAGAAGCACAAAGTGACTGGGTGTGAATCCTGAACAAAAGACACTGATGTACCTACATGATCGAGCTCTGTTGTGCCGGGACAGGTCTTTATGTGAATCTGTTAAACCTCACTGTGGAGCCTGAATTTCATTCACTATTCAGTATCACAGCTGTGAAGTGAACTCGTGCTGTTTTTGGAATCACTGCCTCACAGTGACTTTCTGTAAATGTCATCGTTTGGCGTTTAGTGGCTCCACGCATTAGCACAATGCGCCAATCCGCAGAATGCCACTTACCATCATGTCACTGATGTATTAAACATGAATGTAAGGTTTATTAAACACATTTAAAAAAAGATGAGATTACAGTAATTCACACGCTCTGGTTCATTCAGGCAAGCAACGATATTTAAATTCCCTTTTTATTTTTGTAACATAGACAAATAGCACATAATTAAAGGCTTGATCTGAAAATCTATTAATTATAAGAAGGCATCGCATTCTCATAAACTTGTCTAGTTTTGTTTGTCAGCAAACAATTGTTCACTAATTTCTTTAAAACTGTGACGACACCATTTAAGCTTTAAAAGGATTTTAATTTTAAGGAGACATTATTAGCAACATGTGCAAATTAGGACTGAGACCAAATTTGGATTTTAATGGTACAATTATTGTCTAAGAAATAATCACAATTATTACGCTGATGCAAAAATTTACTGAAAGTGACAGAAATCAATGGAGCAAAAGTTTCTCATGTTATGCATTTAATGTAAACAGATAACAAGATGCAGGACTTTTGCTGAATATTAACACAGAATATTAAATGCTTCTCTGAAAATCAAAGTATTTCAAATCCATTTAAAAGAAAACTAGGTTTTACCTACAAGATTAAAGAAAACCGACATGTTTTTGTTCCGTGAAAGAGAGTGTCTCTCAGTCCAAAGTTCAGGCTACCAGCATAATCCGTGTTTTTATTATAACTGTCGTCATGACGATGTTAAGGCGCTCTTACAAATAATTGATGTATATTGTTTTTAATCACAAAAAAATATTAATTGTCTCAACCGTAGTACAGATCCAGTACACAAATACAAGACATGTTCTACATGTGATGGTTATATATACATATATATTGCTGTTCAACATTCTTCTAATGTTTTAAATCTCCTGGTTTCTCTCATGTTTCCACTTGCCATGATGATGCACTTTGTAGTTCTGCAATTACAGAGTGTAGTCCATCTGTTTCTGTACTTTGTTAGTCCCCTTTACTCTGTTCTCTGATGATTAGTACCTCCATTGTACTAATAGTATAATGGAGGTACTAACCACCCTAATATTATACTGTTTTTAAGGTGGTTGCTTCTCAGCACTGCATTACCAATGAAGTGCATCTGAACTATTTAGAATCCCTCAGTTGGGTTCTCTGATGATTTCCTTCCATTTTCACAGATTTCTGTTTTATTTCCACACTATGGATTGAAGCCCAGTTTTGTAAAATGCCTGCCTTTGCGAATTTACCGTCAAGTTTGATGTCTGTGTGCAAAACACAGGGGATCCACATGTGCATCTACAATAAAATCCATTTTAAAGTGAACAGTGGTGCTGAATGAAGTTTTGTCAGGTCAGGTAATCATTTAGTATCATCAGTAAAGTGGTGTGGTTCCTACATACTCACTCACTCAAGCTTACAAAAAAATAATTCAGAAATGAAATAATAACACAGGTTTGTTTCATGTGGAAAATGCTTTACAAACCTGTAGGAACACTGGATTTTGTGTGTTTACATCTGAATTTTGACCTGTAATTAGAGTCGAGATTTGGCTTTGACACTCAGGATCTCTCCGAAAAACCGAGCAGCCTCTTCAGCACAGCCGCGGTGAATCGTCAGCCCGTAACCTCCGTGCCCGTAGTTATGAATCACCTGATAAAAGGAATGGGCATAATACATATCAGGTTTTTGGATTAAATCACAGGTATTTAAATGATGCCACGTGGGTGACAATAAAATCACAAAACTTCTTCATAAAAAATACATTTCTTTCTTTATTTTTTTTTCACACTTGCTCTTTTGATCAGTCAGATGCAAACAGGAACCCGAGGCTGAAAACTTTCCAACTCACCTCAGTCCTGCTGTTTCCGAAGTGCATGGATTCTCTCTCCAACCTGATTTTACTGCGCACAGGTCTCAGACCTGTCCAGTCCTCTACGATTCGAGCATTCTGAGAAACAAAGACAGAGGTTAGTTTCTTCTATATCATTTTATATTCTACAACTACAACCAATATATATATATATATATATATATATATATATATATATATATATATATATATATACACACATATGCATGTAAACCCAAAGTTTCCCTTATGTCCCATAACACCTTATATGGCAGTGCTATCTGGACTGATAATTTTGACTGATGAGTCTGGTGTGTATGTGGCCCGTGTCTTGCAGGTATCTAATCAGATCTTAATCTGCTGTATAAAATAATCTGCCTTTAGATTTACCTTTAAACTGGCGTCCAGCTCACACGCCTTCTCCCAAATATTTTTGTGGTCAGTTGAAGTGTTCAGGCTGTTCCAGTTCCCCACTTGAAAAATTCCACCCACTGTCACCAAATGACTCCTACAGAATAACACTGCATTCAGTATTCAGTATATATCACAGTACTGTATTAGAGAAAGAACTAGGATTTTATTTAAACTAGAATTTTAAACTCAATTGTTTCTGATGCAAATCATCCACAAATATCGGTCATTAACCTGCTCCTTAAGACGCGAGCAAACTTACCCAGGGATGATGTACGGTGAATTATATACTTCTCCCTTGAAGTCATGGGTGATAATAAAGTGCTTAATCCAAGGAGCATCCACCTGATTTTGCAAAATAGTTTCAATAAGTTGAAACCTCCCTCGTGTACCGTATCCTTGTTTATAGTTTTACTGAATACTGTCTTCAAACCTTAATGATCTGACCACGTCCAGGGGTGAGCTCAGCGTCAGGTTGAAGGTCACCTGATCGTACACCAGTGCAGTTCACAATGACATCGGCGCCACTTTCAGCTAACTTCAAGAAGTTAAGTAGATCATTGTTTATTTGCAGAAAAAAACCACAGTTTACAATTATCCATTAATCCATTATCTGCTGCTTAATCCTATACAACGATAATATTTTCCCATCTGTTAACAGATCTGTAAAACATCTGTCTATCACAGTGGTCCTTAAAACATTTTTTAGAAATATCGTTATAAAATATTCTGACCTCTTGAAATGAACTGATCTTCTTGTGATGAAACTTGACGCCTCGATTCGCCAACCTGAGTAGGATAAAGGTTTAAACAGTCGTATTTAAGTCTGTATATTTATGTAACTCTTAACATCTGAATGTACAATGTTTATGATATGTTATAAATCACCAGTTCATGAGCCAGGGCAGGTACGCCTTCCCTTCCAACATCAACGCTGTGTTAAACCAGCCAAAGCTGGAAAAACAGTTACAACAATTAAAACCCCACACTATAAACACCACTAACTACACAAACCCCACACTATACACACACCTAAAACCCAAACACAACCCCACACTATACATACAATGTACAACTCTATTACAGATTAACCTACTAGATAAACCTTTGTACTCAAACTCAGATGAGATACAAAGTCTGCTTTGTCAGATCTAAGCTCTGATTTGCTATTAAACCTCTGACATGTTTGATGGTTGATTTCTCAGGACAAAAAACCCCAAACCTTCAGTCTTTGATGATAATATCTTACTTTAGCTGATGAGCATTTTCAAATATTTACTGTCACAAATATAAATACTGTAAGTTATAGTTTATTTAAAAAATGCCAGCTGTGAGGTATAAAAAAGATTGATTGTATTGTTCGTACCATAAATAACATTAAATACAGCACATTTTACAAAGTGCACAAACATCACGCAGAATCCGTAATCAGAGGGTAAGTGTAACGACAAGTAGAACAAACTTTATACCTGTATCCTGGAAACATATCGAGCTCACGCTGGGAGAGTTCCCGAAAACCAAGAACTGTATCTCTAAATGAGGGTTCCTGCAAAATAAAAAAGGATTTACATAAAATATAAAATCATTTATATTTGCATATTTTAATAATACAGTTTTTACACAGACTGTAACTGTTCCTGAGAGGAGCCATTTATACTGTCCAGACATTACGTTTTTAGAAAAAAAACATAAGGGGTACTTTACTACCGGGGCATGCTGGGTACACAGGTTGTAACCAGACTGCAGGAATATCCCCATGTTAACCGCTTGAGGAGAACTGAGAAAGCTCAGGAGGTAGTCAAATGTTTCTTTGCTCCATTTTCTAAATTGAATAAATGACACAGATTACTGAGAAAATATAAATCTGACCTTCAGGTTATAATTTCTATTAACTGCTTTTTATTCACAGGCGGCACGGTGGCTTAGTGGTTAGCACATTCGCCTCTCAGCGCTAGGGATTCCCGGTTCGAATCCCCATCTGGGTGGAGTTTCCATGTTCTCCCCGTGTCTGCGTGGGTTTCCTCCGGATACTCCGGTTTCCTCCCACAGTCCAAAAACATGGATCAAGTTAATTGAATTCTCGAAATTGCCCCATATATAGTGTGTCTGTGTGTAAGTGAGTGTGTGCCCAGCGATGGATTGGCGCCCTGTCCTGGGTGTATCTGCCCAGCGCCCGAGACGTTCTCCCCTGGATGGGCATGGGGAACCCCACCGCGACCCTAATAGAGGATAAAGCGGGAGATAATGAATGAATGAATGAATGCTTTTTATTCTTTATAGCCCTTTTGGTGGACTCAGAGATTAAACCTCATACCTTCAGCTTGATAGTCCAACACCTTAACCAATGAGCTACTACACTCTTGACTTTTTTTTTATACAATATCCCCTTTTTATAGGATGAAACCTTGTGAGAAGTGAGGATCAACAGTAAATATGTTGATTCAGTTCGTTCATTTCATTTTGTGAAAATCCCTCTTATCTTCACTGTAACCTGGACGGATTCCTGAACTTTTAGTCCAACAGAATTTAAAGGTTTTAACACCAGAACAAAGTCTTTGATCTCATTAATGTAAAATCAACTTTGTTCTACATTTTAATCTTTCTTACCTACTTTTTTTAATATGTAATGACTTATTAGTCTATTATTCTACACCGATATTTATTTCAGTTTAAATACAAAGTTTGAATAACTTCCACTCAGCACTTACGTTTCCTGCACGTTGCCCTTGTCATAGAGGTACGGCTGCCACAACCCTGCCGCTCCGTCACTGGTTGTGAGAGGAGTAAAGATGTCAGCGTACACCTCAATAGTCAAAGGACTGACTTGTTTATGGTAATTTTCATAAATGCTTTGGGCTGTGGAAAGGCCGATGACCCCCGCTCCAATGATTGCCACCCGCATCGCTGGAAATGAATAGTTTCAGAAATTAATTAATAAAGTTAAGTCATATAAAATGGCCAAAAGTTAACTTTTAACTCTAACTTTTTAAAACCACTAGCAACAATACAGAAGCCCGACTTCTTCATAGCCCAGTCTGCCCAAGCGTCGCCTGTGTGGTTTAATTAACAGGAATAATAATCTCTGCTGGAGCACAGGCTGGATTAACATATGTGCTGAAGGGAGCTGTGCAAATGCTGACAGCTGACTGTCTTCCCAAAGGTGAGATGATTTGCATTAGATTAAGTAGCCGTTGTTCACACACTTTTAAATACTGTTAGGTCAAAAACAATTTTCAGATTTCAAATAGAAAACAATTTTTTTATATAAGAACTGGACCTGATTTCTGCCAAGTTTGTATAAAATTCTTTTATAAATCCAAAGTTGACCAGTCCTCTGATCTGACCTCCAATTAATCAAAAATTTAAAATTTTAATTTAAATATAATGATAAAATTTTTAATTAACTGAAATGTTACCGGGCGGCACGGTGGCTTAGTGGTTAGCACGTTCGCCTCTCAGTGCTAGGGATTCCCGGTTCAAATCCCCATCTGGGTGGAGTTTCCATGTTCTCTCCGTGTCTGCGTGGGTTTCCTCCGGGGTTCTCCGGTTTCCTTCCACAGTCCAAAAAAACATGAATCAAGTTAATTGAATTCTCAAAATTGCCCCATATAGAGTGTGTCTGTGTGAGTGAGTGTGTGCCCAGTGATGGATTGGCACCCTGTCTGCCTAGCGCCCGAGACGTTCTCCCCTGGATGGGCATGGGGACCCCACCATGACCCTAATAGAGGATAAAGCGGGAGATAATGAATAAATGAATGAAATATTACCTGCTTTCAAATAATGGGCTGAAGTAACAGAAAATAAGCATCTAAAACAAAACTAAACTGTTAAATGTCTGTACAAAATGTCTGTACAAAACTAAACGTTGCATTTTATGTTGATTAAACTAACCGTGCACAGCCAGCGGCATCAACATACAGAAAATAGGGGTTTTCACGGGGGTTGTTAATCACCACCAAAACTTTTTGGAGCAGTAAACGCTGCATGGATTCCAGAGTCGGGTCTTGTTTAAAAGTTTAGAAAGTTCGAGCCGAAAACGATGCGACATTTTAATCCAAGAATTTCAAAGCAAACGTTAAAACTCACCGTTTTTTTAAGTTTATTTTCGTAAAAGAAGCAAAATAACTCGCCTTCAGGTCTCCGCTCTCCAGTCAGTTTAATGCAGAACTCTTATATAACGCTGACCGAACTGCCGTGCAGCATTCAAGTCTTTCAAAATTTAACCTGCATATAAAGTTACTGAATCACTTATAAGTACGCGTTTATGTTTATATGCATTTTAAAACGTGAAGGACTAAACAAAGACTAATTCTTTTCACATGTAGAAGTATCTTGACAAAATGTAATTAAAAACTTTAGGTTGAAATATATATATATATATATATATATATATATATATTCATTCATTATCTCCCGCTTTATCCTCTATTGGGGTCGCGGGGTCGCGGGGGGGGGGGATGATCCCCATGCCCATCCAGGGGAGAATGTCTCGGGCGCTGGGCAGATAGACCCAGGACAGGCCGCCAGTCCATCGCTGGGCACACACTCACTCACACAGACACACTCTATATGGGGCAATTTGAAGAACTCAATTGACTTGATCCATGTTTTTGGACTGTGGGAGGAAACTGGAGAACCTGGAGGAAACCCACGCAAACACGGGGAGAACATGGAAACTCCACCCGGATGGGGATTCGAACCGGGAATCCCTAGCGCTGAGAGGCGAATGTGCTGCCACCATGACGCCTATATATATATATATATATATATATTTTTTTTTTGGTAATTACATTTTTGTCCTAGAAACAAAAGACTCAGATAAATGGTTTTGAGGTTACATTACTCATTGTTTTATGTATCATGATATATGTTTATCATATATATTGTCCCTTGCTTTCAAAACAGAAAGTATCTAATCTGTGCTGTTCATGGGTGTTTCGTAATGATCAGTCACATTGGTAAGAGCAGGGACTGGATAATTTAGGCAAACTACCTTGAAACCAGAAATACAAATTGGGCTGAGCGAAACCAACACCGCTCAAAATACTACATACATCTATACACATGCTTGTAAGATTCTCCTGCAGTAAGATTTTTGTTTGCTTTTGTTGATGCAGGTTTCCTGCTTCTTCCTGAAACTGAGATACAATAATAAGAATGATTAACCCTAAAAAAAGTACATATTTTTTAATAAATGCAAAAAAACTGTAACTTTTCTGTGTGTAAATCAGACTTTAATTCCCTGATTTATTTACATTGAACAAATAGAATGTACTTTGTCATGTATGGTTTTGTCTGGTGGAATCACAGCTGTGATGTTATATGACCACAACACACTTCCTCTGGTGTGCTTCAGCTTCAGTTTACTGTAGATCTGATTGAAATACACTGATTTGCCAAATGCATCGACCTAATACTTTTATTATTATTTCTATTCACAGGCATTGGTGCGGAGTCAACCTAATGTTTTTTTTTTTTTTTTTTGCTGCAAGACAATGCTTCCCACTGAACACACACTAAATCTTAATTTCTTTTGGCTGTAGTTCCCTTCGGGAGACTTTATGGGCACGAAGTCCTCCTTTTAAAGCCTCTCAGAGTGTAAATTCAGTCTGGTGCGTTCAGCTGCAGAGCCAATAGCATCAGCACCACGTCTGCACTGCGTTCAGTCCTGCTGTGATGATGATGATGATGATGATGATGATCCCGGCTGAGAGAGCAGATATCAGTCCGTCAGTATGAACGAGTTAATCCATCTGGAGGAAGCGCACTTTGACTGAAGCTACGAATGCAAACGACCCGGCTCAGTGTGATGCAAAGCGGCATGGCGATCACAGCAGCCCGGGGGATGGAAACAGAGCCGCGGCCCGGATTTCTGCTCGGACTCTGATTGAATATTCCGGATTTAAACCGGCGGTCGCAGCATGGCTCTGGTGACACTGCAGCGGTCTCCGACCCCCAGCACGGCCAGCGCCAGCACCGCCAACGCGGAGACGGTAAGCCTGACCCTGCAGCCGGGCAGCGGCTTAAACAAACCCGGAGCCGTTTCCATGACACCGCGGGGCTGTAGGAGAGGCCCGGGCGTGCTGAGCGCTTTACCGCCGCGGAAACAAATAAACCTGTTTAATAAAGACGAGTTCAGTTTGTTTTAACAATAATATTAACATTAATAATAACAGCTGATTACAGCCGCAGGTTCAGGCTGAGCTAACGCGCTGCTGCTGCTGCTGATTAACCAGCTTTACATGTTGACATTTGTAGCCGCTGATATCGTAACACGACGTCACGTTTAATTAGACTGTATTAATTAATGATCTGCCTCCTTCATTAGTTCGCTTTGACATTAAAAGCTTTATAAAGTGTTGTGTTGTGTAGGCGCTTAGCCGGCAAGCTAACCGAGCCGCATAAGCACCAAACAGAACCTTTTACACTGAAAGAACTGTTAATAGGATTAAACAACGTTCCTCTGTTCACTTCAGAATAAATGTTTAAACCTCAGAAGACCCTCTGAATGTCCGAGTTTCGGCTCGTTCTGCGGTTTGGCTGCGAAACCGCGGGGTTTCAGTTGAGAACCGAGTGGAACGTAAGGGTTTGTGGTTGTGCTGCTGGTTGATGGTTCTCTGTGGGGCCTTTACACTGGAACCAGTCCCGAAGAGAAGGTTCCTGCTGGGCTTCACCTCAAACATGGTCTTTTTGTTTAAATGGCTCTGGAAATAATCTACAAAGATTGATTAGCAGGAGAAATCTGGAAAATGTTGCAGGTTTAGACCATTCTGAAATGAAACATCCATCCATTCAGCTTAATCCTTTACTGTGGGTTCCCCATGCACATTTCAGGCCCTGGACAGGACAGAGGGCGAATCTATCACTGGGCACACACACACACACACACACACACACACACACACACACACACACACACACATATATATATATATATATATATATATATATATATTTTTTTTTTTCTTCTTTTTTCCAGACACTGTTTATTCTCTTTATTACAAACATCCTCCTTGTCGCTCCACCTTCAGTGCATCCAAAACAGAAATTACACTGTGTGAGACTCGGATCAGTTTAATTTCTTGTTTAGTTTTTTCCTACCTATAAATACGTGCAGTCTGAAGACGGACATGTATTTATTGTTAGAGAATTTAATAAGCGTCTTGCACATGACCGTCTCCAATATCATGTTACAATTAAATATTTATTAAATAGGTTCTTATAACAAGGTCCTATCGATAAACTATGTATTTTGCCATCAGAAATACAGTTTTGGTAGCATAAATTGCAAAATTTTGTTAAGGCCTTGTTTATGTATTAAACTATATAAAGGAGATTTACAGATCAGCTTGGTCATGTGACAGACAGACAGACAGACAGACAGACACGCAAATTCGTTTTGCATGCAAACACATCAGGTATTTGCCTGTGCATTGAAGCATTAGCTGCGTATTTACAAGGTTTAATGCTTACCCTACCTATTCATAGGTAACATAACCCATTTCACAGCATTCATCCATCCTGGCTATTATTTGTTATTGGATTAGTATTACACATAACGACCATTAATCTCATAACACAAGATCTGTTTGCATCGGGGCCTTGTGTTATTCAGCAAATACCTTTCCAGGAAAGTCTATTTGGGCAGAGATTAATGCTTAATCATCATGTACTGGTGCTGCCAGGGAGCAGAACTGCTTAGGTTACCACTCTGTTGTCCCATATGTCCTTATTGGGCAACGACATTCACTGACCATGGTGTCTCATCATTGAAGTGGTTGGTACTGATATCATATTCTGCATTCTGCTGCAGATTGTGAGTCTCATCAGCAGAGGGTGCAGACTTCAGAATAAATAGTTTTATAAATAAAAGAAGATTGTGTGTCTGTCTTCCTGTCCATATGTTCATCTGGAATAGTTTTAACAGAACCATGGGACAGAGTTATGGGCATTCATGCATTTTATACTTTATATAACCTCCCTTAGTCAATACAACGTCACTTAATCTTCCTTTATAATATCTTAAAAGACTTATAATACATACAGATTTCAGATCATTTATCTTTACAGAAACTACAGATCTTTTAAATTCTACATTTTATCTCGCCCCCAGGTTACTTGTACTAAGTTAACAGTTTGTAGCAGAAACATACTGATTTCAATTGAGGATATTTTGTTTAATATCCCAACAATGTTCTCAGGGACTTTAGAGATAAATCAGTCCTCTGTCCAAACAAACTCCCGCCTCTCAAGTTTATTAGTTGGATGATCTGTTGTTATGTTTGGAGATTTGGAAAGCTTAAGATATTAATTTGTTTTTCCCCCTTCATGGTTTATTGGAGGCTTAATGTAACCTATGAACGGGTAGTTAGAAAAATAGCCCCCACACGCCTCCCTGCATACAGATGAGTAAGGAGGGTAGTCAGTTGTGGGGCTAAATCCATTCTGTTGCAGCTACTTAAAGCTACAACCGAGAATTTAAAAAATCCATTTAGCAGAGACTGATGCAGCTGCAGTCAAGAATGATGTCATCGTTTTAGACACGAAGAGAGGGAAGGGTGCGGTAGACGGGTCAGGGGGATTGTAAAGGGATGGATTGAAACGGAATAGATGACAAAAGAAAATAGATATGGATAGATAAATTATTAAGCTGATGATGATGAATGGCGTGCAAAAGGACAGATAGTCAGATATATGATAAAAGATAAATATACAGGTGGATGGTTTCACATGAAATATCAATTTCTTAATGTATAATTTCATTTTAAAAGGGGTACATCATATTTCAAACATCCTGCCCGTGCACAGTTCTAACAGGTAACTTCACACATGTCCTGTAGTTTATTATTTGGATCAGTAGAGGGCGGTATCTGCACACATCATGCTGCAAAGTGGAGCGTTTTGATTTAAAGTTTTATTTAGGTTAGCCCACACCGAGCTGCAGAACAGCACACATTGCACACGTGTCAATTAGATAACCATTTAATTCCTCATTTATTAAAAACATGTCGACAAAACCTGTGCATCACAGACTGCAGTTCGTCTGTTTTATTGCACACATTGTTAAAGTTTATTTTTTAAATAATATTAGGAACCCCACAGGACCACCACACAGCAGGTGTCAGTAGAGTGGTGGATCATTAATTGGACTCTTTGTGGTGGTGGTATATTAGTGTAGTAAACTTATAAGGTTGCACCATTGTATTCCCAGTAAATGCAAACCAAGATCCTATTTTGATCCTATTTTGAGTCTGAATGTTCTCCCAGTCCCTGTGTTGGGTTATTCCTTCAACTTTCCAATCACATGCCAGCAGGTAAATGTAAAATAATTATAATAAATTGCCCCATGACGTTACCGCGTGTTAGAGTTTTCAGATGTTCATTCATTCATCATCTTTCATTTATCCTCTATTAGGGTCGCGGTGGGATTCCCCATGCCCATCCAGGGGAGAACGTCTCGGGCTCTGGGCAGATACACCCAGGACTGGGCGCCAATCCATCGCTGGGCACACACTCACTCACACAGACACACTCTATATGGGGCAATTTGAAAAACTCAATTGACTTGATCCATGTTTTTGGACTGTAGGAGGAAACCGGAGAACCCGGAGGAAACCCACACGGACACGGGGAGAACATGGAAACTCCACCCAGGTTTTCAGATGTAAAACTCCTAAATATACAAACGCACAAACATTATTACAATTAAACACTTATTCAAATGTAAAAATTTACCAGAGCAGCTGAGGTTCTGCTTAGTTACTTAAAGCAATTAATTATCCAAGTGGTTTTATTTGTCATTCCAACCATATACAGTGGTGTACAGTACACGATGAAATGCAACAGCGTTCCTCCAGGTGCTACATAGAACAGTAAACCACACAAAACCATGTGACTGTTTTAAGCGACAGGATTCTCTTGGCACCCCGAAGAAATAGCCGTGTTGTCCATGAGAGATTGCGACAGCACGTTACATTGTGGGAAATATGTCTCCCGAGGGCAGTTTCGGGTTCAGTCCGTGGTGTTTCCCTTCAGGTGTAGGAAGACTTTGCCTTTAGTCGGCGTACCTGTTTTTTTTTATTCTTTATTGTTTCTATTGTGGTTGGTAATGTAATCGCCGGGTGTTCTGCCTTTTCTGCACAATGAGGTTCTATTTTTAAACTGGGTTTTGTTTTGATGAAATCTTGTTTGTGTTCAGAGAACAAGAGAGCAAGAACCATAAGCTTCTTTTCCCAGTCTTTGCCCTGAGAAAGGCGTGGTGCAGACATCCCCGCAGTGTCGTTTTTTCACTATTATGAGGGCATCAGGCGAACACACACACACACACACACACACACGCGCACAAATGTGCCGTGCAAGCACTTACACAACCACAAAATGAAAATTACAGTTAATATAATATTCTCTCATAGGGTTACATCATTCCTCTCGATAAGTCACAGTCTGTTCCTATCAGGGTTGGACAGAAGACAAAACTATAATCCACTCATTGTATTTTGTTGATTGCATCATTCCCTGATTAATTCCAATTTTACTTTACCATTCAGACGGGTTTTTTATTTTAGCATTCTGGCCTTTTTTAAACCTAAATAATAGGACAGGCACTTAAGGGATTTGTGGTGGGAAATAAAAGTTAGTATTCGGGTGAGAGCGTCTGCTGGAGCATTGTTTAGCGGGTCTCGGGTTGGCTCTCAGTGAAGCGAGCGCAGGTCCTTGCTGTGCCCTGCAGTTTTATTTTGGGATCTCTGCTTTCCTTCACATTCTAAATACCTGCCGAGAAATGGAAGATATCGTTTCAACACTAAAGATAATAATCTCGTTTTAAATCTTCCACAGACAAGACTCTGTGCAGGTGAAATAAAGATGCTCTCTTGTCATTTGTCTCTATACATTACCCATAACTCAAAATGCTTTATTTAAATCTGTTCCACTATTTTTTATTGTCTTCTTTTTTCCATGGAACTCTTTTTGTGGAAACAGAATTAGTGGCTTGCTGTCGCAGGGGAAGAATATACTAACCATAAAGCTGCCCTCACACTAACCATAAACTGTCCCTATACTGTCTGATGACTATAAAAACCATAGACAGTGGTGTAGAATAATAGTGTTCTGAATTTCCTCAATCATAGCTCGGGTGCAGTTTTGTCTGGAACTGCACATTCAGGAGATGCATAAATACTTTTGGTTTTGCACGTGTCTTAATGATTAAAATAGAAACTGGTGATACGAGACGTTTTGTCTGGAGTTATAAATGACTGTAGAAGTGCAGACTGAAAACCCGACCTCATCTTTCTCTTTCTTTCTGTTTGGGTTTACAGGACTTCGGCAGTGATGATGACCGAAGACTAAATCAGAGGTAAGTCTATGCTGGTGTGTGTGTGTGTGAAATGAATTGACCTGAAAATATTTTATATATTTAATAAAAAGCAGTGTGTGTGTATATGTATATATATATATATATATATATATATATATATATATTTCCTCCGGGTTCTCCGGTTTCCTCCCACAGTCCAAAAACATGGATCAAGTTAATTGAATTCTCATAATTTGCCCCGTTTAGAGTGTGTCTGAGTGAGTGAGTGTGTGCCCAGCGATGGATTGGCGCCCTGTCCTGGGTCTATCTGCCTAGCGCCCGAGACGTTCTCCCCTGGATGGGCATGGGGAACCCCACCGCGACCCTAATAGAGGATAAAGCGGGAGATAATGAATAAATGAATATATATATATATATATATATATATATTTATTTTTTATTTTTTTTTATAGTAACTACACTGTACAATGTATTATTAAATGTAAAAAAAAAAAATCTATCCTAGCGCTGTACGCGAACTGAATACACCTAAGCACGCACAACCCACAAACCAACCCCCCCACCCCCGCACTGATAACTGGACTCAGCATTAATCACTTTAATATTGTCCTTTATGTGCAATATAATTTATGTACAATATAATTCATTATGTGTAATAACTTACTATGTATGCAATATTAATGACATTATATATATATATATATATATATATATATATATATATATATTATTTTTTTTTATTCTTTTGTTAATACTGTTTGTTTATGCACCTAAGTTTGCTGTTCAAATTTTGTTGCACATGTGCAATGACAATAAAAGGTATCTATCTATCTATCTAAACAATAATATAATAAGGGTAGGAATTAAATGTATTATTCAAACTTTAAATAAAAAAAAATAATTATAATTTTTATTGTAGTTGTTAAAATACATAGTTTAAAATGATAGTATTTGTACCCCCTCAGCTCTTCCTTCTCAGATCCCTCCCGATGCGACTGCAGCTCTGAGGTCACATGGGTGCCGAGCTGGATGGAGCTTTTAGCTTAAATCTGTAGAGCAGGTTCTTTCCTTTGCCACTTTGGTTTTAAAAGCGGTGTCATGTGAAATATTAAACTACCAGAGATAGCTGAGAACTAGAAAATCGCAAACTGTTGTTTTAGTGGGGGGTGAGTCCTGGGGGTTCGTGTCCTCTGGGAGATTCAGTGCTGTAAAGACGATCTGAAAAGTGGGTCAGCGGCGCAGAGAGATGAAACGTAAAGCGTTTTCCAGGTTTTTGTTGTTTGATGAATTGAAAGGGCAGCTCGTTTAATGATGTGCTTTCTTCATTGTGTTTCAGGCTTGTGTGGAACAGAGTGAGGTGAAACTAGTGGCCAGCAGAATAGAGTTTCACTGAGAATAGAGAGAGGGATACGGTAGACTTCTTGACGTAAGGCGGTAGCTGTAACCACTGTGACACTGTGCTGCCTTCACCTGTAACACAAAGCCAAATCTGTAAAGATATGAATTAAATATTCAGTCATTTCATATGCAACCAGCTCATCTGTCACTCCTGATCATCTGCCCCCCCCCCCCCACACACACACAATAAAATCAGAATCAGAATCGCCTTTGTCATTTTAATTTTCATTACAATGAAATTTGGGTGCAACTCCAAAGGGGCTAGTGAGAAACATGAGCAAAATAAAAATCAATATAATATAATGTGTGAATAAATTTAAGTAAAACATGGTTGATAGTTTATAATAATAATAAATAATAAAAAAAATTATAAGAAGAAAACGCATGTACTTAAAAGTCTGTGGGGAATAATCACTCAGCCTTGGGGTATACATTAAGGAACCAAGTCTTAATACACAACCCGTCTTTTTTGGTTGGCCAGATATCCGTCTCTCACACTGACACAGCTCGAATTTATAATGTAATTTAAGTTTGTTTTAGTCGGGGAAAATAAAAACAGCGGTTTGTGACTCTAAGCTTTTGGCTGCACAACCAGCAAGAACTAACAAGACCCGAGTCAAAGGACAAGAGGTGTGTCATGGCTGACCTTACACACTAATACGCAGTTTTTCTATTAGGGAATTAGGGATATTAAATTAGGGAAAGGTACAAAAGTAATTGTGCTATAAAGCAAAGGAATTCCAAACAGTAAATATAATAAAGACTGATGTAACGCCTGATGTTTAAACCTGTCCACGTATTCAGTGCAGCCATTCAAAGCTGCATCATAACTTTACAAATTAGTCTGAACATGTCCCAGTCCCACATCTGCTCATGATTGAACTGAGACAGAAACGATCTAACCGTTCACTTGGCATCGTCCCTGTTTTTATTCTTATATAACATCCTGTTTTGCACACGAGGTGTTACTGACCCAACTGAGGTCATTCAAAAAGCAAAGCAACGATTGTTCTTGTCTTGGCCTTTTTAATCTCTTCTTTGAAGTGGGTCACTATCTATATAAGTATAAAAAAAAAAAATATATATATATATATATATATATATATATATATATATATATATATATATATATATATATATATATATATACACGGGCGGCACAATGGCTTAGTGGTTTAGCACATTCTCCTCTCAGCACTAGGGATTCCCGGTTCGAATCCCCATCTGGGTGGAGTTTCCATGTTCTCCCCCTGGGTTTCCTCCGGGTTCTCCAGTTTCCTCCCACAGTCCAAAAACATGGATCAAGTCAATTGAGTTCTCCAAATTGCCCCATATAGAGTGTGTCTGTGTGAGTGAGTGTGTGCCCAGTGATAGATTGGTGCCCTGTTCTGGGTGTATCTGCCCAGCGCCCGAAACGTTCTCCCCTGGATGGGCCCCCCCCGTGACCCTATGAAGCGGAAGATAATGAATGAATGAATATATATATATATATGGTGGTCTCTGTGAACTTTCAATAAATACTACATTACTAAATGGACTGAAGCATTGGGACTCGACTTCAGGAGCCTTTATGATCAAGTTGCATTGTGGAAACAGTTTGGGGAAGGCCCTTTTCTGTTCCAGCATCCCTGTGCTCTAGTTCATGAAGCAAGGTTCATAAAGACGCAGTTAGATGACTGTAGTGTGAAAGAAACCAGCTGACCGACACGAAGTCCTCACCTTACAGTCTGCAAACACTCTCTCTCTCTTTCTCTCTCTCTCTCTCTCTCTCTCTCTCTCTTGTTCAGCATCAGTGTCTGAGCTTACAGATGCTTCTTTGGATACACGAGTAAATTTATAGACATAAGGTTTGTCAGTCTTTAGGAAGTCAGACACTGACAGAAGACTTTGAAACCTTTTCCAAATGGTGCAGAAGTTGCATTTACTGAATTTGTTTTGTGACCTGCTAATCCTGCTTAGGGGCGTGGTGGGGGTGCTGTGGTCTACCAGGGAAATCATCCAGTATAGGCAGATACAATTAGAGGAACTTCAGATAAGATAATCCTTTATTGGTCCCAATTGGGAAAATTCACAAGGTTATTATCTCACCCGTTTTGTAGTCGAGTGATCAGGATGCCCCTTCTGATGCAACCCTTCTATTGCCCCGGGTTTGGGACCAGCACTACAAGTGCACTGATACGTACATCTCTAATAATTTGGATAATTTGGAGTCTCTAATGCACTTATCAGCATGTTTTTTTTTGATGAAGGAAACCATGAGACCCTGGACACACACACAGGCGCAGGGGTCACCTGTGTTCTGCCCACCCTGAAATCAAACCAGGGTTTTTCATTCTGTAAGGAAGACGCTCTCAGCGCTGCCCCACTGTTCTCATCAAAGTCACAAGTGTAGTTCTGCTGCCTGAACATCTTTGAATTCGGACCCCATCTGCAGCCCGGCTTTGGATCGCACCATTTTAGGAAACTCCTGAGTTTGAACTCGGTTCTTAAGCGAATTCTTCACATTTGATGTAATATATTTCTTGTATACGCTGACAGGAGCTTAACTGGTTTAGACCTGCACACTGTTGATCTCATCGATCCCCAAAGGAACAGCTCGGCATTATATAATGAAAACAAAGCTGGTAAAAAAAATAATAAAAATGTCGGAAGGTTAACGAATTCCATCGCACTTACCTAACCTCAAATGATACGTTGATGAATTGGTTTGTACGGATTGTGCCATAGGTTCTTTTGGGACGTCCTGTGCTGAAGGGAGACATTCACAGAAGACCTCAATGAATGATATTACAACTGGGGGGGGGGGGGGGTGTAGATATTCTACATGTAGAGTCAGGTTTATAATATTTTAGATTTTATCAGGTTGTGGTGTTATTTAGTTTGTTATTATAATAACTTGATCTGCTCAACATATATAAAACTTCATTAAAAACACATCTACACTTACAGTTTATGAGGTTCACCTCCTTGTTTTTACTGCTGTTGCTACTGTCACCTTTAATGCATTTTGCAGTTCACATGGTAGGGGCATTTCTTTTTTAAGGGCTGTGGTAGTTGCAGCGGTACGAGGGTGATGCCTAACGAACTAGTCTTTATTAAATAGAGAACAAAAACAGACCCATAAACATGATGTGTTACAGTCTTTACAGAGAGACTTAAAGTATGAAGCCGCAAATCGGCACAAGATGGCTTAGTGGCCATCGTATCCGTCACAGCGCTGGGGTTCCAGGTTTGAATCCCAGTCTGGGCGGAGTTTCCAGGTTCTCCCCGTGTCTGCGTGGATTTTCTCCGGGTTCTCCGGTTTCCGCCCACAGTCCAAAAACATGGATTCATGCTGAACCCTAGTAGATGATTAAGCCATCAGGATAATTAAATGAGATGAGAGACGAGCTAAAGCCGCAACCAGCAACTTAAACCTCCCTCCTCATATAAAATTTGATTTTCCTAAGCAGTTTGCAGAACAAGCTTCAGTTACACAGAGAACGAAAAATCAATTCGACCAATTATTATTTGTCCTGTCCACATACTTTTGGTCGCACAGTGTATTTATCCGGACACGCTTGTCCACCAACGCTGTCACGTAACGTAATGTTGCTTTGTTATCGGACAGGAAGAGAAACTCTGAAACATGGCGTGTGAGTTATTATTAGTGAATCATCGGAGCAGAAATCCAGTCCGAGCTGTTGTGCTGGTATTAGTGCAGATTTCTGCCTCCTGTATGTCATTACAAAGTGACAGCACCATCTTAGTTAAATATTTGAAGGTGTATTTATGCCTTTGTGCTGTTTTAACACCTGCAGTAACACATTTCTACCACATGTGGTGCTACATTTGCAGCTTTTGCGTATTGTACATATTTACATAAACCATACTGGCTGGTTATAAAGCATCTGTTAATTTTCTAATGCACTTCTAATGATCAGAGGTAATGATTAGTGGTGCTGGAGCCTATCCCAGCTCTTTTCAGCCTATGCCCATCCAAAGGAGAACATTTCGGGCGCTGGAAAGATACACCTAGGACAGGGCGCACTGGGCACACACTCACTCATACAGACAAACTAACACTTTGACACTCACTATATGGGGCAATTTAAAGCATTATTTCTCTAAGAGGCGAACAGGCCAATACCTTTATAGGAGTACATGAATTTAAATTGTATCAGCAAAATTGTTAAGTGTCATAAACCAGACACAAACTTTCATATTTAAATTTATAATTATAGAACTGGTGGCACGGTGGCTTAGTTGTTAGCACGGTCTTCTTTCAGCACTAGGGATTCCCGGTTCGAATCCCCATCTGGGTGGAGTTTCCATGTTCTCCCCGTGTCTGCGTGGGTTTCCTCCAGGTTCTCCGGTTTCCTCCCACAGTCCAAAAACATGGCTCAAGTCAACTGAGTTCTCCAAATTGCCCCATATAATGTGTGTGTGAGTGAGTGTGTGCCCAGCGATCGGTTGGCGCCCTGTCCTGGGTGTATCTGCCCGGCGCCCAAGACGTTCTCCCCTGAATGGGCATGGGGAACCCCACCATGACCCTAATAGAGGATAAAGCGGAAGATAATGAATGAATGAACTATAGAACTTTGCTTATAGAATTAAAAAAGAGTTTCTTGTTATCATTCCCTCCAAGATGTTTAAAAGAGAACATTAGATAGAAGCTTCGCAGGCTCAGAATCTTCTGAAACATCAGGTTGATCTCGGCGGCCACGAGCCCGACGGTGATCTCAGCGTGCGGTCACGGCGACTAAAGCAGTCAAGCTCAGCTATTTGTGTTATTGTTTGGGTTTGCGCTCGTATCGGCGCACGTGCTTATGGGAGCGTGAGGACTCTTGGCAGCACACCGGTGTTCGCTTAATACAACTGTTATGCAATTACACTTGGGAAAAAAAGTTATCCGTTTATAAAGAGTCTAAATTAAGATCTGTTTTGATCAGAATTAATTTTAGATCAGCGCTAGATCAGAGATCCTACGATAAAAAAAAAATAAAAACTACAGTGGATTTGGATGAACGGTGGACATACAGTATACACCTGTCCTGTGTGTATCTGCCCTGAAACATGGACCCCCCCCATCCCCCCCAACCTCACAACCCAAGTATAGGATTAAGCAGAAGATATTGTGTGTGTGTGTGTGTGTGTGTGTGTGTGTGTGTGTGTGTTATATTCTATGGTCCAGTAAGCATTTTTTCTGAGTGCTGTCTTGCTCTAAAGCTGGCTTATCAGCTTTAAGATAACGCTTCCACATTAGTAAGCCACCTTAATCTGTGTGTGTGTGTGTGTGTGTGAGAGAGAGAGAGAGATATAGAGGGGAAAGTGATAGTTCAGTCCCCTGTCTCTTCGTCCCCTCATGCCGCTGACAGGCAAATAACAGAAGTGGAGACACTGTGCCGCTTTCTTTGGGGACTCAGTGTGAGAATCTTTTCTCCTGTATTTGTCGACCCATTTAGAGTCTTTAATGTGGGACATGTTCCCAAAAAATTTAACCCGCTTTGATTTAGGAAACGACTTAAGTAAAGGTCAAAACGAACGATGATGTTCATGCAAATGAACACAATCACATTAATAATTTTCTGAGAGCCTGTCGAACTACCATCCGCTAACTAATGGGTATTTCGTTATGTTATTAGAAAAGGCCCGCTGTATACTTTTTGTGTGGAGTTTGCATGTTCTCTCCACGTACTCTTAGACCTCCAGTTTCCTCCAATAAGGCAAGGACATGTGAGTCAGGTGAATTAATGATACTTCTCTAGGTGTAAATGTGTGTGATCGCCCGTGAACCTGCCCTGCAGGGTGTTTCCCTGCCTTTTACTCACTAAGTCCTGGGATAGGCCTCTACAACCATAGCTGCATGAATAATAGACACATAAGTATTTTATTAAGCACCTATTTCGAATAAAAATGCGATGTTTGGACACAAGACTTTGGTTATTGTATCGCAGTCAACCTGCCAATTCATCCCTCAGGTGTTTAGTGTGATTAAGCCCTGAACTCAAACACCTTTGGGATGAATTAGAACAGTGACTTGTTTTTTCAAATTAACCTTGTACATGTCTGGGGTCATGTGACCATGGATTATGTATTTCTTACATGATAAGATGTATTAGTTATCATATAGTACTCTACTAAGGAGTAGTATGCAGGACGCAGCATGCCTTTAATGCTGTCACATGACCTGACAAGGATGAAACTGTAAAGAACAGGAGGATAGTTTATAAACTTCTGACCATCTGGTCTATAATATATGATTATAATAAGATCTGTGTCATTAAATATAAGTAATTGTCTGGTCATTAAGATGTCTATTTCTTTTGGGTCAGTGAAGACAAAGTAGTTTCTGATGAGGTAAAGGGCACTTGAAAGGGCATATCTTCTTTTTATAAAGGACAATCTCTCCATCTGTAAAGTGCAAGTCAGCCTCCATACAGTCTCATACATTTTCTTCTTTCTCTCCTCCTGTTCGGCACCATGTCTCACTTATTTAGCTCCGTTACAATAAAGCCTAAACGTCTGAGGTTAGACGAAAAAAAGCCGACATGAGAACTTTTTCACCCTGCTAGATCAGCAGACACACACACTCACACACACATGCTGTGGGGAGGAGATTCCAGCAGGTTTATCAGTAGAGAGGGAGGGAGGGAGGAGTGACTACCGTTTCTCAGCCCAGAAGCAACTTGCTCAAACAGAAACGTTCATTCTGGAGGATCTCTCTCTCAGTGCACACTCTCGTTGCCGTGTTTGGGGCCGGGCTTCAGCAGGCAGCGGTGGTTCCAGCAGGATGCACTTGGCGCTGGACTGTCACCGGCAGGCCGTCCTCACCATGCTGCCGTATTTTGTGGAAAACGCCGTGCTGACGCAGCGTGAGATTTATCGCATGTAAGTCAATGAAAATGTGATGTGTGTGCGCAATATTTTAATTTATACATTTAATTGTAATTTATAGATCCAGCTGTAAGCAAAGGACCCACGTTTCCCAACAAATGTATATATTATGTTGATTCTTTAAGGATTAAAATGAAACACGTACTCCATAAGAAACATTTACACCCGCGACCAGAACTGGGAAACCACTGCTATAGAACATTTGTTAAAAAATAAAAAATAAAACACAATTTGTCCACTATGTTTTTCAGAAGAGAATGTATTGATAAATTATCTTCTGTAACAATAGTGGACAAATTCTATGTTTTTTCCGTAAGAAATACATACTACAACATTAAATACATACTACATGGTCACATGACCACCAGGCATTTACAGTGAGGATTTGAGCTCAATGTTTGAATTCATCCCAAAGTTGTTTGATACGTTGATGCGGTTAATTGTGTGTGTGAATATACACACACAGATACAAAGGGGCAGTGTTTCAGATTGTGTACACAAGTCAATATACAGACCAAACACTTACTGTACTAAATAGTATTTATAATATCAGAGGTGGTTCTAACATGCTACAGTCAATCTAATGACATTAACAGACAGACATCGAAGTCTAGCGATGCACTGATACCGAGACTGATATCATATATCTGTAGGATACTCTGCTCGTGTTCTTGTACTTATAGTGCTATTCTGATTACATGGCACCTGATCTGTTACAGCTCATGATGTAATTTCATTTTGTTCTTTTAAAGTTCCATATTACAGTTTGTTCACGATGATCCAATGATTTAACTATACTCTTCTAACCTGTAGCTTTTTGACATGACTGCGCCCTGATGCACAAAACAAAACCCATAATGCTATGACGGGGTGAGTTTAATGATGAGAGAAGCTTGACCTGCACCGTAACCCTCTAAATCACCTTAGGGATGAACTGCGACAGAGATTGCAAGCCAGGCCTTCCATCCAACATCAGTGTCTAACCTTATAAACTTGCCTCAGATGCAATCTTGATTATTTTATTATTTATTTTTTTTAGAAGAGTGGAAGCCTTCACCTGTAGTTAGACTTAAGGTTAGACACTGTTTTAGTAAGTTAGCTTTATGGGTTACTAACCACACCTGTTTAAGGTGTGTCACTAAGACCAAGACAGGAACCTACAGGAATCTTCTTATTTCTTAAAAAAAAAAAAAAAAAAAAAAGTTAATGAAGTGTCAGTCATGAGGATTTTCAGATGTTCTGGTTGATGGGTATTATTGGCTGCTGCCTGATGCTGTAAGTAAATCTCAGCGAGAGAATGATTTTTCTCTATGAAATGGGATTGTACACTTAACAATGACGTGACAATCCGAGTGCGTCTTTGCTTCATATGATGGGCTGGGCTGAATGAAATGCCCTGTTATGCAACAGATGTAGTGCATTGTTAAAAAAAAAACAAAAAAAAAAACACTTGTATGTCTGCACCTCATTCACACATTTCAAAATCTCTCAGGAGAAAGTTTCTGACCCAGATCTTGCTTTGTGAGGGACGTCCATTGTGAGCCGAGCCATTGTGATCAAAGCCTGGGATTACCAACATTAGAAAGTATTCACTGTAAAGATATTGTGTAAAGTAAATACCGCAGCTGCGGTTCTAACCAGGAGGTTCAAATGGTTCCTGCTGAATGTGTATTATATTAATGCGACTGATGCTTTATTATGAGGAATGTGTTCCGCTGTCTGTAGGTCTTCAGAAGTTAATGATTATTACATCTTATTATGTTATGTGAATATTCACTAAACAACATCCATAATAACACCTGTACACATGTTCAATCAGCCAATCCTGTAGCTGCAGTGCTTCTCAAAAACAGGTCAACGGTGATCTCTGTGATATTAATGATGGCTTGATTGTTGGCAGCAGCCGTTTGTAAAATCTTACATTAAAATAGTACTATTCTTTTCTTTGGTCATGTGATTAGTTAAGTTGAGCGGTAAAGAAAAATAGCTTTTTTTTCTGTCCTCAAAATCAATATGTTTTTTTTTTATTTGTTTAGCACTCATAATGTTATTTTTAATCTAATTTAAGTTTAAGAGGCTCACAATCAATAGCGTTCGTGTCACAAACATGTACACTCAATTGCCTGAACCTGCTCACTTCGGAAGTCAGATAAGGCTTTTTGTTGTGTGTATAACTGAGTGCGCACATGCTGCAGGCTGACGTTTATCGTGACTCGAGTGTATTTTTAGCTTGCTGTACTTTCAGACATGTTTGATAGCAGCTTCCAATCCCACTCTGTGACAGTCATGCTTGTGATTTGCATAAAATTTAGGCTGAGTGTCCTATTTATGTCTAAACACAATTGGCCGGGAAAGGTGAAGAAGTCAACCCTCCTCCTCCTCCTCCTCCTCCGCTGACGATCAGAATTAATTGTTTTAAATTTACATCAGACTGTCTGCTCTCATTCTTTATAAGTATCAGTTTAGAGAAATCAACAGGAATAACATTTACTTCTGACGTCACTGATGACAAATGTATTTTTGGAACAGTCTGTTTGTTTTTGAAGTCTGCACCTCCTCCTCGTTTCTCCACACTGTCCATTTGATCAGTTTTATCTTCGCATATGCAAACAATTAGAGAGCTGTGAGAAGGAGGTGTCGTTTTCAGGCAGTTGTATTTTCTTATGATTTATCCAATCTTGGAGCAGTTTATTAATTTTGTTTCATTGCAGAACATGTTTCTTGGCATGTTCTCCTTTTTCTGGTAGGTGTCAATAATAATACAAAAAAACTTGATTGCAATCCAGCAACTGTGTTGATGCCAGAGGAGCAGAGTCTCTGATTGGTTGAGTGAATATGGAAATTAAATAGAGAATACACGAGTCTGTTACCAATATAATAAAAATGCAAATGGTGTTTTTGTACCGCAACTGTCCATATAGATTTCTAGCTCCTTCTCGGTCCATGCTTTGCCTCTGTATATAAGTTTATGTTAGTTTACTGTGAAGTGGAGTTGAGATGATGTTCTTTTGTTGTTCTATAAGCACTGTATAAATTGAGTTGAGCAGTCAGTGGACACCGCTCTCTTCCCAGGCTGTTTATCTGTCTCTGAAAATGTACAGGATCCAAAACTGCAAACAACAAAACAAACCAAAAGTATAGAGCATTCAGCCTGTTTTTAGTTTAACAGCAGATCAGATGAATGTTGTCTCCACATTCTGTAAACTAAAGTTCATTTCAGCGTCACACTCAGACACACTGTTGCTTCAGCAGTCTTGCTGTCAAACCCAACATAATTACACCTTTTGGAACAAGTGCAGCCTGTTCAGCTCGTCATTCTTTCATTCTGCCGTGGTTTCTTGTCACAGCTATCACTCTTCCTTTTACTCAGACATTTCAGAAAACTTAGCTCTCAGGCCTGACGTGAATCACTCATAGCGCAGACGTGGAGATGGAGGGAGGGGAGGAACAAAAGCCTCTGTGAGCCACTGACAGCCTTTACACAGCACAACTTTGTTGTTCAGAGCTGTTCAGAGTGGGCGAGCGAATGAAAGACAGCAGGAGCGGGACCGAGTCAAACGGAGAAATGAAGAGAGAAGAATGGTTTGACACATTCGCCCAAAACTGACTCCGTTGTCTTGCTACCCAACGTGACCCCTGTTCCCAGTACATCTAGTCGAGCCAGGATGAAACAATGGCTTAAAAATGGAACGGCTTGACTCAGCTCAGGGTCACGACCACAGCTGGGCGACAGAAAAATGTTACTGAGCAATTATGTGGGTTCTGAAGTTCTGCAGAGCATGGCTCTGACATTATGGATGATATTCACTGTCTATAAGGAACCCGAGAATCAGAATCCTCACAATGTCAGGATATTGAGTAAAATAGTAACATTACATTCAGTCCTCCTTTAAACATTCTGAAAGTGGAATCTATACATCACAGATGAATGCAAAAGGATAATAAGCCAGACTTTAATTAGTTTGTTTTTGAATCGCCGTTATATCCTGGAATTTATGTTGAAGCAGATTTTTTTAAGCCTCTTACATTACCATTACATCAGATCATTTTATCCAAAGCAAATTAAGTTCCCAAACTTAATGGCTGGGGTTCAAATACAGAGTCAGTGTCAGATTTAGATGTGAAGTCACTGCTTATTTTCTGCCTCTTTTTCCTCTAAAATTGGTCAAATTGGTCAGAAGACTCTAGAAAGTGCCAGTTCTAGATTCAATAAAAAGCTGATGAGGTGCAAAAAAAAATTTTAAAAATAAAAACTGAGCTGGAAATGATTCACGCTGCGTGTTTTTTGTTTTGTGTAGTTTAAAGCTCAAACTTGCTTAAGATTTATCGTCATCCTGCTCGGACATGAAAATGTTTGCTCTTGTTAAAAAGCAGTGAGCTTACAAAAGATAATTAAACCCAGGTTAATGTGTTGGTAAGCCCTGACTCAGGGCTGGATTTCCCCATTTTCCAGTCATAAAGTGTGGGTTGGACCGTCCAATAGGATTATCAACACTAGTCTTTGTTTTCTAGGGCATCTTTGCGTTCCAGAGTTCCATCTCTGAAGTCTTTATTCAAATACTTAAATTGTTATATTTATTTATTTATTGTGTTTATTGCAATGTAAATTATTTCAGTAGGTTGTACAGTTGTAATGAACTGTCAGAAATATTCATCATGACCTGTGTATTGGGAAAATGAAATTTCTTGCCATATCTCTGTTTGAAAATGTGGTGCTTTACCACTTGACTGATCTCTTATCCTCATGTTAACACATCCATTCTGTGTGTGTTGCAGTCTAAGTGAGAGCTTTTTTATGGTGAAGGGAGCAGCTTTGTTCCTGCAGCAGGGAAGCAGTACACAGGGTCAGAAGACTCAACCCCACCACAAACATGCAGGTGAGTTTAAACACACAGACGTGTAAATCTCTGGCGTTATACTGTGATCGGGACTTCAAACGTTCATGGTTGAAATCAGGAATGGTTTATTGGTTGGACACAGAGGACAAATACGCAATTTAAGGACATTCTAGAACTGTAATTGAGATCACTGAGATGTATATGATCTACAAGAAAAGGTGCATGGCCCAAAAGTCTGTAACAAATCTCATTACACTGGATTGCATTAGAGAAATAAGCTCTCGGTGTGAGTCTCTCTGTATTGATTTAATAATCTTTTCCGTCAGTCCTTTAGATGTTGTGTTAATTTGTGGTCAGCTACTGATGTTGGACTTTAAAGTCATGGTCCTGTAAACCACTGGAGATCCTTTACACCGACGCAAATCGTGACTTTTATCTTTTATTTTATATGGTTTGAATATTTACCCAACTCTGCTGTACAGAAAATGGAATCGATCTATTCGACTGCCATCCCTCATCGGCCTGAATCTCTGTCTCTGCCTTTTCCTCTGTGCTCTGTCCATTCTCATTTTTGCTTCCTATTTCAGATCCTTAACTGATCAACTTAAGCCGGTTCTGAACATGTGTTCTGTACAAGGACATCAGATGCAGGACAGACTTAGGCACAGTGCTGGTTAAGCATGTCTCTAATCAGTGAGGCGTGTTCTCACTGTTCTCACGTGTGCGTCTGTGGTGATTAGATGGATGAGCATGTTAGTAAAGCATATGGCATAAGGGCGGGGTCACCTAGAATTTTTAAAAAAAACAACTCACAACACATATTTTCCGCAAAGACTTAATAGAAAATAATATATAAATGGTGGGATAATGATCAGGTTTTGATAATTCTACAGTGTAGCTGGTTCGGTAACTACTGACTGTGTTTTTATTTGTTGGATACAACAAAGCTTCTGCGAAATAACTAAATGTAAATTTAGTCCTGAACGACTGCTATTGAGCTTTAAATGGGATGTTGGGTGAAATGTATTGGTAGGCGACTCAGCAAATCACAACAACGAAACAGATTTTGGAAATTAGACATGAATGAACTGAGAACCAAATTGTTGCAAAAACAATTCTGGTTCAGTTTTACAAAACATTAAAGTTAGAGAAAGTTAAATGACCAGAGAAACAAAAATAGCAGTACATTAGCGCTAAAAATATGCTCGTATATAAAGTTTGAGCCGCCAACGGACAAGAAATAAAATACTAATAATTTATATTAAGCTTGTTTTAGCTAAATCCTGTTACCTGATTACGAATATTTTATGTTATTTTATAATTACTAGTAAGTGAATTACAGAGAAGCTTGTAGTCTTTAGTAGCACTTAGCTACAAGCCGGCTAGAAGAGTGCTAACTGTCAACGCAGCTACCAACATACGAGTGGTGTCTCAGGAGTGTAAATTCATCTGAAATAATAAATTATATCATAATCATAATCAAATAATAAAAAATGAATAATAAAAGTCATTTGTGAGGTTTCGTTATGACACTATAGCCGAATGCTCTCAGATCGATCCGGTAAGAGCCACAATCTAATAGAGTAAACATTCCCGCTCGCTGTCTGTGAAGCTCGTCATGCCTTTTGTTTCCAGATTAACTTTCCTCAAGGATGTCCCCCCCCCCCACACGGTTGCCTCATCTGATCTTATCGCTGCTTTTGTTCCAGCTGTTCAGTATGACTCGCTGGAGCAGGACGTCTGGATTCAGTTTCACGTGTTGTTTTTGGATTCGTCACCATTCGAGTCCAAAGACGAGAACATGAATAGGCAGAGATCGGCTGAGATCGAGCCAGACGTGTAAATAAAACTGTCAAAACAGGTGTGGAGCATTCTGGCCGTTAGAGAGAGCCGGGTGTTGGACACTTTATGAATGAGGGGATTTTTATACTTGCAGATGCAGAAAGTAGTTCAGATTCAAGATTCAAAACTGTTACTGCTGTATTTTCAATAAATAAATAGTGAAATTTCCACTAATATTTTTCTGATACAATAACATAAACCATAAAAAGCACCATAAAACACATGAATAAAGATTAATAATCTCTAACTAAATCAGTAATCGAATTGAACTCAGATTGTTTTTCTACAAAGTCTTCTATTACATTAATAAATAAGCATGCTTACTATAATTAAGCTTATGTCAATCAAAAATATAGTTTTTTTTTTTTTTTTACATTTCTAGAAAGTGTCTGGTTTGTATGATTTTGATATTTGAAATCCTGCAGTCTACAGAGTCATGTTATAGAGCCATGTCTGTATAGTGTTAGTATTGTGTCACCCGTTCTGACCTTTTAGCCCTGACCTGAGGTTAGTTTCACAGTTGTCTTATCAAGCTGAAGGGTCGGGGGGCAGACTGCAGGTGGAAAGGCCTGCTTCTGATTTTCCTTCCTAAGATGTCAAACTGCAAATTGAGTGTTTGCTTCTCGGAGGTCAGAGAAAGTTTACCAGCATCACAGAGAAGTAGGCAGCGTCTCAGAGGACTGATCACGAACAAGGTCCTGTCTTGTGCTTATAATTACAGTCATTACGCTTTAATGGGTCACACAGGTGATCTGTACGCATTTGTAAAAAAGCTAGTCAAATACTAATAATGTGACTGTAATTAAAATGTTTTTTTTTTTTTTTTTTTTTTAGATTTATCTTTTTTCTTTTAAGATTTTAAAAGCACTGACAAAGAATGAGCCTCCCATCTCTCATGAATTAACCCAGACTCATTTCTCCATATATTACCACTGCTTCTCCTTTATTTAAAATATGCATGAGCGTATGCAACAGCTTTTTTATGCACCCAAAGACAGAACTTTGCAGTGGCCATCAACCAACCCAAAGGATTTAAAAAGTGCTTCTGCCCCCAGGCACTAGGGGTCACTGTGAGATGGATAAATGAGCATCTATTAGGGTTTTCACAATCACACAATATATTTGGTGGCCACACTTAGTTTACTGGAGGTGGTTAGAATGTGTCATAATGCATGTGTCATACACCGGAACACAATGAGGATGAATAATGTAGCTGCCTTCGAGCTTCTGTTCCTGTTGCACCAGCAAATTCTCTCTGTCTTTTGTGTCTTGCCCTCCTATTGCTGCACACAGACTATTAGCAGAACCTCTGGCAGGTGCATTTATTCCCTTCAATTATTGCCCATTGTCTTCGGTTCCCCACCGACGGCATTTATTGGTCCCCTGACAAAGCAAGTTGTCGACTTATGTGTCTCTTTATTAACATTACACTTTAATCCAGATTCAATAGAAAGGAGGAAAATTCAAACATATTCAACACATATTTTTCATATTTAGAAACCGTAAAGCTCTGCATGTTGGCAGGTATTTGATGTGATTAAGGTTCTCTCATCAGCTCAGCTCAGCCTCACCAAGGGGTTTAATTCAAATGAACTCAATCCTGTACACACAAATGCTTCCTAAAGTAGGCTTTTTTTTCTTTTGCTTGCTTAGAACAAGTTTAAATACAGATGCTATTCAGCTTCTCCTTTGTTACCTTGCTTTCTCTCTCCATGTGAACACTGGGTAAAGTGACACTGGACTGTTCTCATTCCCAGCAGCATTTATAGCCCGAATCAAAAGAAAGAGACATCCATCAAGCCTGGGAGTAAAATAACAGGAGCCAAACTGCTCATTAACACTGACGGTGGTTTTGATTTACAAGCCAGTCTGGCTGTCTCTTGGCTGCCGTGTGATTTTCAGATGCGTGTTTGCTGGGACGGTGCCAGACCTTCCCCTCGACCAACAGCATGCATACAAGCAAGTGTAAAAATGCTTGTTTTGGAAACTTGTCCTTGTGTCATACGTGGAAATGCCTGGGGAATGTTTCTGCACCATGTGCCAAGCTAAACTCTGTGTAAGAAGGTCAGGAAAAAGTAACACAATGAAAGGGTCTTCTGAGGACTGAAAGTGAGCTTGTTTTGGGTGGAAATTTACATCTGATCCCTGAAAAACGCTCACGAGGGTGAGCGGTCGGATTACGTTCTCACTAAAAACAGCTTTACATCCGGATAAAACTCTCCACACACATCAGTCAGTATGCCCCAGACCTCATTTACATGGCATTGTTTGAATCTGTGGATCTTCTTTGTGATAGGTGACCTGCCGCAGCATCTGCAGGTGATGATCAACATTCTTCGCTCTGAGGACCGAATTAAATTGGTGAGCGCAAGTTGACATGAAGAGCTCTGTAAAGTGGGTTTAAAACTGATTGTAGGCTTTGTGCAGGGTTTATTAACAAACAGGAACATGCTGACGCTTGCTTTATGGATTCCATGTGTATAAAACAGAAATGAATTTTCATTATTTCTGGTTTTATTGTGGTGTTTTATTTATTTATATATATATATATATATATATATTACATGTGCGGCACAGTGGCTTAGTGGTTAGCACGTTCTCCTCTCAGCGCTAGGGATTCCCGGTTCGAATCCCCATCTCGGTGGAGTTTCCATGTTCTCCCCGTGTCTGCATGGGTTTCCTCCGGGTTCTCCAGTTTTCTCCCACAGTCAAAAAACACGGATAAAGTCAATTGAGTTCTCCAAATTGCCCCATATAGAGTGTGTATGTGTGAGTGAGTTTGTGCCCAGCGATAGATTGGCGCCCTGTCCTGGGTGTATCTGCCCAGCTCCCGAAATGTTCTCCCCTAGATGGGCAAGGGGAACCAACATGACTGAAGCTGTCAATAAACGTATTATTATTATTATTATTATTATTGTTGTTGTTGTTGTTGTTATTATTATTATTATATGAGCTGTCGTCTTTTAGTTTCTGATTGTATGTCTTTGGCAGGCAGTGCGGTTGGAAAGCGCCTGGTCGGACCGTGTGCGCTACATGGTGGTGGTCTACACTAATGGTAGACAAGACACAGAGGAGAACATTCTGCTTGGAATGGACTTCAACAACAAAGACAGGTAAACATCCTCACACTATACTGTCCATACACACACTCCCACCACATACCACTAACCACAAATCCAGCATTGCCTGAGCGCTGATGGAGGATGGATGAGAGGATGACTAGAGACTTTGTGCACCAATAAATGAGATCCTGGTTGGTTTATGGTGGTACATTCTGCCCGATGCCACGTGGTCCTGCCCCCTCAGACCGGAATCAGTGCAGTGACGGGAAGTGTGAAGGAAAAAGAGCAGCTGCAGCAGTGGCTCGGTCACCGCGCTTCACATGACTGAAGTCATGCCGAGTTCAAGCAGAGCGCATCATGTTTGAGGCTTAGACACAAAAGCAGGACTTTGAAGTCAGTCGCATATTTGGCATCGGATTTCAGAGCCAGTCCTTCATTGCTGAAAGTTTGATTTATTAGATTTATTAGGAAACACCTTCAGGAGCTTCACCACATCCCATTCTCAGCTGATCTCTCTTTGCAGCGATAGCTTCTTCCACGTTTCTGGGAAGTCTTTTGAACAGACTTTGAATTGTGCCGGTGGACAGACTCCAAATTTTTGCCCATTCATCCAGAGGAGCATTAATGAGACCAGACACTGATGTTGGATCAGATGGCCTGGCTCACAATCTCCATTCTAGTTCATCTCAAAGGGGTTCTATAAGGTTGGGGTCAGAGCCCTTTGTGGACCTTACATTGTGCAGTCATGCTGGAACAGGAAAAGGCCTTCCCAAAACTGTTTCTGCACAATTATTTAATATACTTGGTTTTATTCACTCGTTGCAACAGAGCTGAATGAAACACCTGCGTTTAAAAAGTCTGTCCTAATACTTTTGTCCTCGAGATTACTTCTCTTATGTTGATGTTGTGATGTCATACTGAATAACATGAAACATCAGATTGGACACATATTTGTGGAGGCTGTGCCACCAGAATGTTACATGCTGCCACAAAAACCTTAATACAAAAAAATTAATATGTAGAAATTATAATTATGACTGTAGACAAATGGAATTCTACATGAATTATTTGTGACCCTTTGTTTGACAGTATGAGCTGCTCTATAGGGATGGTCCTGCCGTTGTGGAGTGACACCAAGATCCATTTGGATGGAGACGGGTGAGTGAGCGGCGCTGTGACATCATCTCCTGGCACAGATTAAGTGTTCAATCAGAACTTGACACCCAACATCATGAGCATTAGTGTGAAGGGTTATTCTTCTGTGGTCATAATCAGATGGTGATTTAGCAAAGTGAGTGAACAAAATGCGTCAGTGTTGTTAACTTTCCGGCCGTGATGCTGCGCCGTGTCCGTGACCACTGAGCTGTTTTAAAAATAACATCTTCTGATTACAACAATTCTACCCCCATTGAACCATGGGAATTTGAGTGACCTAAGATTCCCTAAACGCATGCATTTATCGTTATCTATACTATATAAGCAATATATACTGAAAAAAACTGTGTAATTTATAAATAACAAAATACTAATTCATAAAACATTCTTTAGGCAGTTTTTTTATTTCATGACTCATTTCATGAAAACATTAAACCCTTAAAAAAAGGCGTAACCATGATGTCATATTTGTAGATTTTATTTATACTCCTCTGAGGTAATTGTAACGTGGTGACCTCTCTGTTTTCATCCGCAGCGGTTTCAGTGTGAACACAGTCGGCCGCACTCACATCTTTAAACCCGTCTCAGTCCAGGCCATGTGGTAAGAACACTGCACACTCCCCTGAACATGATTCCGTACAAATCAGTGGTGCCAAGTGCTCTCTCTGTGCTGCCCCCTGCTGGAAGCCAAACGTTTGCAGCCAAACACTGAGCACAAGGCTCTGGAATGAGTTTGTGTGGGAATTTCAGACCTGCAGGGGACAATCGAGGGGGTCCGAATACTTTTGGTTGAAAGTAGTGTTGCTGGAGATAAGATATTTGAATATGTAGTTTGCAGGTTGTTGAACTGGGTTGAATCTTCAGTCGGTGTGTATTAATGATCTGTGTGTACGCTGTTCTCAGGTCAGCCCTGCAGGTCCTGCACAAGGCATGTGAGATGTCGCGGAGGTTTAACTACTTCCCTGGTGGGATGGCTCTCATCTGGACGGGGTACTATGAGAGCTGCATCAGTTCGGAACAGAGCTGCATTAACGAGTGGAACGCCATGCAGGACCTGGAAACACTGCGGCCCGACTCTCCCGCCATGTTCGTGGACAAGTGAGAGCTTTTATTCCAGTTTGTTGTTCTTATTTTAGTAAAACTGAAGATTGATGCAGTGAACAGACCCTGTCACGTTCTGTAATTAGAGTCAGGGATCTAATAACTACCCCATAGTGTACTGACAGTGTGGAAGAATAGTGGAAATGACCGGGACACAAGCCACACCCGCGTCAGTAGTGTTGACAATTACAGAAAACATGCCTCCTTTAAAGGTTTTGACAAAAACACTGGCCACACCTAAGATTCACGATAATAGAGGCCCCGCCTCCTTAAAAGAAATTAAATAAAAAGGAGCCACACCTCCTTCTGTAGGACTGACAGGTGCAGATGCCACGCCTCCTAAACTAAATATGACCCCTGGCTATGCCTTTTTTAGTAGGCCTGAGCGTTATGGAGGCCACACCTCCTTTAAAGTAATTGACATGTACACTAACCACACCGGCGGCACGGTGGCTTAGTGGTTTAGCATGTTCTCCTTTCAGCGCTAGGGATTCCTGGTTCGAATCCCCATCTGGGTGGAGTTTGCATGTTCTCCCCGTGTCTGCGTGGGTTTTCTCCGGGTTCTCTGGTTTTCTCCCACAGTCCAAAAACATGGATCAAGTCAATTGAATTCTCAAAATTGCCCCATATAGAGTGTGTCTGTGTGAGTGAGTGTGTGCCCAGCGATGGATTGGCGCCCTGTCCTGGGTGTATCTGCCCAGCTCCCGAGATGTTCTCCCCTGGATGGGCATGGGGAACACCACCGCGACCCAATAGAGGATAAAAGCGGAAGATAATGAATGAATGAATGAATGAATGAACTAACCACACCTTTATCAGTATTTAAAGATGCAGAGGCCACGCCTCCTTTACTTATAGAGGCCACATCTACTTAGAGGAATTGATGAATAGAGGACACTCCTCTTTCGGTGACCGTTATTTTGTGGCCACGCCTTTTTACTGAAACTTTACACTTTGGGAACAGAAAACTGAAAGGTCGTCAATTTCAGTTCCAGCATCTGTAATTCTGTAATAGGTTTGTTTATTGCTGAGCCCGTGAAAGTTCAGCCTCAGTGCTGATTCCTCATTTCTCCCCTCAGACCAACAGAGAGGGAGAGAACCGAATGCCTCATCAAAACCAAACTCAGGAGCATCATGATGCTGCGCGACCTGGAGAACGTGACGTCTAAAGAGGTGACTCAAAACACAGAGTGATCCAAACTCCCTGTGAGGCACTCAGTCAGCTTGCTTCTCACTGCAGCTGGACACTGTAGAGATCGAGATGCTGAGATTGTTATTGGAGAAGGGCCAAGAATTATGTTACAGGTGAAATGTTTTGGGGAAGCAGGATTGAGGTAGTTTGGAAATGTACCGCGGTGATGGAGGAAGAAGGGTTTCTAATGGATGAGGATGGAGGGACGGAGGAAGAGGGGGAGTCCAAAGAGGAGGTGTTTATGGATGTTGTGAGTGAGGAGATGCTTCAGTTGGTTGTAGCCAAGAAGAGGGCAGCACAGGACAAGGTGGCGCCCCCTGGTTCTGCTGTTAATCAAACCCATGGTTTTAAAGCTTCAACAAACTCATACAGTTTTACATACTTTTGTTTATAAAGTGTTTTAATGCACTTACAATCATTATAAGAACATTAATGAATGCATTTCATTCAGATCCGTAACGAACTGGAGCAGCACATGAACTGTAATCTGAGAGAGTACAAGGAGTTCATAGACAATGAGATGCTGCTGATCCTGGGTCAGATGGACAAAGCCACGCTCATATTCGACCACCTGTACCTGGTGAGTGGACGTGACTAATAAATAAATATAAAACCAAATACTGTTCACAGTACGCACCGAGAGGATGCCCTTCATTTGTCAATACAAAATTTCTGTATATATTTTTATAGTTTGATTTCTATTATAAAGCTGTTTTTCTGACAATATTATATTTTTAAAACACTGCCTTAAATAAAATGACATGAAACCATTTCTTTGTTTTAGGGTTCTGAATGGAACGCCTCGAATCTGGAGGAGCTGCAGGATTCTGGGTGAGGACTGTTTATCATCCTGTCCACTGTTACTGCACTGCAGCTGAGTGAGGTGTCATGGTAGTTCTGCTGACTTTGTGCACACTGAATCCGTTTGTAATTAAATCTTAATTATGATTTTGGTCTGGAGCGGCACGGTGTTGTAGTGGTTAGCATGTTCATCTCTCCAGTTTCGAATCCCAATCTGGATGGAGTTCCCACCTTCTCCCTGTGTCCGCGGGGGTCGTTACGGGTGTATCTGCCCAGTGCCTAAAACGCTCTCCCCTGGAAAGGCCTGTAGAACCCCCAGCCACTTTGGTACAAGTTAATCAGAAGATAATGGATGGATCATGCTATATTTTATGAGATGCTGCATAATGCTGCACTGGGGCTTTAAAACCACGTAACAATTCTATCAGATCAAACCCATTACACATTTAATAAACTGTCTGTCACAAGTCAGCAAGTTAAAAAGGATTTGGTTCCAATAAATTGAATCCCACACTGTTCTCAATAATAAAGCTTATGGTTTTGAAAAGTGGGCTTAGTGGTTCTGAGTGGAGTTTCCATGTTCTCCCCGTGTCCACGTGGGTTTCCTCCAGGTTCTCCGGTTTCCTCCCACAGTCCAAAAACATGGATCAAGTCAATTGAATTCTCCAAAAATTGCCCCATATATAGTGTGTCTGTGTGAGTGAGTGAGTGTGTGCCCAGCGATGGATTGGCGCCCTGTCCTGGGTCTATCTGCCCAGCGCCCGAAACGTTCTCTCTCCCCTGGATGGGCATGGGGAACCCCACCGCGACCCTAATAGAGGATAAAGCTGGAGATAATTGATGGATGGGTTTTGAAAAGACAATTGAAGCATATTTAACATCATGTTCATCATGTTTTATAGAAAACTCTTTTTATTGAACACAAACCTGCTCTGTTTTTAGAGTGGGCTACATCCTGAATGTCACCCGGGAGATCGATAACTTCTTCCCTGGGACTTTTTGTTACTACAATGTGCGCGTGTACGACGAAGAGGCTACCGACCTGCTGGCTCACTGGAACGACACTTACAACTTCATTGTTAAAGCCAAGTGAGAGGAACATACACCGCCATACGACTGCACCAGGCTGTTGACCTCACTGTGTTTATAGATCATAATGAAGCAGCGAAGGCATTATAGGATTTACGGCACGATACAGCAAATCATTTGCATTTAATGACTCAGTGTCTCCAAAATATTATCCCACTAATAAACTAATCTAAATTTCAAAGTTATAGAGGTCAGACTGAGGTGGTCTGGACGTGTACAGAAGAGGGATGGGGTTTACATTAGTAGAAAGATGCTGAAGATGGAGACACCAGGCAGAAGGAGGAGAGGAGGTTTATGAATGTGATGAGGGAGGGTGAGAGGATGCAAAGGAGTGAGATAAGAGGACGAAGACGATTAACGTGGTTTGTTTTCCCTTCTGACAGGAGAAACCAGTCGAAGTGTCTGGTCCACTGTAAGATGGGGGTGAGCCGCTCAGCATCCACGGTTATCGCCTACGCCATGAAAGAAAACGGCTGGTCCCTGGAAAAAGCTTATAACTTTGTGAAGCAGAAGCGCAGCATCACGCGACCCAACGATGGCTTTATGAGACAGCTGGCTGAATATGAGGGGATTCTGGATGCGAGGTAATACTTCTGCTTTAGTGCTAACAGTGTCCGCATCGTTTACTCATTAAGGTCCGTTTAGTGTGGACAAGGTTTGCACATGTGGTCATATTGAACAGCTTTATGAATTTTACATTCTTCTCCATAAAGAGGCATAAATACGATCCACAAACTTTCCAAAAGCTGTTTAAAAGAGCAGAGAGAGACTGTAATAATGCTCATGGTTTTGGGATAGTGAGGTCTTCTATGTGTTCTACGCCCTTTATGTTTTGTCCAATAAGTACAATTTTGTAAATACATCGTAATTGTGCATTAAAACTGTACAAAAGCTCGAACACTGCAGAGAATTTTCAAAATTTTACAGAGTATTTGTTTAAAAATCTTTTTTTTTCTAGATGATAATAATTATGGGTGGCACGGTGGCTTAGTGGTTTAGCATGTTCTCCTTTCAGTGCTAGGGATTCGAATCCCCATCTGGGTGGAGTTTCCCCGTGTCCGCGTGGGTTTCCTCCGGTTTCCTCCCACAGTCCAAAAACATGGATTAAGTCAATTAAGTTCTCCAAATTGCCCCATATAGAGTGTGTGTGTGTGTGTGAGTGTGTGCCCAGCAATGGATTGGCGCCCTGTCCTGGGTCTATCTGCCCAGCGCCCGAGACGTTCTCCCCTGGATGGGCATGGGGAACCCCACCGCGACCCTAATAGAGGATAAAGCGGGAGATGATGAATTAATGAATAATAATTATGCTAAAGTCTCGATTAAATACAGATGATCTACACGTTAATATCGCTTATGGAGCAATTCGGTGTTTAACCAGTAGAGGGCAGCAGGAATCTGCTAAGGTTCTTAATTACGGTTTTTATAAAAGTACATCAGTCCTGTTCACTCATCACATTCACAACTCACTATAAAGTGCAAACTACCAAAACTTTTCCACTCACTACATCAATCAGTTCTTTAAATCAGATGGATTTACGAACGGTTGCATAAACTACCTCACTTTATGCTCTTAGTACACTTAGATACAGAGTTTCTGCAATATTTCACATTGCATATGGTGCTGTATTTATACTTATCATTTTATACTACATTTTATATATTTTTACATTAATTATATATATTTATATATTATATTTATAGTTGTATATTCTATATTATATTGACAGTTGTATATTGTATATATTTATAGTTGTACATTGTATGTTATATTTTATATCAGTATCGTAGTTATATTTTGTTTTATATCTTATTTTCTTTATTATAACAGGGTAAGCGTGGTCCGTGAGCCATAATTTCGTTTCTGTCTCATGTACCACGTGCTATAAAAATGATAATAAAACTTTCTTGACTCTTGAAACAAACCACTAAACTGCTGACGCAGCTACAAAAATTCAGAACTCAAAAGGGTTTTTAGTTTGTACAACCAGATTAATTCTGAGCCACAGACCCCTGACCTCACTGTGTCCCTGTGTGTCTACAGCAAACAGCGCCACAATCGTCTCTGGCACCCAGACTCTGAGTGCGACCACCCTGACTGCCAGCAGGCGGCGTCCTGTTGCTCTGACCCCTCTCTGCCGGGGGTAGGTCCTCCGTGCTGTGATGCCATTGCCCATTCCTCGCCTCTCGGTTTGGACCTGAACCCAGCCAACCCACAGAACTACAACTACTACTTCCGCCGGCTGTCGGACTCGGCGCTGGACAGTGAGCCCTCCACGCCGGTGCGCTTGCCCCCGCCGCTGTTGGACGTCGAGCGCGTCTTTATCGAGATAGAGGACGTGGAGCGCGACGCCCTGCTGGACGACGAGTCGTTTGAGGCCCCGGGCTTCAGCGCGCCCGCTGGAGAGGGCACGGCGGCGCAGACCTGCCCCCGCGGAGCCGAGCCCCTGGAGGAGTTACGCCTGAGACTTGAGTTCAACACCGTGGTGGAAGAGGATGAGGAGGAAGCAAAGAAGGAGCAGGAGGAGATGCAGGCACTGGCTGAGGGGGGCAGGAGTGGGGGAGGTGATGAGGGCTGTGAGGAAAGTGACGCTGAATCACGATTCAGCTCCTTAAATCACCTCTGCAACGAGAACTCCAACAACAACAACCACCTGCGGGCTAAAAGCAGGACTGCTGTGAGTACACACGCTTACATGAAGAGTAACATGAAGCCAGAACCAGTAATAGTACTATGTTAATTAACATGATGCAGGTTGGTCCTGGTCTAGGTAAAAAGCCCAGGTCTAGGTAAGTGGTAGCTCAGTGGTGAGGGTCTTGGTTTATCAATCTGAAGGTTGGGGGTTCAAATTCCAGGTCCACTAAAGTTACCAGTGTGGGTCCCTGAGCAAGACCCTTAACCCTCATTGCTCCAGGGATGTTGTGATTAATCTGTGCTCACCTTGTAAGTCGCTTTGAATAAAAACATCTGCTAAATGACCAAATGTGAATGTAATGTCTTCACCCTGTTTAATTAATTCTAATAATATTAATAATGATAATAATAATAATAAGGCGGCACGGTGGCTTAGTGGTTTAGCATGTTCTCCTCTCAGCGCTAGGGATTTCCGGTTCGAATCCCCATCTGGGTGGAGTTTCCATGTTCTCCCCGTGTCCGCATGGGTTTCCTCCAGTTTCCTCCCACAGTCCAAAAACATGGATCAAGTCAATTGAGTTCTCCAAATTGCCCCATATAGAGTGTCTGTGTGAGTGAGTGTGTGCCCAGTGATGGATTGGCGTCCTGTCCTGGGTGTATCTGCCCAGCACCCGAGACGTTCTCCCCTGGATGGGCATGGGGAACCCCCCCCCCCCCCGCGATCCTAATAGAGGATAAAGCGGAAGATAATGAATATATGAATAATAATAATATATTTTATTTGTATAGTGCTTTTATGGAACCTCAAAGACACGTTACAAAAACAAATCAGACAGTATAACATTAAAATAGTAAAAATACGTAAAAAAAAAAAAGTTTTAAAAATAAGAAAAAGCTAAATTAAAATGCAGAAGCAGAAATGTTAATATCAGATTTTTATTAAATATGTGGATTTGTTGAGTTGAGCATTCTTAAGAACTGTATCAATGTTTCTGCTCCTTTTTAATTTGGCTGCCGTCTGATTTTCTGTGTTTCTGTATATCCTCACGTACAGGATGCCAGCCCTACGAAGCAGATGAGTAAATCAAACCCGGCGTCAGGCTCGACTTCGACTCCAAAGCCGAACGCTGCACCCAGTCTGTGTGGCCGAGGCCTTATGCCTTTACCCCTCCATATCGTGCCTAGTTACTCCGTCAAAGTGCCGCTCTCTGCCAACGCTGCAGCCAACGCCAGCACGGCCAGTTCTCTCCAGTCTTGCAGCCCAAGCTGCCGTTGCACCAGGTGTATCAAAGCCACAGCGCCCCCTTCTGTGCAACCGGACAGACCTGAGAGCAAAGCCCAGAATTCGGACCTTCAGCAGGTCAATGAAAATGTGTCAGAAGAAATGGGCGGTAGGAGTTCACAAGACAGGGTGAAAGCAGTTGCGAGGTCCCCAGGTGGAAGCAGGGAGGGTGCGCAGCAGCAGCAGGAGATGCTCGAGCAACTGCAGAGATCCGGTTTGGTTCGTCGTCGAGCCGAAAGGCTGGAGAAACTTTCGGGTTTGTTACAGGACCGTGCCTGCTTTCGGGAGGGTCCAGGACTTTCCTCGCAGCACTCTGCAGAGACTCCCGAGCACCTGTCCATGTCCACGAATCCCTCCGGCTCGTCCGGGATGCCGGCAGACTTTTGGACGTCTTTGCCCCCCGCATTCGAAGGGTCGGGAGCACTTACTCCCATCTCCTCACCGCATGGTTCTACACTGACGCGCAGTTCGAGCAGCGACAGCATCCGGAGCGTACGCGGAAAACCCGGGCTGGTGCGCCAGCGGGCGCAGGAGATCGAGACCCGCATGCGCTTGGCCGGCCTCACGGTGCCATCACGCCTCAAACGGTCCAACTCACTCGCCAAGCTCGCCAGTCTGACCTTCTCCTCAGAGGACCTGTGCTCATCTGTCTGCTCGTCCGACGCCGGTACCCTCCTCCTATTGACGCTCTCTCCAGAACCAGAGGGAACCATCAGCCCCGATTGGGACCGTGCCAACCGTTGCTCTGCCACCACAGCTATGGATCTCTTCAGCCCAGAAACGACAGAAACTCAGCCACAGAGCTGACAGTGAAGTGCAAAATGAGTTCCTGTTGGTTTGACTGTTTACCATCATGGCTTTCATCCCCAAAATGTCCCGCGGAACAGGACGGGTCATGTGTGATGTGCGTGGAGGATCGGAGAGAAGCTCTCCGTGCGATTCTTCTGCTTTACATGAGAATCTGAGCTGGATGTGAGCTGGTCATCACAGAAAAACCTCCTCATTTTCAACAACGTGCATGAAAACTTTGCCTAAAATGAAAATATCAAGTCGTGAAAAAAGTCAACATTCGAATGCTGTGAATCAAACTTCATACTATTTAAGAAAACAAAATATCCAAATATTTCACTATGGCTTTAGTCAGTGGTTCTGTTGGGAGCGCTTCAGAACTCCTTAGATGGAAACCACACACCTGAGCCCAACGAAACAGCCATATTCACCTGTTACCTGCAGGAAAACCACAGGAAAGAGACCACTACTCATCACCAGGTCCTTTAAAATGAAAAAACAACAGCTTCCGTGTGTTGTAGATACTCTGAGCAGGTAGAGTGAACTCTGTGGGGGCTGAGTGGGGGTGGGGGGGGGTCAGTGGAAGGGGAGACAGGTTATGTTCAAATCTCTCGAGATGCTGAAGAAACTTCTGTATTTTGGCCTGAATCATTATTTCATGACTGTTAACACTGTGTCCAGTATACTGTATTCAACCTGAGGAATGTTCTAGAGGGACGTCCAGCCCTTTAAAAGCCTTTCTGGAGGTATTGACTGAAACCTTGCTGATATCTTTATGATGGCGGTCTTCTCTGCTTCGACATCCATCTGTCTCCTCAGAATATAATTCTCACAATAAGCATTATTTTATGATGTTACTTTGCTATACTTTTTATTTTTATTTTTAGACCAAGGTTCCAGAGCTGTTTCCGCTCCAGAAACTCTGAATCGCTTTGGAACCCTACTTTTGCAGTCATGTGTAAGATTTAAGGCTGGTTTGTTAATTCGATCTCAAACCCCTTTTAATCGACATTCCACCGTACAGAGCGGGACGGCGGTGCTGTGTGTTGACATGCTGATTAATTATTATAAGATGCCGCGATAGTATAACGGCATTGGATTCCTGTTACACAGCCTCATGTCAATCATTCAGTCGTTAGATGCTCTCTAGTCTGAATTCAATGCTAAAGGTTTTTATGAGGTCGGTCACTGAGCGTTTCGTCGGCACTCATTTACAAACGATCCAATTAGAGTAACTATTGGTATTTTTAATATACAGTGCCAGTCCAAAGTTTGTCTGTTTTTTCCACTTACCATATAGATGGACTTTGTAGTTTTACAATTACAGACTGTAGTCCATCTGTGTCCTGTTGGTTCTCTATTGGTCAGCACCATCACAGAACAGGTATCATTTGGGTGGTGGATTTGTTTATTTTCAGTTCTGCAGTGACACTGATGTGGTGAGGGGGGTGTTAGTGCAGCAGTGCTGCTGGAGTTTCAATTCTCCACCTCAGTGACACTGCTGGGATAGGACAAATCACTAACCCAATAACCCCTGCACTGTGGTGCAACTATTGGGGTTCTGACCATTAGAACAGAGTACACAGTATGTACTGTAGAACACACACAGATGGACTACAGTCTGGAACTGTAGAACTACAAAGTCCATCTTTACAGGATGTGGAATTGAGATCATGGACAATAAGGTGTGTCCGAACCTTGGAGTGGGTCTCCTGAAAAAGTCCATGTCAGACTCTATGACAGTAAAGATCTCTAGATATTTGAAGGTATCAGAACAATCAGCTCACAGTCACGTGTACCCGTGGTTCTGTAGGTAAGTGAAATTCCAGCAGGGTGATATTGCACTAGTGAAATCTTGTATAAAAATGGCACTGGATCAGTTTACAAGCAAAAAACGTGCTGGTAGCGACGCCAGCTGGTCCTGAGCCAGTGCCTTGTTCCACATACTTGCAAGCCCTTTTTAAAAAACAGCTGAACTGCTGATGTAATGGCACAATTACCGTCAGGAACCCAAAGCTTTATATCGTTAGAAAAGCCCCGTTGGTCTGTGCTGGGAAAACCTTCCAAAGTCATCGATCCCCAACCCTGGACTTGTTTACATGTGACTTCACAGAGATGCTCCATTGTTGGAATCATATATGCATGACCCCTGAAACCCAGCTGCTTGAGCTTGGAGAACTTCGGTGCATCATATGAGAAGTTCACAGATGCATGTGCACTCACCGAGCACTTTATTAGTAACATCATAGGGATGCTGTTGTAGCCAAGCTGCCTTAGGGTACAGCGTGTCCCCTGTGCTGCACAGTTAACGACGAATGTACAGAGTGGGTTAAGTTGTTGGGACCAAGTCACACCATTTCTGTCCGCAGAGCTGCCACACCATTCTGAGCATCACTGTGGACGTCATGTTTAAAACTCCAGAACGTTTTACAGATCTGAGAATCAGTATGATACTGTGCTCACATATTCAGACTCGCACACAGTTATATCATTCAAATAATTTATCTGCTGTGCTGCAGTTGTACAGTGTGTGGTGTGAATCCATCGAATGTGTTACAGGTCGTTAAAGAACACATCCGTGGCATTATGAGCAAAAACAGGTCTTTAAAGCTCATTGGTGTAACTGGTGGAGTTTCAGTACTTATATCAGTACTCAGTATTGACGAACACTCGGATGTTAGTATGCGCATCATTACTAGAACACTTGGTGATGCTGCTGATGATTGCACTGTTGCCGCTACACGATTGGCTGATCACATGAAGACTCAGTACAGAATGAGTCTCTAATAAAGAGCTCGTGAGTGTATATGGATGGGTCCATGCGTGGTTCTCCAACGGAACATCAGCTTGAGACTTGAATCGCATCCTACAGATCATGAGATCACAAGATCTGTAGAGTGTCTCACACACACACACACACACACACACACAGTATACAGCCCTACACACACAGTCATAACACAAGCTCACTGTTGATGGTGTGCACACGCAAAGCCTTTCACATCTGGTTTGCTCTATTTGTTTTCGATCGTTTCCAGTCGACAAGTTAAATACTTGATGGATTAATTATGCAACGTTCTGGGACTTTAGGCTGTTTTAAATCATCTTTCGTACAGTTATGTTGTGTGTGTGTGTGTGTGGTGTGTGTTCTAAAATGAGGCATCCTGTATATAGGTCTGCATGAGGGTGCGAGTGGCATGTCGAGCTGTAACGGAGTGTTTACTGTGAAATATTTATGAGAATTGAAAATTCCTCTGTTGTGAGAGCGCACGGCGGTATTTATCTATGAGCGGCCTCGTACACAACACACGCTCCACTTCAACGCTCCCGTAACGCAAACTAATGCACTGCATGTAAATAGGGATTGTAAATACAAATCGCCGGTGAGCGGCACACCACGGACGGCGTTTCATTTTTACTCATGGCTTGAAGAAGCGCCGTCCTGCACATCAAGGCCAACACTGTTTGAAATCTGTAGAGCTGCACAATTTTAGTCATCGCTGTACAGTTATCACAACACCATAGATGCACCATTGACTGCAGTATGTAAACTATACATATACACTTACACTATGTACAAACAGGTCATTACCGTGGTGCATTTCTTGGGTCCAAGTGCATTATTTTTTACATTAAAAGATTTTTACTTAAAACGAATACATTTGAATTTTATCCTGTTAAATATGACAAACATTGGTCTGCAGTTTCGCATCCCGTGGTTTGAAAACATCAGGTGGTGCAACTGTATGCAGATGAGCTTTCGGGAACCAATAGCAATCAATAGTTTTTGTTTTTTTTTTACCCTGGAGTAATTTACTATTATGCTTTGTAATTGAATATTATCTGAGACGATACAGTTAAATGAATTAAATTTATAAAAATGTTTTCAAATGACACATTAATTTTTACAGTTTATGCAGGTTCAGACCTGATAAATAAATACGTTCGAAACAGAATTTACAGACATTAAAACAGAAAGATTTTGGATCTCGGCTCGTGAAACCACAAGGTTCACTTAGGCGGTTGCCTGGGAGATTTTTTTTTCTGGGGTAACAAGACAATTTAATCATTTAAATATTAAATATTATATGTAGATAAAATAATAAAACATTTACACTATATAGATGATAATATGCAGGTATTTGAGCCTTTCACATACTGTTTCCATCAAGGTGAAATTGTAAATCTCTGTAATTGTCTTGTAGTCCAAGAAAAACGTTTAAAGTAACTAGAAATTACAATCTGCTGTTGGAATACATCTGTCTGTAAATTCTGTTTTTAACATCTTGTTTTAAGTCCTTTTTAATTTTGGACCATTCATTAATCTACCGTATTAAAATAATTCATTAAGCTCATGCTCATCCATCACCAGAAGTCGGAAAGAGCTGACTGAGCAGAACTAGTTGGACTTTTTTACAAATAGGGCCGGTACTGCCCTCCTCTAAGCACAGGACTTTGCCCTGCGATGTTGCATCATCCGGTTTAAACGAGTATCCGCTGTGCGATGGTGAGAGTTCTGGACGTGTTGAGGTTTAAAGCGGCGGCTGGTCTCCCTTTTCGCTGATACTCGTCCTCATCATTTTCCTCGAATGCTTTCCATAATTCACTTACTTTCACTTAGCATGCCATGTGAAGCATTGGGGGTGGAGGTGGGGTGGGATTGGGGGTATGTTGGGGAGGAGTACATGCCACAGGAATTGTAGCCAGTTTACCTTTGAATTTTGGGATTTTGTATTATTAATGTGAAAGTGCCTTACTGAGAGACGAGAGGCAGTTCAACGAGCACCTTCCCTTTTTATGTTGCCAACTTTATTATATTACACTTTGTTTGTTTCCAGAACATTTAATGTTGCTTATTTGCAGTTTCTTTAAATTTCGTTTTTTTTACCACTTCGGGCCAAATATTTAAAATAGTGTGGGGTAATAATCCCCCCCTAAAAAAAAAACTATTTCTTTTATTTTGGGATTTTTTAAACAGACTGTGTCTCAGCCATCACCAAAGACATGTTAGAATTAGATCTGACATCAACTTGTTTTACCTTCTTTAGCTGATGCCACTTTTATTGCACATTTCAAACCAACAGTCAAAGGTAAAGGAATTAAACACGACATTTCTGAAGTCCTGTTACAGTTTACGGTACATCTGAGGTCTGAGACTAACGCAGACGCAGAGTCCTTTGTACAAATAGAGTGAAACTTGTTCAAATGATTCTCTGTCACTACTGTTACCCTGCAGTCCTTCTTGTTTGTACTGCAAAAACTTGCTGTAGTTCTGATGCATATTGCACTTTGTACATTTTGTGGAAATTATGTACGGTGTGTATATTATAGGAATAAACTTTTTTTCATTAATTTTAATCGTCCTGAATTATTTCCTTTTTTAAGTCTAAACAGCTTTTCTACATTTTTTATGCATAATTAAACGGCTTTGGGTCACAACTGATGTTAATGATGTTATATTTACAGCCTTTCAGAACAGATACTCATATCCAGCCCGGTTTACAAAACATGATGAATACCAAGCAGCTAGAACCCAGTCTGAGAACCATACATCAGAACCAACTTTAGGGTACTCAAATCATACTAGTGTTTAAGGGCTGGATGCAGAAGTGGGTCTTTAGTTTTCGCTTAAAGACACACAGAGACCGAACTGTTACGACTGCCAGGAAAAGTTTTTCCAGCGTTCAGGTGCCAGAACAAAACCAGCCATGATGCATGTCTTCCTCGTGCCCGTAATGGTGGGTTCATTTAGGCGGAGTGTTTGAAGACAGAGGGATGTATGATACAGTAATGAGGTTCATTATTCCTTCATTGTAGAATTATGGTGGCCCATTCTTTTGCACCTTGATGACGAGCCATGCTGTGCTATCTGAATTTTGGATCCTCTTCTGAGAATGAACAAATCACATTAGGGTTGCAAATGGACATGGAAATGATGTCACAGATGCTGCCTTAGTTGTGGTTTGGCTCAGTTGCCAGTAAGTGGCATCGTTGTGGTTGGTCCCCGTTTCGTTTATCTGCATTAAGCATAATTAATATATGGCAGACTTGGTCAGTCAGTGAAACGACAGCCTTGCTTGCTGTCTGTCGGCTGTGTGCAAGCGATAAATGCAAAATCTTTTTTGCAGTTTTATGTGTAGTGCATTCAGGCATCGAGGGCTGAGTGAGACACTCAATAACAAAAAACAGTGGACCTGGAAACGCTATGTGCTAACACTATGTCTGAACTCTGACATGCAGTGTCCCAGCGCTGACACTCAGGCACTCTGAGCTTTTAAACCCTCAGCGCTGGGATTGATGGGGGATTGGTTTTTGATGAATCGGCAGGTGGAACGAATCGCGATTAATCTGAGCCTAATTATCACAACAAAGTGCAGCGCTACGGCAGCGTACAGTTTAGTAGGCGATTTCAGACGCAGCGTGTAAGCGAACTGTGGGTGGAGTCTCATGGTGGCTGTAAACCCTAAAAAGGTTCGATGCAAAAACAGCATCCGAATGTCGATATTTTTAACCTGCTCTGTTAAAACTCCATTAAACTTCTTAATAAATAATGAACAGAGATTCCACTGTCTCGGCTCTGAACGGGGGAGACGGTTCGGACTGCAGCACCGTTTCAAGGTTTCCTGGTGAAATTACGAAGTGAAGTGGAAGCCAGTCTGATTTTAGAAAGAATTACCTTCACATTTTTGCTCTGATTGGCTGCTGAGATGTGGTGCTTTGGCAGCGATGTATGGTTGAGCTCAGTTCATGCCTCCTTCATCCACTGGCATTAATTAGCATGACCTCAGCGGTGTAAAGCTTGTTTTTTCCACATGATGCTGTGTTCAGGAGGGATTAATGACTGGTGACTTCATGGCAAGCATGTGGAAAGCCAGTGTTTTAATTACAGATCCTACATGCTTCCCTTCAGCCAGCGCCGATGATAAATGTAAACAGTTTTTCGGGCCGGTGGATTGTGTGCAGTTGGCCACAGAGAAAAACCCCAAAGTCCTGCAAAAAATTACTTTAATGAAAGTAATAAAAATACTCTTGTAATTAGTTCTGGAATCTATTATTTGCGAAGACTGAGGGTGTTTACTTATAAATTTCTCCCTGTACTTCTGCAGTGTGTCATACGTTTAGAATATGAGTTCACTCATCGTTATTCCATCGAGCTTTGGTAACAAATACAACACGTTTTTACAGGATATTGGAAAAAGATGTCTCTCAAAAGCATTTCGGTTCACGGTTTGGTACATGACGGCATGGTGGAAGGTTCTGGAAGATGACGGACTCAACCACATGAGACAGAAGTCTACAGAAGACAAAACACGCTTCAAGTTCATTATCCAATCAAACAAGAAATGTTTGAATACCTCAGGACATGTGCTGCTCCCGCTGAAGCACAACCGATATCCCAGAAGGCACGTGGCCCACTACAGGAACCATAAGTCTAAATGGGTGCCACTCTTGCCACTGTGCTCTCACACCACTGTAGAGAGAACGGGTCTCTAAATACAGAGAAGGGAGCTGATCCACGTGGAACCATCGCCAGTTCTGCTTGACGCTAAGGGAAACTGCCCCACTGCCCACGAGGTATAAGAGCTCAGTGATTAACTGCACACTCGCTTCCACCTTGGCTCGATGACAGATGGACTGCTCCCTCTATAGGAGACCACCAATAGACCCAAGGCCATCATGTATGCATGACATCATGAGGCAGCTGGAAGTACTACAGGCATTCTGACATTCATTTGTGTCATAGCCCAGTGCAAAGAGCTTAATGATGTCATAAGATAACCGGGCAAAATAAACCTCTTTGCGTGGCATTCGGGGTCTGAACACAGCCATGATGCAGCAACCCCGTAACACTGTGCCTAAATTCTCTATTTAAAGTTATCATCCGTGAAGATTCTTGGATTTGGTGTTCCACAAGGCTCTGTGCTAGGTCTGTTTTCATTTGCATTTAATGTATCACGGGTTCTTCTGATACATTAATGAAAACAAAAATGCAAATTGGAGTGGATTCTAGTTAATGGGAAAAAAAAGACCATGTCAAGATCCACAGATGGCAAGAATCCAATGCTGGTCCATGGGATCGAATCCTGTCCTCGTTTTCCTTTTATTTACTGACTACAGGTTCGGCGTCTGTGTGTTAGTATTGTGATAAAGCCTGGAAGCTGGAGGGACCGTGAGCGCGGTCTGCTTCCGCATCGATAATGCAAAAATCGCCCTAAAAACATCATCACTGGCACGAGCAATCGAGTCGCTCTGCCACCGTCTCTCGGTTAATTAGTTAACGAGGCTGGCAGACGACGTTCCACATCGCATCCTGCTACAGTAGGGGCCCAAGGCCGTTTTTTTTTTTTTGTCTTTAGCTGAGCTAAAAATGTAAACATACAGTATTTACAACTAAAATACAGTCTATTGTTTCTAAATATGTTTTTTATACCTGGAGGTCTGTTATTGTTATTGCTTTATTGTAATGCTTTGCTGACCTCAGGCTCCGGCGCCTGCTGCTTTTTTATCCGTCTCGAAGAAACACTTCCTGTTTGGCCGTTGCTGTGGAGGCTGGGAGAATAACAAAGATTCTCACAGAGCTTGTTACAGCTGTTCTACTGTTTTTCCAGACACTTGGTATCACCCTACCTCATTTTCCTTTCCTATTTCAGCCACACATTTGCTTTCCTGTTGCCCTTTTAATCCACCGCGCTTTGCAGTCCATTCGATGAGATCTCAGTTAGAGCTGCGACATGAACACTAATCATCTCACGAAAACATCTTCATATCAAATTGCCAAGATGATCATATCCCTTTAAATCTTTTAAGGCTATAGGAACATAAACTCATCATTCACTTTTTAGGTGCACCATGTTAGAACTCCCGGGTTGAGCCGTTTACTGTTATCTTCTGCTTAATCCTGTACGAAGGTTGCATGGTGAGGTATTACTCATGCACATCCAGGGGGGAGGCAGCATGGTGGCTTAGTGGTTAGCACATTCGCCTCTCAGCGCTAGGGATTCCCGGTTCGAATCCCCATCTGGGTGGAGTTTCCATGTTCTCCCCGTGTCCGCGTGGGTTTCCTCCGGGTTCTCCGGTTTCCTCCCACAGTCCAAAAACATGGATCAAGTCAATTGAATGCTCCAAATTGCCCCATGTACAGTGTGTCTGTGTGAGTGAGTGTGTGCCCAGCGATGGATTGGCGCCCTGTCCTGGGTCTATCTGCCCAGCGCCCGAAACGTTCTCCCCTGGATAGTCATGGGGAACCCCACCGCGACCCTAATAGAGGATAAAGCGGGAGATAATGAATGAATGAATCCAGGGGATAACATTTGAAGCGCTGGGGAGATGCATCCAGGACAGATCCATTGCTAGACACAATCACAAACACACACTATATAGGGTCAATTTGGAGCAGCCAATTTACCTTGAATCCATGAAACTCCACCCAGATTGGGATTTAAACCTGGATCCCCAGAGCTGAGAGGTGGACGTGCTGACCACATGCTGATAAACGAAAGCCCTGCAGTCTGATGAGTTAAATCCTGTTTGTTGATGGTGAAGGTTCTGTGTTTCCCAGTCCTGCTTTTGGATGCATACTGTCCTGAATTTGCAACACACATGATTTATTCAGCACATTACCAATTTAAAGTGTGTGTGTGTGTGTGTGTGTGTGTGTGTGTGTGTGTGTGTGTGTGTGTGTGTGTGTGTGTGTGTATGTATGTGTGCAGGACAGAGGGCTTACAGGTCATGTTAGTTTTAATGTACAGCCGTATCATGTTTGGGTTTTAAGCTCTGAACATGACACTCAGCACTAAACCTAATTTCTTTGAACTACCCTCCCAACCCTCACTCTATTTCTGGCTCCATCTTTTATTTTGGTGTTCTCAGTTCTGGGATGTTCTAAACATCCCGGCATCAATTTCACTAGCCATAATAAACGTACCCATACACCACACTCTGACATCACGTTTATATAGAGAGATGAATTAGCAGCAGACGGGGTAAGCACGTACAGACCGGAATAGATCTTCCCTGTTGGTTCTGTAACCTCCGTGGGTTGTTTTAGACTCCTAAATTGACACCATTGGCTTTTTGGCATTATAATTTAGTGACATCATGCCATAGAGCTGAGACCAGATTTTCCCTTTTTAGAATTTTAGGGACTTTAACAAATCTGTTTGAATGAAGGTCTGCCTGGCTTAACTCAAGCAACCCCACGTTACTCCATGTTCCTCATCTCTCTCCGTTCTGTCAGCTGCCCACATTTAATACAAAGCCCTGACAATCACTGGATCTGCTCCGTCATTTTAAATCTATAGCTGGGCACACACTCACTCACACAGACACACACCATATAGGGGCAATTTAGAGGACTGTGGGAGGAAACCGGAGAACCTGGTGAAAACCCACGCAGACACGGGGAGAACACGGGAACTCCTTCCTGATCAGGATTCAAACCTGGATCCTCAGAACTGAGAGGTGTACTGTATGTGTTAACCAGTGTGCCACCCGGTGCCTTCAATCTATTTACACTCAAGTGACGACTGCAACATGGGGCAATCACATCATGGTGCCAGTTCTCCCTTCATATCATAGCATATGATTAATCATGATGTGAATTACTGCAGCTCAGCTGGTTTCTCCTAAATTTACAGATTTGTGTGGTTCTCTCACTTTTAAGTCCATCCATCCATCCACTATCTTCTGCTTTATCCTTTATTAGGGTCGCGGGGGGGGGGGGGGGTTTCCCATGCCCATCCAGGGGAGAACGTCTCGGGCGCTGGGCAGATACACCCAGGACAGGACGCCAATCCATCGCTGGGCACACACTCACTCACACAGACACACTCTATAGGGGGCAATTTGGAGAATTCAATTGACTTGATCGATGTTTTTGGACTGTGGGAGGAAAGCGGAGAACCCAGAGAAAACCCACGTGGACACGGGGAGAACATGGAAACTCCACCCAGATTGGGATTCAAACCGGGAATCTCTAGCGCTGAGAGGAGAACATGCTAAACCACTAAGCCACTGTGCCGCCCCACTTTTAAGTCACTTTGGGTAAAAGCATTTCGTGAATCTGCTGAATGATTGAATCTAAACATAAATGTGATGTGTTGACTTTAAAGCTGCAGTTCCAATTTAATGCTGATTAGATTTAGAGTCCACAGTGACATGTCCACATACTGATCTATAGTCCCTCTAAGGGGAAGTCCTTGTTAATGTTCATTCACTTTAGTAAACCGTGTGAACGATGAATTTTGGTAGCAGACATTTCAGCACATTGATTTAAAAAGAATCCTTTAATCTGCAACACGTGTTGCATCTTCTAACTTGTATCAAGAGACACTGTGTGTTCAGCGCTGATCAGCTGTATAAGTTCCCCATGAAGAGGTGTTACTTATTGGATTAGGGTCATGACATCACTCCACAAGGAAAGTAATAAAAAGCTCCTTTTCCCACAATGCAGAAGAGAAGACAGCTACGTGCAACTTGGAAAAGCCATCCAACAAAGAAGGGTCTTGTCCCGGAAGAACAAGTAGCTTCGTTACAGATATTTATGGTGCTCTGTGGTAAGAAGCCATTTTTTGTTTGATTACCTTAATACCTTACCATGTTTCACATTAGAAGCACATTTACAGCGTGTTATTACGTAGAAGATTAATCCTCATTTTGTTTAGAAGATTTAGATGGTTTTCTTGAACACTGAGCAGAACTCAGTTTTAGTGTAATGTGGATGATGTGAGGGACGTACGCAGACACAAGACCATCAAGTGATTCGCCTTAAGCCTGAGTGAACGCTGCGGGACAATGGGACGGTTGTTGCAGATTACGATGGGTGGAATGTTAGAACGTTCTGATCGCATGTTGTGTGTTTTTTACCTTTTAGAATCAGAAAATAAACTTTAAACTTGCCTAGACCATGAATTTGGGTTAGACTGACCATTAGAGATTTAAAGAACCGTGTACTTAACCCCTACTTGATCTGCGAGAGGCAACTATGTTGTAGAAAAGTGAGCAACACGCAACGTATCAACGTTCCCTCTGTCTCACCTTCTCTCTGTCTCACCATCTCTCTGTCTCACCTTCTCTCTGTCTCTCCGTCTCTCTGTCTCTCCGTCTCTCTGTCTCACCATCTCTCTGTCTCACCTTTTCTCTGTCTCACCATCTCTCTGTCTCTCCGTCTCTCTGTCTCTCCGTCTCTCTGTCTCACCATCTCTCTGTCTCACCTTTTCTCTGTCTCTCCGTCTCTCTGTCTCGCCGTCTCTCTGTCTCGCCGTCTCTCTGTTTTGCCGTCTCTCTGTCTCACTGTCTCACTATCTCTCCGTCTCTCTGTCTCTCCGTCTCTCTGTCTCACTGTCTCTCTGTCTCACCGTCTCTTTGTCTCACCGTCTCTCTGTCTTACCGTCTCTCTGTCTCACCGTCTCTCTGTCTCACCGTCTCTCTGTCTCACCGTCTCTCTGTCTCACTGTCTCTCTGTCTCACCGTCTCTCTGTCTCACCGTCTCTGTCTTTTTGTCTTTATTGTTGCCATTTTAGCAGGATGTTTATATATGCCTTCTTTTTTAGATGATAGTTTTATGTTAAATTTCTTGATGCAGCAGTGAACTGTTAAGTGACTTTATGAATAAGTAAGTTAAGTATTTTAATGAATTACTGAAGTTCTCCTGAGCCCATGTGACTGCGTCATGGCTCAGTGATTATGCACATCTCGCACCTGTTTCCACTTTTGATTTTTCCTGAATATTTTCATTATATTTTAAACTCTAAATAATAAAATACATAAATATTTTGCATTCATACTCAGAAAAGCAAAGTCTTTAAACTAAGCAACAATTCTATTACAAAGTCAGACAAAAACTTGCAAACCCCCCTGCTTGCAAGGACTGTGGAACCTTCTAAAACTTTATCCCATTTGTTTTGCACTGTTATTGGTTCATCAAGTCTTAGACTTTACACAAAGTTAGATTTTTTTTCTGGAATTCAGATTTGTAGAAAGCATTTTCAGATTTTCAGTGAAGCAGGAAAAATGTACCTCAGAAATGAAATGACTAGCTCTGCGTACCGAACCTTTTCACAGAGAATAGTTTGTTTTTCAGAGCTACGTATACTGTACACAATTATTGAAGTTTCAAAGAAAGAAACTGAGCAGGCCAAGCTGCTGAAAGTCCTACTCTTGCCAAATATGAGGGTCTGTATGAGGCAGCAGATGGCAGCGGTAACTTGGCAGTCAGTGATATGTTTTGATGTACAGTATACTTCACTGATTAGGATCCCTGTATTTAATTAAATCCAACATGAAGCATGTTCTGATTGGTTTAATCCCTTTTAAGTTGGCCAGACTTTCAAAAATAGAACAGAATGTCGACAGAATCACAGAATATGGAGACAATACCCACACGGCCGTGCCAAAAAAGTCACGTACGTTTATATTTTAATAAACCAACTTTAGTTTTGATTAAAGGGCAAAATGACCATGGCATTGTTACCACAAGCTTAATGCAACGTCTCGACTTCTTTATCCCTCCAGAGGTTCAGCAAATAATGGTCATCAAACTATTCTGTAAAACCTCCTTCAGGATAATCCAACATAATCAAAAGGTTAGGACTCAATTTGTGAGTTGAATGATTTCTTTAAATATTATGCAATGCGATCGTGCCTTCTGATTTTTCTTGCATGAATGAAACATAAACTCTTCCTCTTTCTGCGTTTTACCCTTTATTATTATTATTATTATTATTATTATTATTATTATTCAGAGGTCGCCACAGCAATGAACTCTTAGCATTTTAGACTTGGCGCAGTGTTTAATGCTGGATGCCCTTACTGACATCTCAAGCTCTACCAGGCCTGGGACTATACACTGACTATAAGCACAATTTAGAGCAGCTGATTCACCTTACATCCATGTTTTTGGACCGTGGGGGGAAACCGGAGAACCCGGAGGAAACCCACACAGATTGTGATTCAAACCGAGAATCCCCGGTGCTAAGAGGGGAACGTTCTAACCACTCAGCCACCTTTAGCAAAACCTCCATATAACAGCAAAGTCCTGACTCACATGGAGAACATTTAAAATCGGACATCAATCAAATTATCATTATGTGAAAGTAAAGCCATTTATTCCTCAGACATGCACTGAGAATGAGAATGAAGGTCTCACATACAGGAACTCACACCCTTCCTATTAGATATTTAGATATTTTTCAGTGACAAATCCCAATCTGGGTGGAGTTTGCATGTTCTCCTCATGTCCGTGTGGGTTTCCTCTGGGTTCTCCAGTTTTCTTACACAGTCCAAAAACATGGATGAAGGTCAACTGAATTCTCCAAATTGCCCCATATAGAGTGTGTGTGAGTAAGTGTGTCCTGGGTGTATCTGCCCAGCGCCCAAAACCTTCTCCCCTGGATGGTCATAGGGAACCTCCCCGCGACCCTTTCATTCATTCATTCATTCATTCATTATCTTCCGCTTTATCCTCTATTAGGGTCGTGGTGGGGTTCCCCATGCCCATCCAGGGGAGAGAGTCTCGGGCGCTGGGCAGATAGACCCAGGACAGGGCGCCAATCCATCGCTGGGCACACACTCACTCACACAGACACACTCTATATGGGGCAATTTTGAGAATTCAATTAACTTGATCCATGTTTTTGGACTGTGGGAGGAAACCGGAGAACCCGGAGGAAACCCACGCAGACACGGGGAGAACATGGAAACTCCACCCAGAAGGGGATTCGAACCGGGAATCCCTAGTGCTGAGAGGCGAACATGCTAACCACTAAGCCACCGTGCCGCCCCCCGCGACCCTAGTATAGGATAAAGTGGAAGATAATGGATGGATGGATTTTTCAGTGATGAACTGTATAAGGTGCCGTTAATTTCCAGAAGAACCCTGAGTCCAAGTGTCTGTGTTCATTATGGTAACTCAGTCCCAGAGTACATTTAATTACTTTAAATGAGATGATATAAAATGTAATGTGTACTGCTGTCCACACAGTGTATAGTATATACTACATGTATTATGGTGTGTGTTAAATCCTCTGCCCCAATTTCCCTAAAAATCAGTGTGAACCTCAGGTTGTAATGAAAGAGAAGAGACATTAAGGGGTGTGAATATTTTTGCAAGGCACCATGCCATCGTTTACTCAGCCTGAATTATTTGAGACCATATACCAGAATTCCGAATATAAATATTCTTAAACTGTTTGTTTCCTGCTGCTGCCGGGATGCTTGTGGATGAATATTGATCCTAAATGGAAACCTAAACCTCTGTGTGAAGGCTGCGAATGAGAGATAATCCAGAAGGGGAATGACTCACACAGTGGGCAAGGTTCTGCAGACAATGTGTTTCCTGATCTCCTGCCTTTTAATACATTTAACATGTGCACACAATGCTATCAGCCAGTTCATAACAATACTCGGCACCGAGCTCACATTCTCCCTTAAAGTTTGTAAAACTAAATGGTCACAAGTTTATAGACACCCTTGTCTGGTTGTTTAGCTCGGGTTTAAGATGTGAAGGTTTTTAAATCTGAGGCAGGATTTCTGAATGATTCAGTGTGTTGAACTGGCCGACTCAGAATCCAGAGCCCTGATGAACAGCGACAGCCGCAGTGGCATTCCGTCCTCCCTGCATATTTTGTAGATTTACTCCAAATTATAATAATTTCAGAAAAGTGATGGCTGTTAAAAAGTTCTGCTGCAAAACTCAAAACACAATTTTAACATCCTGTACTTATCTCACAATCAGACCGAAGTCCGGTTTGAATCCAAACGTAAAACTTTTTAAACAGCTTTAATATTACTGTGCCTAAAAGAAGCATTACATATTAAATTACATGAAGTAATTTTGCAGATTTAATCCCATTTTCATGGTTAGGGTCAGTGTACAGGGTCAGGCATGATACGGGATCTCTGGAACAATGTTTACAGGTTACAGACTTATTTAAGGACCCACATTAGTGACTTTAATCAAAACTTGAGATTCAAACCCCTAAATTGCAGATTACATCTTAACCCCTGAGCTACCACACCCAGAAGCAAATGTGTTAGTACTTAATGTATTGACTCTTTAATTCCGATCTGTAATAATCTGTCTTTTTGATTTTTAACCTTCACTACTAAAAGAATAAGCTTCAGATTCTGAACGTATGAAGGTTTTACTTCAGGCATTTTGATTTACAGTTTGTAAAAACAGACTGGAGCGGGGAGATGTTTTTCACACCATCACTTATGCAACACCTCATAAGGTCGTATGATGTTAAGGTACAACTTCAAGCCAATGTGTCAGAATGAATCTTCACTATCAGCTCCAGTAAAAGATAGAGTGGGGTGAACAAGAGGTTCTCTGTTTATCTCCCCAACGAAACACTGTGATGCTGATTCTCACTATTTTGCTGATGCTATGATCCATCAGATCAGCATTATTATCTTCAGTGACTGTTTTGTAATCAGAACTGTGTGGTTTAAACCTTTTCAGCACTAAACAGATTCAAACAGAAAGGTAATGTTCAGTGTGATGAAGTTATAATAACATTGTGTTTCGTTGGGTTGGCAGATTTTGAAATAGTTATAGCAAAGAAAATTTGAGAAATGCAGATTCGCAGAGAGAGGAGATCGGGGAGTGAGTATGGAGGAGTGCAAAGCCTGCATGCCAAAGCCATGGCATCATATGCAGCATGCATGATCCATCAGTAATAGCATGTTTTTTTTTCCCCTTACAGAATGCAATGGGACAAAACCAAGGTAGGGTGGGGGATCAGCTGGGCAGTACAGCAAGCCTGGAGGAAAAGGAACCCAGCCCAAACCCAGGGGGTAGGCATGAGGAAGGAAACGCAAGCGAGGCAACCTGTGGAGATATAAAGAATCGATTGGGACTGGCCCCTGAAAGGCTGGATGAGGGCCCAGGCAAGAAGCCAGCATCACCTACTCTGGAGCTGGACATGCAATCTCACTTTAAAGGGGCCCCTCCCAGAGATCAGGAATGGCTATGGAGTGGGGATGGGAAAGGAGAGGAAGAAAAAAGAGGAGGAGGTGGAGAGGGAGGCAGGGCTGAACCTTGGGTTTTGCATAAGCCGAATGATTCAGTTGTGGGAGGTACGCTGAGCACTGAGTCGGCCAGTTTTTCAGAACTTGTACCAGAATACACGGCAGTGGTGAACAGAAGCATCCGAATGGACATGGAGAACTCAGGGAACGATGGCCAACAATGGAAGCCTGGTTCACCAGATACTCAGGTGAACATCCAGGACCTGGGAAGGGATTTACCCAGCGAGGTGGAGGTTGATTACTTTCAGGAAGTATTAGTCAGTAGAAAGGATGGAGTCAATTCAGAGGTGGGGAGCTGCCTGGAGTCTGAGCAGGAAGTTCAAGAACTTGTTGGGCAACAAGAAGGAAGCAGTATGGAAGAAAGTATCACAGCTGTTTCTGGCATCAAGGTCTTCTGTGATGAGGCTTTTCCATGTGAACTTTCTGACCAGAAGTCTGAGGCTCAATGGCATTTCATTCCAGAATCTTTTCTAGGCCAAGATGAACCGAAACTGCTGGCTCTATCGAACTCAGAGCCAGATAAAGGAGCTTTAAACAGCAGCAACCAGCCAACATGTTGGAGTTTAACCAAACGTGAAGCTGCAGTGCTTTCTAGTGAGATGATGTCACCAAGGTCAGGGGTGCTGCAGCAAGGAGCATCATTGATATTTGAAAACCAACCTGATGTTCCGATGGTTTCAGGAAGATCAGAGGTCGAAAATACTTCACAAGTGGCTGAACCTCTACACAGTGAGGATTTCAGTTTACAGATCGACAATAAAGAGGAAAAAATCGTGAAGAGCTTTGAAAGTGTCCCACAAGATGAGATCTCAGACGAGGCTGCAGAGCAGAACAGATGGAATTCAGATTCCTCAGTTCTTTTAGATCAGGAACTTCCAACCAAGTCAAGTGTGGAGGCACGACGAGATGAACGGGAGCTGCGTTGTGTTCCAGACTTGGAAGGATTGAAGAGACACGGAGAGGGGAAAGCATATTCCTCATGTGATGGGTCAGCTGCTGAGGCAGCTGCTGGTGGATGTGCACTAGACAACACTGATATTGTTTCCACTTCTGGTGTTTCTGCTGAATCTCAAAGGAAACCAAAACATCAGGGTTCTCCTCCAGCTCCTCCAGAAACACTAAATGTTCAAACAGAAACAATGTCTGAGCATCTTGTGCCAGTGCTGAGTGATAAGTCAGAGATACTGTCATCTCTGGGTATCACATGGGGCACTATGGGAGAACTGGATGCCCAGCTTGATGTGTCTGCATGTTTAGAACCTCACAGAACTTCATTAAAGCCAACAGAAAGAAAAACGACAGATAATGATGAGAACAAACAGTTTGGTGATGTGAGGAAGAACCCTAAGGAAAGTTTAATTTCTGTAAGCGATATTCAGCAGGAGACATCTGTATCCACTTCTCTCTCTGAGATCATCTCTGACTCCAAACAGAGTGAAAGACATGAAGAGGATGAGCGGACACATTCAGCCCTGGAGTCTTTGACTTGTACAAATGTGACTGATTCTACTCAACCTGAAGACAAGTGCAAAATAAAGAATCTACCAAATGCCACCAGCCTAAGTATGAAGGACTCCTCTAAGGATGGTTCTGCTGCTTGTATTGCAGAACAACCTGCACTGCTGAATGCTGAGACAAAGAGTCCAGCAAGTTTTAATCACAATGCTGGACCAATCAACGTCACCCCGCATATCAGTGAGCAAGCTCGAAAAAGTGCTGACCCAGAAACCACAAAACTGCAAGAAAGTGATGGAAGCAACATAAAGAATAATGAAGGCCAGACTCAGGATGATGTCTCAACTGAGGACAAAGCACAAAACACCCCAAAGGGACGTCCTGTTTCTGACCTCATAAAAGAGACCATACAGCTTCATGAGAAGATGAAGGAATGGACCAAACCAGCGGAAGCAAAAGCCGATGTGGCTGTAGACACCTCACAGTCCGTCAAAGTTGCGCAGATGAAGGCTGCGTTTGACACACCTAAAAAATCACCAGACAAAGGACTAGAGAGGAAACCATCAGCACGAAAAGGTAAGATGAACTGAAGCTCCTTCACAGCAAACCTGCCGAACTGTCTCTAAATAAATCTTGGACTATAATCTCTTTAATGCTTTAAGGTAATAAAGTTACAGTTCTTGTGCTTGTTGCTGGATGGTGTTGCATTAAATTAGAGTGTTACGTAAATCAAAGGACGACGTGTAAACGCACCGTAGTTCAGATGTCAGACTATTTTCCAGTGTTCACTTTATAGTCGCTAAGCTGGAAATGTGGTCACATTCATTTGTTTTGGCTTTTTAATTGGAATCAGCAGTTGAACGGTAACTCAGCTGTCTGAAGTTAATGTTCGTCTTGAGTCTGTTCCTGAGTCAGTGCAGGACTGGTCTTGCAGGCAAAACACACATATAGATATTAAATAGCTAAATGGTGTAAATATCTGTGTTTGTATGTGTGTCTGTCCTGAGATGGACTGGTGGAATGCATGCATAGAAAATTCTCAAATCACAAGGGTCCTCAAAATATGATCATAAACATCATGGGGATCCTGGTTGTAATAACACAACACTGTACATTGATAATACGTATGTCCGCTTCATTAGAAAACTAGATGCACTCTGTAGTTCTGCAATCACAGACTGTAATACACAGACAGACCAGATGCTTCTCCACATATTAGTTAGTCTTCTTTTGTCTGTTCTCTAAAGGCCAGGACCACCACGAAGCAGTTATTATTTTAAGGTAGATGAATCTTAGTACTTAGTGAATTTGATGTGGTTGTGGTGTGTTAACGTGTATTAAGCTGGTGGAATTTTTTAAACAGCACACTGACACTCCAAGACAAAAATGGCCAGCCATCAGCATCCTTTAGGAGGCGTTCACTGAACACTGATAAGGACAGGAGGATGACTAACACAAACTCTGCATCAATAAATCAGCTGCTATCTTTGATTTTGCATCTATAAGTTGGAACAAAATACTTGTTCTAGAACTATCAATAAGTCAGACACTTAAGTCAAATAATTAAAAAGAAATAACTTGTTCCTTATTCTAACCATGACCATAAAGTTATAAACCCAACCCTAAAACACTAAACATGTGTTTTTAAATGGTTCTTGGAGCATCCTTTTCACTGATGATGTCATGAGGAGATGTTAAACCTCATTGGGTTAGGATTGTTGTCCATCTTGAATCCACTTGAATCGATTTTACTGGATTTTACTCAAGTAAAGTACTGAATGCTTTATTACCTTAAAGGTTTCCCTTTAATTAACCCATGTAACCATCCCAGAACCAGATTATTTTAAATTAGGCTACATAACAGTGATTAGACTGATTGTTGACATGGAAGAAGTGCTGGAGCGACATGGTCTTCCAGCTTTGTGGTTTCACTAACGTCTTCTAAATAAATCAGGTGTCTGGAACCCCTGAATCAAATTTGCTTAGGATTATGGTGCCATCTTGTGGAAAAACGGCTATGAAATTATGCGAATGATCAATGACACTGAATATTACAAATCTCTTATCACACAAGTAATTATGACTTATGACTTAATTCCTCTTGAGCATTTTAAATAAATACCGGTTGGCGTTGTCTTTTAATGAACTCTGCGGGCTGCATGAATATCAAGATGGTTATTAAAACTATTTATTAATAGATACAGTAGGATATTCAATGTGTGTTGTTTGTGTTCGGAGGACATTCGCGTTGTTTGTTTGTTTTTTTATTATTATATAAAAAAACTGACAATAGTAAATGGGCGGGGCTAAGTGGTCAGTTTACCCAAATATGGTAATACGAGGCGGGTGAAGACATGGTGGGCGTGGCCTCTGGTCAGGCGGCTTGGGAAGGCGAGGCCGGTGAAGCACAGGCGGGGAACAGACTCGAACGCTCGGGGCCGTCGGGAGAGCAGTGTGGTTGTAACTTGTTTTACAGAATCAGCGCCGGTCCGCGGGGTTGCCTCCGTTTTCTGAGGAGGTAAGACGCGTGTGGCTTGTTATTAAACGATCTGCGATCTGTTCGTTGGAACTTGCTGGGCAGCGCCGGGAGTCGGTTCCTTCAGCAGCGCGAAAGAGTTGCTCCGTCAAACCGACTTGGCATGCAAATTCCGCTCGAATAACCGCCGCCCGCTTACTGTATTAAATTAAATTAGGGAGACTTTACTTTGCGGCTCGGCTCGTGGTTTTGCATTAAGTCGGAATCCCACTCCGTAAACAAACTCGACTCATTTGAATTCGTGGCTTTGCCTAACGGTTTGTTTTATGGCTCAAATTATCGCGATATTTCAGAAAGCTTTATTGATCAGCAAGAAGTATCGCGGTGTTTTAGTTTTCATAAGATTTACTAAACAAACGAGGGAGCCGTGGTATCGAACCTGCACGCTGGAAATGCAACTGAGCAGAAAGCAGAATTAAAGAACACTGTGGAATCGTATAAGGATGTTTCAGAGCTTTAAAGTGCTTATTTCAAAATTTGTCATTCGTTTTTGGTAAAAAAACAATATAACCCCAAAGGGTTGCACCGCTATATAACAATCCTTCCTTTCTTGTCTGGTCTGTAGCTTTAAGATCGTAGCTATTAATAACTCTGTTAACGTTTTATTTTAAAACGAATACAGGGGAACCATTAATAAAGTACACAATTAACCTAAACGACAAAGGACACGTTCCAAAATCATGAGCTCCATGTGCTTTATTAAATCCAGTCACTGCAGGTGCATAAAACCCAGCAAATGTTGTTTGGGCAGCTGTGTGTTTCCTGGCTTGTGGGATTGTTTGGGCACGGCCCTTTACTGTTCCAGCATGACTGATCCAGTTCACAATCTGAGGTCATTAAAGGTATAATTGGGTTCGTTTGGTGCGGAAGAACTCGTCAGGCATGCACGGAGCTCTGTCCACAATGCTTTTAAAGCACATTTGGAATAATATGAAGCCGAAATTTTGTGCCATACTAAACTTACACACTAAAGGCCTTACAGAGGCAGGAAAGCAGTTATATTTACAAAAGGAGTGGAATGACTGAGAATGAGATAATCATGAATGCTTGTATAGGTGTCTCACTGAGTCTTTTACTCCCAGTGTTCTACTGGAACAGCGTCCATGCTTACTAGAATTTTGGAGTGTTTGGAAGGCATGTTTTGTTGTCTGTAAAAATGTACAGTGCGTCTGTTTTTCACAATCAGTTATAATCAGCTAATTTATCACATAAAAGTTAGTAAGTCATGTGATGAGGTTTGAGGTAAGTGAACTCCCAACTGTGTGTGAGTTAACATGCAACTTGCTCGCACTAGAATTTCCTGTTGGTGTAGATATCTCTCTAGCAGGCCACCCGTTTTGCCCCAGAGAAAGAAATAGCTCTTTTGCCGCATGCTTTGCGTTCTGTTTGAACTTTGTGGGAATTTCAGGCCGGCTGTTGTGATTTGGAAACTGGCATTCTAATAGCGTGTGTCCTTTTGACGTGGAACCTCACCCATCGGGAATCAGGCTGACGGGACGAGGCGGATTGGCTCTGACAGTTTTAGAATGGAATGGAGGCAGGATGAGAGATTTGGCTGTATGCTGAAACACGCAGCGTTCCCCTCTTTCACTTGCATGTCTTGGCTTGCCTGAAGCGGGTGGAGGAGACCGGTCACGAATGAATGGAACTCTTAATGTGGGCGGATGATCAAGGTCTCCGAGTGCATTGAGCTCATTTGGCCCAAAATGCAGCGGGGATGAGAGGGGATCTTGGCACTGTGACTCTTGTTTACTCTTATTGGTGATTCTGAACCTTTAACTTTACATTAATTAGAGAAACCATGACCCGTTTACGTTCTGCTAGAGTACAATTTAAGTTCTATAGCATACAAAGACTTTCCCAGTTTTGTGGCTGGTTTGGAAAATGTGGCAGTAAAAGAAAATCTGATCTCAATTTCTTCAAAAACATTTAAAGTGAATTGGAATGTTGACTTTTTATTTATTAATGTCTGGTGTCACAAACGCTCTTGTAACTTATTTTAAAATTATATGGATTTCTATAGCTAAAATCATTGGAGGTGAATGGTCTTTGATGTTGGGTGTCCATATATTATTGATTATACAATAAATTAGTTTGAAACATTTTTTTTCCGTTAATTCAACCAATAAGCTGAATACCTTGCCCTGTGTAAGTGTGCAGCAGTTCAAGTGTGTTTATAAATTTGTTAACAATGTTTAGTCTCACTCGATTGCCAGCCACCTAGTGTGTGTTATCAAAGTACACTATGAACAAGCACACTACCCCACTAAGTTCACCACACATACGACTGGCGTACAGTGCGGTTTTGCTGCGGACAGAGGGACTGTCAGGAAGTAGAGTCGTGAAACCTGGGGTTTCCGTGGTAACCCACATTTCCTGCCCTTGATTTTGACTCGGAGATGATGTAACACATAAGCCCTTTGATCCTGAGGCTGCCACATTCCTGTTCTCAACACCAACACTGACAATCGACTCGAGAATACTGCTGTAAAGAATGAAGTCAGGGCATCAGGAAATGTATCCGGCAAAAATAGGATTCATGGGGATTTAACGATAAAACTGAGGAAAGTTCTGATCCAAAATTCTGGAAGATGAAAATGGGTTTGAATCTTTTTATGGATATGAATGTTCTTTAATTTTTGCAAATATTTTAAAATCCGAAATTACTTTATAGGCTATTTCCTATAAAGTTTATGGTAGCATCATGCCCACCGTCCAATTCTCAAACCACATGTCTGAATAAAAAGTTTCTAAAAACTTAAAGGAACGTTTAGTTTGGGTTTTTAAGACCAGTTTAAAAAGCTTTCTGAGATTAGACACTAATGTTTGATTAAACACCCTGCTTTACAATAGACCTGAGGTTGATTTCAGGGTTCTCTGTTGTTCTCTGTGGTTCCTTACACTGAACTTGCCAAGACACATCAGTTGAAAAATCAGGCGTGTCCTTGTATTTTTGTTGCTAATGTATCTTTGGTAAGAATTAGGCTTCAGTTTCTCTCATATTGTGATTTTTAATGATAAGAAATAAATGCAAGATGATTTGTCATATTTGGGTTGGACGTCAGCATTCATTAGCGCGGGTCACTGAGTGTGTGTGTGTGTGTGTGAGATCCTGGGCTTGCGTGGATTTGGAGGGAAATGGGTCAGCTGGATAAAATTAGCTGGATGATGGATTTTAGGATGTGATGCAAGGCTGGGACGGATGCAGCACCTCTGAGTGATGGAGTAAATGCTTTGCTGGATTGTTCACTCATAATGAAGTGAATGAAATAAAATATTTTGTGACAATTTTGTGTGCAGTTTAATAATTTAGCAGTCGTTCTGAAGACAGCGGGGCCTACTGCGTATTCTGATACGCCACCTACTCTCGCCTGTTATGTGAGAGTTTTGAATGCAGTTTAGGGGGCTTTTTTAAGGGGCCTTCCTTGCCTCAAACTTGCAAGTCTTTAGTTTTGATTATTAATACAAAGTGTTTCGGGGAGGAACAGGACGAAGACATAAACAGGAACTAAGCTGAACTGGTTCCCGCTGGTTTCATGGCTGTTAAAGGACTGCGGTACGAGTGTAAAGGGGATGTGCTTTAACAAAACCATGTTTGGAGCGAAAACGGAACACAAAGTAATGTTTAAGATGGATTTCTGGCTTTCTGTAAATGCATCAGACAGAGCAGCTCTGCTGTTACTCCGTATCTCAGGGTTTAATGAATTGTTGTGTGATTGCCATGTTGAGGATAAACCACACAAATAATGCCTGTCCAGTTTGTAAACAGTCTGTATGGTAACTGATGATCTAATAGATAAATTCTCATCTTTGGTGTGACCTGGAGAGGCAGTTGTGAGCCAGGTTCTAATTGAGAACTGAGCACAACTTTCTACAGACATGAACTCTCAGAAAACCTTCCTAGAACAATAGAGGCGGCTATATCTGAATGGTAACGGCCATGGATTTAACATTGTATGTTGGTGATGTAGTTTGGTAGCATCATTCATCCACCTCTGTTACAGTATGGGCTAGCAATTCTTTTGTTGTAGCCCATCCACTTTAAGTTTGAACATGTTAATGAATGTTACGTCTCTATTTAGTAATTTGATAAAATTCTAAACTTTTACTTTACACATGAATCTTATGAGGGATTCCAGCCCCAGTTGCTTTGGGTTCAGTGTTTTGCTGAATGGCTCGTGGTGAACAGACTTCAGTTAATGTGTCCTGCACGTTTAATACTCCCCTGCAGGTCCTCTATAACACACGGCTGACAATGGCTTCTTTGTGTGATGCTAAATATCAGAACTGATGAGAACAACACATAGCGCTCATGGAAGCAGCATCAGTCTCTTCTTTCCTTTGGGACGAGAAGTAGTTAGACAACATTAAAGTAGAGATGGTTGAATGTTGGCTCGCTCTCTTGGTGATGAAGGGAAAGGATAAGTGACACTCTCTGGGGTGAGATAAATGTATTTCAATATGTGAGGCAGCTGCCCAAATGCTTCATGTCACCGCGTCCATCCTCAGAGCCTCTTCTCTTTATTTGTATTTAAGTTCTACATTCCTGGATGTTGACAAAGAACAGGTGTTTAGTTTGTTCAGGGAGATTGAGATTAGAATCCCACTGATATGAGGCTTCTGTTACCACACAAACAGGATGGTGTTTTAACAACGCACCTACTGGTTGGATGATGGGTTCAGGATTATGTTCACACACTGTAAAGTTGTTGCATTAATCTTGTTCTAAAGCTTCGGGCTCTTGTAGTTATTTGGCAAAGCAGTATGTTTTTCCCTCAGATCTCGTGGTCCTTTGAGTCTCTGATGCTTACATCATTTACATTTCATACAAATGGTTGGGCTGCATAATTAATAATAAATGAATCTATTTGACAATTCAATAGAAAAGATACTCACCCTCCCCTAAGAATGATTCTTTAATTATTCTTTTTTTCTGTTTTGGTCAGTTTTGGATGATGAGGCAATTGATACTGTTGTGCCATCTGCCCTCATTTTATTAGTTAATGAGACTAAGTCTTGGTGTAATGGTCAACACTACACCAAGTTGTTAGTTACAGCATCCTCTTCTTTTAAAAGCTTTATTTTTATTCTTTTCAAGGTCTGTACATAAATGATTTGAGACTGTGTCGTGGGTTTGATGTGGACCTGAGGCTGAGAACTGACAATTAAGAGAGTAGCAGGACTGTACAGATGCTTGGACTGAACTTGTTTGTGTGGCCCTGTTTCAGGTCTCCAGCCCCTGTCCTACATGTTGAGAACGTTTTTCCGTGTCGCTGCTGTTCATAGTCCTGGTAATTCGTTCAGCAGGAGAGTCATGGGGGTCCCAGTCGGTGTGGCTCTGGATTTCTCCCTTCATGTTTTAATCTAACCAGATGGACTTGTTTTTGTCCCGACTTGTTTACGTTGATGCCATGTTGTAATTAGTTGCAGTTGTGTCTATGCAGATGGTTTTGTAAATTTAGAGGCTTATTTTGCCCCTTATTGTTCCTTTTGAAATGGTCTTTGGAAAACCATTCAGTGGCTAAATGGAATTTATTTCTTGGCTGTGGAGGCTCTTTACCCCGTTCTTTGTTTCCTTTGTGGGTAATCAGCAACAGGTTTGGGGATATAAATATACACTTCGATCAGAAAATAGCCCCGTGAGCTCAGAGTGATTCTGCAAAGTTGTACAGATATTGTCACTTAAGCTCTGACAGACTGTTCATCCAGCCATGCGTCTGTTTATGGATTGAAAAAGAATGTTATCCTTTAAATCTTGTTGAAGCAAATGTAGTAAATGTTTTTTTGAATTGCCTTGCGTAGGGTTTGGGGTAAGGGGGGGTGGTGGTGGACATGACTGGTCCACACAAAGTGGTCTTAATCCCATCAATCTTAGAGATGAACTAGGATGGAGAATATAAACCAGGCCTTCTCATCCAACATCAGTGTCTGACCTCACGAATGCCCTTTTTGTTTAAAACTATTTTAGTGAAAAATTAGCGACCAATTTACACAGTTCACATAGAATTTCTTTAATGTTTCTGTAAATGTTTCCATACATGAAGTCACTTTTATCCAAAGTATATACGGTATGTATGTATACATATATATTATCGGATTCGAACAGAGCACAGGGTCAAGAAACAGCCCCCCTGAAGCAATAAGGGTTATGGACCTTGCTCAAGTACCCACAGGGGCAACTTGGCCAGAGGGTATAAACTGCAAAATTTCAATTTGCTAAACCAACACTCTGTTACTACACTCTCGCCTTAGGCCTCATTTATGAATGAATCATTATTAAGTGTTGCGTTATTAATCAGTTTGATTCTTGAAGCTGTGGTTGGATCGGTCTTAACTGGACAGCTGGGTTTGTGTAGCTTGGCATTGTCTCACTGCAGTTTTGCTTTTCATGTCTGAGCTCTGCTCCGTTTCCGTTGTTCTCTCTCATTTAAAGCTATTTTTTAACTATTGAACACGTACAGAATTCCTGTGTGTGTGGAGCAGGTACAATGCATGGCCTTATAGCCCGTGGTTATGACGGGAGTATGCGGTTAAACTGCATTATAGTGACACTTTTTTATAAAAGCTGACGTTACGTAAGAAGCTCTATTGCTTTTGACAGAAGTTTCTTTCCAGAGCTCTGTTTGGTGAACTGTGAGTTATACTGTCAGTAATCTAAGATCTAAGCTCCACTTGTTGTTCTTCATTATTTCAGACGTTGCATGTGTAACAGGTGATTTAGTCCATTGCATAAAGTTTTTCTCATGCCGTGTAATCTGATGAAAATCACCTGAATTGCTTCATAATGCCTGACTGATCTTTGTTCAGATTGTAATAACAGGTACACAAACCCTCTCCAACCCAGACAATTAATGAGCCAGCCCCAGCTTTAAACCTCACAGGGCGTGTCTGAGACGTGATCTTCGTTCAGCATGGAGCCGTGATGTTAATATGCAGTCCAGCCTGATGATCATGTGTACTTATGTATTTACTTAAAAGGCTTTACATTTCGTTACAGTAGATTCTGATGCAGGAATTTAGTGGTTGGTCAGAACAGATGGAGGGTGGTGATTAATCAGTTTGTTGTACTTCTTTTCTAAAAACAAGTGTTTAAACTTGGCCCCTCGGCAAAAAAAAAATGTTAATATGAACAGAAAAAAAGTATTTATTGTTAAAAATATACTCACTGGACACTAATTGATGCACCTCCTTGTTTCTAATCTCATTGTTTATTTTGCAACGTACAATGCATTTTGTGGTCTACCTGTAGCAGCTCAATACACACCACCACATCATTGTCACTGTGATAGAAGAATCATGCACCTAATAAATGATACTTGCTCTGGTGTCCTGTCCATTACAGAGCAGTGTAAAGTGGATTATTTACTAATAAAGTGAGTGGAGCTGATAAAAGGTGGAACCAAGGGCGTGGGGAAGGTAATAACCTCCCAACCGTTTCTTTAATGGTCTGTGCAGTCCGTTTCATCAGTCAGCATGTTGTATGTAATGCAAAGCCTGTTCCTGTGCCCAATAAATCGTGTCTCCATTTCTCATTGTGTCCCGGCAGCTGACATGAACCCAATGAAAAGGCTGGTGAGTGTATGAGGTGCACAAAGCCACCTCTAGGTTCATTTACAGTTTCTGTTACAAACCTGAACGTGCTTTTTTTTTTTTTTTTTTTTCATTCCGATAATATAAATCTGGTGTTCAAAGCCAGCAGAAGTCTGTTTGAAACGTTTTTGTACATAAAAGGTCCGAATGGACCAGTTCTCTTTTGTCGTGACTAATCGCTTCTGGATGGACGTTGCTAGGCAACATACGAGTGTTGGTAAACATTGGCTGAAGCGCCTCGTGTATGTATTGGCATGGCTTCGGTGCGCCGCGTTTCAAACATCAGGCTCCGGTGAGTCACAAGCTGCCAGTGAAGTCTGAACACACTGACCTGCGATTTAACCTGACCTCAGATCAGTCTGCACCCTGCACCCAAGGCAAGCAGCACTCCAATAGTCCAGCTTTGCACGCACCCCCTCACACACCCACACCTTGGTGGATGAACACCTGCCAAAAATGCTGATGTGGCTTTAGGCCAACCCTGTGTAATGCTGCATGCCTGGCCGCCATGTGACTGAGCACAGTCAGCTGTGTGTAAGCCAATAATCTCATCCCGCATTCTAAATGAAGCCTACAAAGTTTGTACGCTTCTAGAAACTAAATACATATGCAGCAGCACTGCTGTGTCTGGTCCCTGACATCACCTTAAATAACCTTAACATCTTCAGGATGCTCTGTGGGCCAGTCCAGTCCTTCCACGGAAATGTCTTCCAATGTGCTGATCTCTTTATTGCACTAGTACTAGTTGGATCGGGGGGAGTTTTTCTTTCTGGGTTTCAAAGCCCAAGGTGCAGCGTTGGCAGCGTGGCATGACTGAACATGATGTTCACACCCTACAAAATTAAAGTTTCCTTTAAGTACTTTTTTTTTCACCCAGTGTGTTGGTTTTACCCTCCAGTCCTGTGGCGTCTAACCAACATTTTATTCTTTTAGTCTTACCATCAGATTACCTCATGAACTACGTGAATAAGAAGCTGGTGCACAGTTGAAAGATTCCTAATATGGTAGTTATTATTACATCATGGCTCTCTGTCTTTTTTTTTCTTTATTATAACATGCTGTATTACTCTGAACGTTTGTTTTGACATGTGAGGAAACAAGGCAATGAAAAGGGTCAGAAATGGGAAGCGGCGCTGTTCTCGTGTATTCGGAGTTCATGTGTTATCCAGACCTGGCGAGTGAGCCACTGCTTTAAGTGACCCTTCAGCATGGGGAAGCTATTACAGTGAGGCCCGCGTCTCCCGTCCGCCGCAGAAGCTCGGGAAGCACGAAAGTGGACGTTTGTTTCAAATGTTTGTTTCTAATGGCTTCAGCGAGCACGCAGCGCTGATTTAAAACATGCTTAAATTAGTGGGTGTTTCTAATAAAGCCCTTATTAAGAGTGAGTTACAGTTTAAGGTGTGTAAGTGATGCAGTTTGAAGATGGAGCTGTTGCATCATTAGCGTGTTCTCTCTTATAGAACCTCAAACTTACTCAACTCTTGATATGAAACATTCAAACCCTTTTGTTTGACCTCGTCTTCATCTTGTATGTATGTTTGTATAGTAAAGTTACAATAATTGTATTTATTATCATTTGTTTAAAATCTGGCATGTAGTAAAGTGTTTTAATGTTTCGTTTGATCCTAATGGTGGCTTTTTGCTTGACATCAGAATTAAAGACCCGCTGAAATATAATCATTGCTCTATTAGGTTTAGCTCCGCTGGTTTGAAACGCTTCCCATTTATTGCTCATTTATTTGATTCATAACCCGGAGGCTTGCTGCACACTAAACGAGTGCGCTGTGATGACTGCAGCAGAGGCTGCCGCATGCCATGTGACCATGTTTGAAGGTTTTTATCAGCAGACAAAGTCCACATTATCTGCCCAAGTCACATTGGCCACCGCACCCTCCAGAAGGAACTACTTCCTTCAGTGACCTCCCCTTCATCTGCAACAGTGCAGCCCAGTCATTTCCATTTGCTCATCCATGGCTGGCACTTAGTCACGGGGGATTGCCGTGCACTTTGACCCGTCTGGGTTCAGGCCGCATCTCTGAACATATGGTCTAATCTGGGGTCATTTTAAGTCATGAACTCCATGGCATTCCATTGTGTACCATTAAGGGTGTGACTTCAGAAATAGTATTGCTTTACAACCTGTGGGAAATATGGTCACATGACCTTTTAGCAGGAATATAAAGGTAGGTTGATTTAGTTAGCTTTGTTTATAGGGAGGTACCAGTTTACTTGCTGTATAGGGTTCACGTAGTGTCATTCCACTGTATTTAAACTTTCAGTATGTGTTCATTTAAACTGTATGAAATTATAGCAATGCAGTTGGAATGCACTTTTTTGGAAGTGTGTGAGAGACTCATGAGGGCCAGACAGAGACGTCCATGGGACCTGATGTGGACCCAGGGCTGTAAAATGCTCATGTTCAGGAATACATGACTCAATTTTAGAGAAGATGCCGGTTATACAGTCGATGTCTCCTGATTGGTCGGCGTTGCAGAGGTTTATCACTTCGGTCTCACAGTAAAAACATCAAGTCTTTGATTCCTATATGAGGTGAGCAACGCTCCTCTTTGTGTGAAATCTACACATCGTGCATTTCTGTGACTTCCCTCGTTCTCCCAGAATCCTCCCACATTCTGCAGACATGCTGATGGGTTTAGTGGAGATTTGATTGACTTTAGAATCGAAAATCAAACCTTAAAGAGACCATCAGACAAGTTTCAGCAGAACTCAGAGGTGCTACGTGTAAAATCTCAGCAACTCTAAGCTTCACCTGTCAAGTCTAATGTTGTTTTCATTTTGTTCTGACGTGTGTGTGTGTGGTGGGGGGGATGAAACACTTTTTACAATAAGGATAATTTTTCTGTCAGATGGTTAATTCCCGGCTCTCTAATAACAGTAACATCTGAATATTGAATTATCCCAGCCTTTACAATCACACAAAAGCTATCATCACGCCTCGTCACATCTTTGTGGCTCCTCTGTTCAGCTGGAATGAATAATTAGTTTGTGATCTGATAAGGTTTTGCAAATCTTAAATTCAGGACTCTTCTGGAACCAGTCCGGTTCTTTCACAAACACTCACTCGGTAATACCCTTCCATTTACTTCGTGCAGCAGGGCGATTAGGAATTCTTCAAATGCGGTGGTTTTGTGGTGTGTGTGTGTGTGTGTTACATTTCGGGATTCGCAGATTGCATTACATACAATGTGTTTACTGGTGTATCGTCCATCTCTTGATGCTGTCATCACTGTCCTCTGTTCATGGTTCATATCTCGCCTCGTCTCAAATAACGGCACGTAGACCGTTAGTGGAACCTCTGGCAGGTGCCTTAATTATTGCTCCAGAGTGCCATCCGTTTATCCACGCCCCGCCACACTGTGTCTCATCACTCTTGGTAATTAACACATTTCTGTTGTGTTATGGCTTGTTCCATTGTTGTATTCAGGTGGTTGATCACGTATCATGATGCAGGTTTGTGGTTGTAAATTGTACATCATGTTGTATATTGTTTCTCTGTGCAGATATGAGACGGGTGGTGCGGCAGAGTAAGTTCCGACATGTGTTCGGTCAGGCAGTGAAGAACGACCAGTGCTATGATGACATCAGGGTGTCCCGAGTGACGTGGGACAGCTCCTTTTGTGCCGTCAACCCCAAGTTCGTGGCTATCATAGTGGAGGCGAGCGGCGGTGGAGCTTTTCTTGTCTTGCCTCTTCATAAGGTAAGAAATAAAAAGCAGAATCGATTTTCCGTTGATTTTTTAACGAAAATTTTCTCAAGTCAATACACACAGAAACTAGTAACACGACACTTACACTGAACTTATCTCCGTCAAAAAGTATCTGCAGAGTGCCAACATATTGGCAGAGGGATCAGGTAACGTCTGTTACTCAGTAATATAAGCAGCTTAGGTTTCCAACTTTAAAAAAAAAAAAAATTCTTAATGTACAGTTCGACCTCCTGTAACCTTTTTGCAGTCGGTCTAAGTCTGTGTAAGTGTTCAACATTGAGACGGGATGTGAAAGCAGTCGCTGTATAAAGTTAAAAGATTTGCTGTGAGATCAACTGTTTCTACTGAGACTCTCGTGTTTCTGTAGTGTAAACAACACACCCCTATTGTTTGCACTGATGGCTCCTCTTACCGAACTAAACCTGATCTCAGGTCAGTGAAAGGGAAGTGGAGTTTTTGATTTTCTCTGCATTGTTAATAATTAAAGTCAGACACATGGACGAATAAAAAAATTTCATTCATATGTTGAGGCTTGAAGTTCTGTTCCCTGATTTTGATTTAATAATTATACTATGGTTCATATACATATTGTTTAAATCAGTGGTTCTTAAAATGTTCAGACCAAGTTCCATCCATTATCATAACAAAAACCTCAGGATACCAACTGTGTTTTCGTCCCGGAATGATATGGCAAACATTAATTAGATGTGAGTGTATATTAAAGCAATAAGGTACAAAAGGACGGTATTCTGGTGAAGTCACAGGAAACAGGTGTTGGATGTGAAGCGGTGTATAGTTACACCTCTTCTGTGATTTACTCACACTCGAGATTGTGAATCTTCAGTATTTCAGCTATGCAGAGACAGAGATACTGATGTTTAATACATATACAGACAGATGGTCACATGATGGGTCACTTGGGTCAGCTGAATGACTAAATGAATGGAACACGACTGGGTGAACTCTCTGTTGGGTCCATTAGGAAGTCATTTCATTCGTCATCCTCTATATTTTTGATCCAGTGTTAATCAATATTTAAAATCGACCTCCTGTGATAAGATTACATGACTTCACCTTGATGTAAAAATATCTCCTCTGAATCTGGCGTTTGTGTGAGTGGAATTATTTATTCATCAGGTCAGCCAAACTCCATTTACCTTATGTTCTACTAACTCTTATAAATGATCACTTGTGCCAGTAAGTAGGGAAGAGGTTTTATTTGGCTCTGCCCCTGTTCTTTAATGTTCTAATGTCGCGTTTCATCTGATAGAGGCTGATTTATTGCTGTTATGTTCGTAGATAAAACAGTCTCGTCTAGATTACAGAAAGAGTCTTAATATACAGTAAATTCAAATAATGAGTCAACCATGACTTCAAAAAGTATTTAAAGTAACTGATTAATATTAAATATATTGAACCAAACATAACTGTTAATGTAAATGATCGGTCTCTGTGTAAATGTATTAAAGTAAACTCATACTGAGCCAGACGAACAGAATCAGAACATCGTGATTTGGTTATTTTACTGCGTGCACTTTGTCAAAAAGGTCTGTATTATAACGGAACGAATAAACAGTTCTGACACATGAATACCTCTGGGGTGGTTACAGTCAGGGTTAGTGCTCTTAAGAAGCAGTGGATCAATTCAGCTTCTGTCTGGAACCTGATCTGTTAACATCTCCACACAATCTGACTGTCCGATCCGAGGATCAGTCTGTGAAGTCTCTACACATAAAGATGTACAATGTTTGATGTGCTGAGGATCACTAAGGTTGGGTACATAAGTCTCCACCACCACCACCCCCACCACCACCCCCACCACCACGGGCTCAGAGTGCAGTCTGCTAAATATTATGAATGAATGTGTTGCGACGATGGATCCTGAAATCTGTTTAACAATGTCTCAATAAAAATCCCTGGTGAGTGTGTGAGTGAGTGAGTGATGCCCTCTGAGACCTGGAGTGCATGATCTCTTTTTATCATACTTTTCAGAATGAATTTAACACACGTTCAAATCTTTTAAACTTCTTTTGTGCCTGCCTTTCTGTTGACACACACACACACACACACACACACGTACATCATCTGTGTGCAGCCATCCTAGCCTCCCTGTTCTGTGGGTGATCCTTTGTTCTCTCATGAGCATCTGAGGCTTTTGTCTCCAGCTTCTGTTTAACTCACGCCTTCAAACTCTCACCAACTTTCTCTACCGGTTCTGCAGCTTTTCTCCTCTGTTTGATTTTCTGACATGCCCATCCTGATGTCACGAGGCTGATGTAAACTTTTCATTCTCAGTGTTCTGGATTTTATTTTTGCAAATGTTTTTTTATGATATTTTAAAGTCATTTTAACAGAACTGTGGGTTTTGCATGTTCTGAGTCCCTCAGTCATCGCATCATCAGTCGGTCCCTCGTTCACCGGTTTGGTCACTCATTTAATCTGAGCGGTTTCCTTGTTCGTCTGTTGGTTTGCTCGCCCACTGGGTCCCTCTGGATGCTGACTTGATTGTGTTGATGGCAGTGTATTTTACTTTTACATGAGTAAGAAATTCAAATCAATTGGTAAATATTTTCTGATCACGTCAAAGCTCTCCTTAAACATCAGTCCATCTGACGGCAGCCCTCAGCCTTTCCCGGTCTGCGTGGGAGGCGGACCATCATGACTCAGCCACTTTTTATTCTTCCTGATTTCAGAGATGGTAGTTAGTGAGGGGTGTGTGTGGGGGCAATATTTAAATGACTTCAGACTGGAGTTCTGCACCAACTATTTACACTCTCACCCTTCGCCTGTCAGAGGCTGACACGGTCTCTTATTATCATATGAAGGAATCGGCAGGAGGTCCTCAGCTCCACCACCCCCTCCATTACTCTCACACATTCCTGCTGTCCATTCTGCTTCTGTCCACTCTGAATGAATGCAGGAGAGAGAACTCTTCACACACATTTATCATCCGTCTCCATCTCCCAGCGAGTGACGGGCAGTCTGCGCCGACGAGGAACCATCAGAAAAATCACTAATTATATTATTGCACGGTGGCTTAGTGGTTTAGCACGTTCGCTTCTCAGCCCTAAATGTTCCCGGTTCGAATCCCCATCTGGGTGAAGTTTCCATGTTCTCCCCGTGTCCGTGTGGGTTTCCTCCGGGTTCTCCGGTTTCCTCCCACAGTCCAAAAACATGGATCAAGTCAATTGAATTCTCCAAATTGCCCAAATTGCCCAGCAATGGATTGGCGCCCTGTCCTGGGTGTATCTGCCCAGCACCGAGACGTTCTCCCCTGGATGGGCATGGGGAACCCCCGCCCACCACCACCACCGCGACCCTAATAGAGGATAAAGCTGAAGATAATGGATGGATATTATTGCAGCATCTGAAGTGCCTTTACTGTGTGGGGCATTTAACTGTTCGGTCACATGATCTTTTCCTGCTCAGTTAGCAGATTCTCAGAGAGGAAGATCGAGACGGAAAGAGGAAGACAGGCAAGGGAAGACCGAAGGGAGGAAGAGACAAAATTGAGAGAGGAAGTAGCACTTCAGTCTGACAGGATCCTGTTTTTAAAGTGGAACAGAGGGGGCAGTTAAACGTGCTGCAGGTCTCTGTGTGATTGTGATTGTGATTTAGTAAAGTCCTGGCCGTGTTAAGTTTATTATATACGTTCTGTGTGACAGACAGCACGTGTCATTCCAGATCAGATCTGTATTCCTGACGCCTCTTCCTGCTTTTCCACTCCGAAGGCCACCGATTGCAGATTTTACCATATATGGTCAGACTCGGCTCCCTGCCTGTCAGCCTTCCAGCCCGGCTTCCTCTTGCTTTCCCATTGGCTAGTCTTCAGGGCCATCGACCAATCTCGGCCCATGGACCCACTGACGAGGCTGAGGGGGGTGCCGTGCAGATTTCTTCTCTTTCTGTCTAAACCTTTTGCCCACTTTAAATGCAGGTCAATGGGAGATGAGAATTTCACTTTATTCTGCCCTACATGCTCTGTGGGTTACATTTCAGTAATGCAGTCAGATACATCTGCAGCTACAAAGAATAAAGAGCAATTAAAAATGACTTAATTCCTAATCCTTAATCTTGCATTGATGGATTAGTCTCACTGAATCACAATTAGTGTGTCCACTGACCCCAGAATAACAGGAACCTAAAATGCCCTCTGCTTGCGCATATTAAATGTATTAATGCCTGATTACACGCCCAAAACCCGCTGTAAAAATGTGAAGTTACATACATTTGAAGGATCACATTGTGCAATATATATATATATATATATACAATATTATTTACATGAAGTGAAGTAGTAACAGTAACCAGTGCAGTGAATACTGATGTTTATATGTATATAAATATAATGTGAATTAATGATAATTGGCTGCTTCGTTTGACTGACATCTAACAAGAACCTAGATTTGTTGGTTTCGCTGGATTCACCTGATAAAACTTTAAGTAAACTATTTGCCCCAGTCAGATTTTAAATATCTGTGTGTCGATATAGACTAATTTATTTCACGTTCAGGTAATTTGATTATGAATTAACCCAGGTTAACTGGTGGATGATGTATGCATCTGGAGATTCGCTCTGTTTTCTTTTTCTTTTGCTTTAATGGGAGCCAGTGACTCAGAGCCAGGATAAAACACTCAGCGTCTCAGCGTAAGAACAAAGACTGACAGACACATGAAAAAGAAAGAGAAGTGTGATGCATCGCTCCCCAAATATAAAACCCTCTATTAGACAGAGCTTGGTCTTTTCCCAAAATAAGACCTTTTTAGTTAATATGAAACGAGGAGGCCACAAGGAAACCACATTTTCAGCTTGTTGGATTCATGGCATCTTGGTGTGAAACTGACCAAGTTTGAGCCATCTGCTCCATCACTGCTTCCTCCCCAACACATGCTAGATAGATATTTCTATTACAGTCTAGTAATCTATTAGTGCAATTATTTCTTTTAATGTGGAAGATGTTTGTTCGATCTCAGTTCTGTTTATTAAATGAAGCACAGAGCTGATTATTTAACACCTCATTAACACACAGAAAAGTCTTTAAAGGGAAACTATGGCCTGTTGGCTTCAATGCCATCAAAACACACGCTGATTATTTTTGGGAGCAATTAGACTTCAGCCCTCGTTTTCAGATTCTCGTGAAACGTCTGAACCGTAGATTCTGAGTCATTTAACTTCTTTTTCTACATTTTCGTCGGCCTCTTGCTGAACTTCGTCTTAGATGTCAGGTTTGCTTTGCTCCGCTCGGTTCTTTTATGGCCAAGTTTTCAGATCGTTAAACTGCAGGGTAAAGGCCTCCTGCTCTCAGCTTGAACCCTGCAAGTGGAATGTAGGGTGGTGGTGTTGTGTGGTTGCCAATGGGTTCGATGATGGTAGGCCTGAGCTAGTAAAGAACTGAATTATGGTATGTGTGGTGATGTTTATGTGAACGCACTTTTCACACCGTGTTGATTTTTCCTAAAGGACTCTTCCTTTTTTCCAGTTTGTGCAAAGGTGCTTTAGAGAGACGTTTAAAAGAAACTTGTGAAACCTGGAGTGTTTTACTGTTTATCTGAACAGTAGGAACATTTCTTTAGCTGTCTATCAAACAGTGGGGTGGGTAATACCAAATGCAAATGTTTATTCTGGAAGATTTATTGATTATAAACCCTAATGGTCTCCGTATGATTTGTACATTTGAGCTGATGCCTTGTGCTTTTTGTTTTTTAGTACAGAGTACAGCTTTAATGTTACGAAGCTGGAATAGTAACTCACATAATGGAGTTTCTAGTGGATTCAGCTTTTATTTTTCTCATACAGTGGAAGCTTTTCAGTCTTTTTAATGTAAATGTTAAAGATTATGTACTACATGACTGAACACTGTGAGGATCGGAGACATCATCAGACACATGAATTAATTTATACGCTGCCTGCTGTAACTGCTGGCGGAATCAACGCTTTGAGCGTTCTTACCTGTTGCTCTCTCTCTCTCTCTCTCTCTCTCTTCATTCTACATTACACCTCTCTTTAAATACCTCCACACAGACCGTTACCTACAGCCGATTCTTCCATTACCCTCCTCATGCCCTCACCTCCTCATCTTTCCGCAGCCAGCATCTACATAGCTTCCTCCAGTACACATTGAGCTGCCTGCATATTTCTGTCATAACTCCCCTGCTGCTCTGCACCCATAAAGAAATGAAATTTGGCGTCTGTCTGTAATATGTGGACCGTTAACAGAATTATATTACTATAATATATACTTCCATTTGCCTGCTTTAGACGTTCATATAATACACTGATGGTGGGGTTGTATAAAGGTTTTCTTTTTGTACAGGTTGGTAAATGACAGAATGCTTTTAGAAAGGCCTGATTATGAATGGTTTGCCTTCTGTGAATCATCATGGCCTGAATGGCTGGGCCTCATTCTATATTTCTTTCTTAGTGTGTTTTATATGACGGCTCAGATTCCACTGTACTTCATTCCAGCATGAGTGTTTCCACCCGTCGTGGAAGCCACAGTGGCCGGGTGTTGACACTGTAACTGCCTATCAAGCATGTTTTACATGTCTTTGGTTAATGGAAAGGGAAAAATGCTTTGCTTCGCATTCTCTCTGATTCTACTGTTTTCTCATCTCAGTATTTTAATCTGATTTATTTATTGGTTTATGGCATTAAAATAGAGCAGTAGTTAGCACTTCTACCTAACAGCAATAAGACACGGGTTTGATTCCCAGTTGTGTAAAACCGAGTATCTTATTGTGTGGAGTCTGCATACAAACCCCCCCCCCCCACACACACACACACAATTTTGTATGTGTTTTATTCTAAGGGACATTGGTTTCCTCTCGTATAGCATAGACATGGCAGTAGGTAAATTGGAGCGTCTGAAGTTGAATAAATATTAGTTATAAATAGAAATGTTTCAGAATTTCCATAAATGTTCAAAAACTGATGGACTTTTGGAGTATTTGCATCAGTCTCTTTGTGACCATTTATCACGCAGTAGCTTTTAACTGAAGGGCTGTTTAGATGGAGGCCATGACCTTCTCATGACACGGTTCACTGTCTGACCCCTAAAATCCACCCCACCCCCACCCCTGTCTTTCTGCTTGACGACGTGGACCAAGTGAATAAGATGTTTCTTGGTTGTAGTTTTATTTTAAATCCAGTACTTCGGTTTTAAGGACCTGCTGTACAGTGTACACGGTTATGTTTACTAGATATACAGCTGCATTGTGCACAATGTGAATAAGCAGGAACATTTACATACATGTCTATTTCAAGAGAAATTTGAATGAATTTTGTCTTTAGATAATCATAATCATTTAGGAAGATAAAAGAAGACATGATGATGATGATGATCCTGATCCTGGATCAGAGCAATAACCCTGAATTGCAGCTTGAATATAAATGAGTGCAGAAGCTCAGATCAGTGTTTTCACTGAATAACTTCTCAAAGTGCAGCAGTTGCTCTGACCTTTTCAGATCTCAGGTCTCACTGATGTCAGATCCCAGCAGGCATGGCTTCGGTCAAACAAAGTCATGGCAGTCAGACACTTTGCAGCGGTCTAATCACCTGCTCACACACCGGGTCAAAGGTCATGATCCAAAACACCCAGGGGGTGAGGTGTCAGCTGTTGGGATTCAAGGCTGTTAAGTTCCACTAAAAACAGGAAAAAAAAAAAAAACATTCTTTTATTCTCAACAGCCCTCTCCACCCTGACCCTCCATTAATGTTCATATTGAATGATCAAACATTATTACAGACACAATTTAAAAGGTGTTAATTGGTCAGTCTGTAATTAAAAACATCCTCACAACATAATGCTGCCACCGGCATTCACACGCTACGCAGAGTGTTGTGTTTTCACCAATCAAATCGCAGGATTCATGATGATGTGATCCAACCACGAGGATATGTTCTGTCCTGCAACGGCCCACAATGCAATTTGTTTTGTTGCGAATCTAAATCAGTTGTTGGACCCTCAAACTAAACTGTATGACAAAAGTATTAGGCCACACCATCTAATCATTGAATTCAGGTGTGTCATCAAGTCTATTTTTACAATGCACAAACAGCTTTAATCTGCACTCTGAAAAGCTGATCATGAATCCAAACCGGCTGCTGAACTAATAAAAGGTTTGGGTTTTAATGGGACAAAAGGAAAGGATTCTGGTGAACGACAGTATGATGTTCTGTTGGCTCTGTAACTGTGTAAATTATCTCTCAATGTTTACATACTTTTGATGCGGCGCTCAAGAGAATTTTAAGACTTGAGAACCTATGCACTGCACTTAGTTATATTTTATACCTTTACCTGAATATTTTCACTGAACTATATGCTTTTATAGGCGAGTCCTTTTAAGAATCTAGCATCTGCCCATGTGCTGCTCCGCAGCTCGCGTTTACAAATTTGCAGGCTTGTAAGTCTTAGCTCATGCCACAGGAATGCCATCTGCAAATCGACTGTTGGTGAAGACGGGAGTTAAAACCAGGCTTTGAACGCCGTTGACCGTCAGAAATCCTGTAATGTAACCGATTTTATATTCAATCCTGTGGATCTTTGTTGCTCTGATGAAGTCAAAACTATAATACAGATTTTTAAAGAATTTTATTTCAGTGAGAAGAAAAACTGTGACATCAGAACATTGCTGAGGTAATGCACATATATGCACATAGTAGGCGTGTGTAAAGGCAAACCTGGCAGAAGACTGACCTGATGTTTGAAATTTTTGTGTAGAGGTTACGATGTCTTATCTGTAAACTTTTGCTAGTCCATGCCTGCAGTTTTAAAGCGCGTTGGCCGCAGTTTTTAAGTTCCCAGATGTTTTAGATATGTTACAACTGCTACAAGATTCTGATCTCCGCCTGTTTATAAGAGTCTACTGTTGTAGAAGTGGCATTATTGGTCATTTCCTCATCACTCTGCAGAATTATATTTCAAATTACAGTAATAAACTCATAACACTGTCCTGTGCCTCTGCACTACATTTTGGTTTAATATGTTAAAATTATTTATTAATTAATTTTGAGTTACATTAGGTGATTTTGTGGATACTTACAAAAAGACTTACAGGCATCTCAATGATGAGTCAGTGTTCGAGATCACTTCAGCACCCCTGGAGCAATGAGGGGAACCCTGGACAGGGGGGTTTGAACCGTCAACCTTCACAGTGATAACCTCAAAGAATATGCTACATGTGTGTTGATTAATTTTTATTAAGGTAGTTGCTATGGTAATAGAACCAACAGTAAAACCAAATAAATTTTCTAAATTGGGGACAAAACAGAAAAGCGGATGAGTTTGAACTGATGTGAATCATTCTTCAAACCAGTTCCACGATCAGCAGCTGCTTGTCACAACAAGTACAGTTTTCCTTCGAAACTTAGATTAAGCACTTTAAAGTTTTCCTGTGTATTTATTTCTGTTTATGAGAACCCTTGTGGAACTTGTACAGGCTTCAAACAGACTGCTTCATCCGTGGTTGATCTAACAGTGAGGTGTCTGAATCAGATTCATCACTGAAGCCCCTCACACACACACACTTATACATCAAACCTGAACTTTTGTGAGTTGTGTGTAAGCGTTGAATCTGCTGGGAATTTTTAGTTTGTTTGGGAATAATCCTATTAATTTTAAAATGCAAAATCACTGTACAGTTCTGACCTGGATTAATATTTTCTTTATCTTGTTTCTTTCTTTATGTGTAGTCGGGCCGTATAGACAAGTCTTACCCCATGGTATGTGGACACACAGGGCCGGTGTTGGATATTGATTGGTGTCCCCACAATGACCAGGTGATCGCCAGCGGCTCGGAGGACTGCACAATAATGGTACGTTCCAAATTCCATCTTTATTCCTATTTCCTTTATTTTTGGATCTGACAAAAGAGTAAGTCACATTTACTCACTGGCCGTTTTATTATCTACATCATTCTGATTCTACACACATTCCACACCACCGGTGTGTAGTCCTGTGGTTTTTCTACATACTTACACTTAGGGATCTTTTAAAAACTCCAACAACATTGCTTTGTCTGATCAGTCTGATGAAAAGTATGTAGAGAAACAACAATCTGTAATTGTAAACTACAAAGTCCATTTATGAGTATAGAGAAAACAAAACTATGTCATGAAGTGGCTTGTAGGTGTATATTTATTGGTAAAATCTAGATAATCATTCATCCATTCATTATCTCCCGCTTTATCCTCTATTAGGGTCGCGGTGGGGTTTCCCATGCCCAGGACAGGGCACTAATCCATCGCTGGGCACTCACTCACTCACACACACACACAGTCTATATGGGGCAATTTTGAGAATTCAATTGACTTGATCCATGTTTTTTGGACTGTGGGAGGAAACCGGAGAACCCGGAGGAAACCCTCGCAGACACGGGGAGAACATGGAATCTCCACCCAAATGGGGATTCGAACCGGGAATCCCTAGTGCTGAGAGGAGAACATGCTAAACCACTAAGCCACCGTGCTGCCCAAAATCTAGATAATACAATTATTTTGTTAATTTTGTCATTTTAATATAAATATTACCAGCAGCCAGTTTACTGTTCTAATGAACTACAACGCAGAAAAGCTATGTATTCATGAGCTGTGACTCTGGAACAATGAGCTAGACTTTAATCTGAGTTCAAAATAAAACTGGTGTTTGTTAATCTACTTTTAAAAACTGTAGTATGTAGAGGCGACTTTAGACATGCGGAGCTGAGCGTTTGTCTCTGAAACCTAATGAGCCTGGGCTAAACTGCTGCATCGGATCAGGCTGATCTGTCAGATCTAAACCTGTTGGACACGTTTAAAGCACTTTGCGCATCATTATCAGTGCACCACGTGATGGACGTGTAACATGACGCAGTCTGCAAAAAAGAGTCACGAATTTCTACAAAGCAGCCGAATGGAAATCTGTTCCCAGTGAGCTGCGTGATCATTTCCAAACCACATTCACACCAAAGGGCTGTGGCTCATGTGCTTGTGTTGGTCTAAATCAGACCTGAGGCCACATCGGACCACGCATGAGGTCAGTGAAGGGATAGGAATCAAATCTACAGCGTACACTTTTTTCCCACGTGATTTCCGGTGCATGCACACTTTCCTACATGAAGTCATTATAATAAAGGTGCCGAGCTGAATTGGGTGATTATCTTGTGTTTAATTTTAAATTACATTCAGTTCGCTGGTACGACCTCCAGTCCCAGTTTGTCCGGTTTCCCCTGGACAAATGTCCAGCCGTGATCGACACGATAGGGTTACACGCAAAAATGGACATGCAATAGTATTCTTATTTCTAAGGTTCATTAATGGTTACACTCCTTCCTGCCATATAAGGTACATCATGCTTTGTTGTACTTCCTATTTGGCAAAGATGTGCTTCCCCTAGCAATACGAAAAACAACCTTCATTATCTTACAACCTAGTTCCTGTTTAGCGACAGGTGGACACATGAGCAAGTGCAAACCTTTGGAGCCATCACGCCGTTTTGGCCACATTTGGAATTTTTTTTGTAGACACAGCAGACAAATTAGACTGAAGCTGAACTTTCAACTCAATCCACTTATAAAATTATAAGTGCACTGGCTCTTTTTTTACAGACTATTAACTGCTGTATTCCTGATGAAGGTGTTTTTATGGATAGTTTTTAAGTGTTGATGGATGTCTGACTTTTAACTCCTTTAAGAATAGTTCTAATTTAAATCACATTCATAAGAATGGGCACATAACAGTGTAGTTCTTTAATACATTTTTTAAATAATTAGAGTTATAGTCTGTTTTTGCAGCGTTACGTGGGGATTGGTTAGGCGTGTTGTGTGCTAGACTGGGATTGGCATGGTGGGGCAGCCCTGTGTTTGGTAGCCAGTCACTGTGTGGAGGATAAACTGTTGCTGTTGCTAAGAGTGCTCAGAAGGTCATAATGGGCTCAATCGAAGTTACATACCGCAGCAGCAGGTGTCCCAGGTGCAGATGGTAATGACTGAGGCACCATGCTCCCAATTATAACCCCACACATGGCTGTTTAAGCGCAAGTACATTTACTGGATGCAAACAAAATGTTCATAAAGTTGGGTGTTTTAAAGAGCATATGAACTTACTGTCCTGAGACGTTTGCAGGCAGGTTAGTTTAAGACTGGACCGGAGGGAGTGTTGATACAGCTGGAATTTTTATTTCACACAAGACAGTTATTTGCACAAGCAGGTGTGAAATCCATACACATCTGTCTCTGTCTAATCCAGCCGTGATCATGCGCTAAATCTGGAACAAGGGCTGATATTCGAATCAATTGTTTACTTTAAAAGGAGACTTCTATTGTAACACCGTAATTCCACTGTAATTGTGGAACTGAAACACAAGCCTGGGGTGAACATGAGACTCGCTGGATTGCCAGAGTGCCAGAGGCTGATCTAACGCTTAAAGAATGCTGAAAATAACATTAAGGGTGGGGTATAGACATGGGATGCCTACATGGCAGCACAGCTTTTAGAGTGAAACAGTAATAAAACGGCCTGACTGTTTAAACTGGTTGTAGATCCTAAAATTATGACCCATCGCTGAAGTATAGCGGCATCGTGCTGATTGGAAGTGTGTACTTTAGTAGGTTCAGTCTGCGGTGAGCTTTGTTGATTTCAAAATAAAACTCAATAAATAAGCATTATGGAGGTTTGTAACCATGCAGCAGGTAATCTCTGCTGCCCCCTTCTGTCTGCTTGTTGAATCTGACTTTGCCGTATAGAAATTCAGCTTAAACGACAAAAATAATATAATATAATACAAATGGAATTCCAAACATATAATCACTACTAATATTTTTATAACATAATATAATTATTAGTATTTATGAAATTTAAAGTTAACATTAGTGGATTCAAAATTACTTGTACTGCAGCTGCTGTTTAAAGAAAAGCTTTTTTTGTGTTCAGCCATAACTGTGACACTGCGCACAACTTAACTCATAAAAAATTAATTCTATTAAATCTCGTTCCACTTTAGGTGTGGCAGATCCCTGAGAATGGCCTGGTGACCTCTATGTCTGAGCCCGTGGTGGTTCTGGAGGGTCACTCCAAGCGAGTGGGCATCGTCACCTGGCACCCAACAGCCCGCAACATTCTCCTTAGTGCTGGTGAGTTCCAATTCACCTCTCCTTCTCCGTGATGTCACATGAATNCTTAACTCATAAAAAATTAATTCTATTAAATCTCGTTCCACTTTAGGTGTGGCAGATCCCTGAGAATGGCCTGGTGACCTCTATGTCTGAGCCCGTGGTGGTTCTGGAGGGTCACTCCAAGCGAGTGGGCATCGTCACCTGGCACCCAACAGCCCGCAACATTCTCCTTAGTGCTGGTGAGTTCCAATTCACCTCTCCTTCTCCGTGATGTCACATGAATGTTATCTGATTAATGCTGCAGAAATGGTTCATGTGTGGATTGTGTTTTGTCGGTCATGTGTACGAATGCAAAACACATCCAGTGCAATCAGGCGGGGTTTAAATTGTATATTGTCAGTATATCATTCTGTTTATTTGTTGGTTGTTCTGAGCTGGTTAGAGGACGGACACCTTGCTGGTTTTCTTTGCCAGTCAGATTAAGTTCAGCTTAAATAAAAATGTTATTTTTTTTAAACCTGGGTCCAAATTTAGCAAATGATCCAATTTTGAGTTAAAGCTGAAACCAGCATCCACAGAACAGCTTTACAGTGGAATCCTCCGGGGTAATCATCCATGTCATAGTGAATGGCTGGGTTTATCCCACTGTCGGACTGACATCATGGAAAGTATCTCTCTGTTTACATTAATAACCACATAGCGCTCACCTCGCCGTCGGGGCTCGGTCTGACCAGTTTCTGAACTTTAGCATGTCTCTGTTGTACTTTTATTTTCTCCTTTAATAATTAGAGTTGTAACCTCAGGTTTAAATGTGATCTGAGTTCGTATATTCATTATATGTAGATTACATTGTAATTCGTGGGATTACACTGTGTAGCTGGTTTGCAGATGCTGGATTTAGTTCAGTGCAAAATTCCTTTCCATCACGTTCATGCTGGTTGGTTTAACTAATCATTTAATAACCTTTTTTAAAGGCTGTGACAATGCGGTCATGATCTGGAACGTGGGAACTGGTGAGGCGCTAATAAGCCTGGAGGACATGCATCCTGACATGATCTACAGCGCCTGCTGGAACCGCAACGGCAGCCTGATCTGTACCGCCAGTAAGGACAAGAAAGTGCGCGTCATCGACCCACGCAAGGGCGAGATCATAGCGGTACACACACATTCACAGATGCAGAAAACTTTCACAGGGTGTCATGTCCTCTTGTAATTAATCTTAATGTGTGTGGGGGGGACAGGAGAAGGACAAGGCCCATGAGGGGGCGAGACCCATGAGAGCCATCTTCCTCTCAGATGGCAACGTGTTCACCACCGGATTCAGTCGCATGAGTGAGCGGCAGCTTGCACTCTGGAACCCGGTATGTTACCTGTACAAACACAGCATACTAACATGTTTACACTCCATTTAACACACACATACATTCTGTAGTTCTGCAGTTACATTCTGCATACGTTTTTAAATCCACTTTACTTTGTGTTATAATGTTTAAAGCCCTCATGGTGCAGGTATCATTTAAATGGCAGTGACTCTGAGCAAGAGGTGGTGCTGTGTTAGTGGATCAGACATGAATCAATAAAGTCTACTTTATATTATCACACTGTGAGATAATACTGTCACTTTTGAAAGACCGTAATAAAACAATAAAGATAGGCAGTGTGGGGGGGTTGAAGATAATCAACCATGTTGTAATATTTATAATCTTTTGTTCAGGAGAACATGGAGGAGCCCATAACAGTCCACGAGATGGACACTAGCAATGGAGTCCTGCTGCCCTTCTGTGACCCTGACACCAACGTAGTGTACCTGTGTGGAAAGGTAAACACTTTCTTTCCCAAAATGACACCCCTATAATCACGTCAATACATCATCTCGTTGCTGATGATTGGTGCTCCGATGTCGTCAGGGTGACAGCAGCATCCGTTACTTTGAGATCACGGAGGAAGCGCCGTATGTGCATTACCTCAACACCTTCTCCACCAAGGAGCCACAGAGAGGCATGGGCTACATGCCCAAGAGAGGTCTGGACGTCAACAAGTGTGAGATCGCCAGGTGAGATGTCCAAGCCTTTTTATTTTCTATTTTAAGTTTAGCATTACGAAGAATTCTAGAAGTTAATCCAGTTTAATTGGCAATGTGTGTGTCTGTACTCTAGGGGGCGGCAGTTATCCATTTTCAGCTTTATTCCAATTTTGCAAATCTGAGTCAGTATCTGCAGCTCTCTGATGACCTTTCTCATTCTGTCTCACTCTGTTTGTGTTTAGATTTTACAAGCTGCATGAGAGGAAGTGTGAGCCCATCATTATGACTGTGCCAAGAAAGGTGAGCCGTTTGTTCAGAATTCAGCCTGCATCATTCCTCACATTAATATTTGGGTGGGGGCTCATTCTCAGCATTGCAGTGATGTTAACATGCTTTAACGAGTTTCTAGCTCCTGCAGGACTTGTGTAAGGTCTCTGTTGTACAGGTTTGTTATGCAGTGATGAACCTTTCCACGTTTCTCTCTGTCTGGACAGTCGGACCTGTTTCAGGACGACCTGTACCCCGACACGGCCGGACCGGACTGTGCCATCGAGGCCGAGGACTGGTTCGAAGGCAAGAACGGAGAGCCGATCCTCATCTCGCTCAAGGACGGCTACATTCCAGCCAAGAACCGCGACCTTAAAGTGGTCAAGAAGAACATCCTGGACCACAAGCCCAAGATCAGCAAACACACTGAGAATAACGCCGCGAACGCTGGCACCAAAACTGCAGCTTCACCTGCTGCGAGCGTCGTGAGTCTCACGCTGTCAACCTCCTGCTTTTCACACTTCAGACCATCATGACTTTCTCTCTGACTTTATCAGAAGCTGGTCAGAGTTTAGTAGTTCAGAATCTATTGTGTTACGTGAGAAAATGGTTCATTTGTTATCTATAAAAAAAAAAGATAATATCAGTGTTCTGCCTTTAATGAACATAAGAAACAACTGAAAGTTATAATGTCAATAAAGAATTATCCAAAAAAAAAAAGAAAACACCAGCTAATTTAAATACACAAATGAGAAACAAACTCACAATTAGTTGAGACTTTGACATTTATACTGATTATATGGACGTTATTATTGGGACACCTTTATATTACACCTACAGGAGCTGTGCAACAGGATAATTGGGGTTTTACTTATTGGCTTGAAGTACAAGTGCAAATGTGATTTAAAAATAAAAGCAAATTGTGACAAAGGCAGCAAAAACGATTAAAACATTATATTAAATGAATTCGGACACGACGCTGACTTAAGCCTGACTTAAACCTTTCACATGAGCATATCTTAAACCAAACTTTCAGCATCTTGTTTCTGAAATCCGTGTCATTTTAATGTTTTCTTGCACAGAAAAACGATTCGAAGCTAGACGAGGTGCTGAAGGAGATGCAATCCCTGCGAGAGCTGGTGAACAGTCAGGAGGAGCGAATCGCCAAACTTGAGGAGCAGTTGGCTGAGGCTGCCATCTAAAGGACCGGTCCCCAATCCCCGCCCCAGCTGCTATTCAGGAAATTCTATTGGCCAGGTGGGCGGGACCCGTCACTGCCAGTCTCCGGGACGTCGTTCCGTCTGAAGCCTGTCCCACATTCCACGATGAACTTTTTTTTTTTTTGTCCTTTCTCTTTTTTTTTTTTTAATTCTCTTTTTCTAAGCTCCATGCCATTACATCTGTTATGTAGGAGAGGCAGCAAAGGGTCCAATAACTTGCTCCAAAACCACACGGTGCCACTTGTTTTATGCGTTTTCAGAAAGTCTTAAACATTCCTTCTTTTCATATCATGCGGCCCATGTGACAGTTGTCTAATCTGAAGCTCTGAGAACTCCCGTTCTTTAATATTAAATCAGTATTGTATTCGTCCCCGTCCCCTCTCCGTTGCCAAATTTTGACAGGAGTCCTGCGTACGTGCCTCCTTAACAGTATTCCATCCGTAGCTTTTCTATTGTGAATAGCTCAGCTTTGTACTAATAAGGGACCATGCAATAAGGGGGAAATTCAATTCAATTGTATTATTTCCATTTAAAATCCCATTACGGGACACTGTCCCATTTAGAGCTGATTTTAAGGACCAGGCTGAAGTGTGCTGCAGTTAAAGTGTGTGTACAGATCGACAGAGGAAAGAAAGCAGTTTATAACAGAGTCTTGTGTATAGTTGGATCATTATTCAGGAGCAGAATATTAAACATTCCTGTGTTAGTGAATTTTCCCGCAGCTGCTGAAACAGACTTTTCTCAATCATTTCTCTAAACGCCTCTCTCCTCTCACTGCGCATAATGCATGCAATAAAGGTTCTTTTCTTATTTCTAATCACATCCCATAATATTCACCAGTCTTGAGTTTGTCTACGAGATCTTGGGCAGAACAGCACAATGAAACTGTAATGATTTAACTTCCTCCCTGTGCATTCTGACCTGTGTAGCCCCCCCCCCAGTTTCTTACTTTAATATGTATATGATGTAGGCAGATCATCCAACTGCCAAAACAGCTATAATAAAGAGAAGTTCCCCTTTAATTTGCATGATGTTCTACAAATATTAATCACTAAATCATCACACGCACTACAAAACCTTAGGCTGCGTCCTGAATGACATGCTGACAGTGAAGCCTCTGCTGTAGTGACTCAGCACAGATTTCAAATCAACATCATGATTTAAAATAACAACTCGATGCTTATAGTTTAAAAGGATTTAATGTGGTTTTGTTGCAAAGTGGTTCTTTACACAGGTTCCAGCAGAATGACGTCTCTGTAAGAATGCCGGCTCATATTAGAGGCATGCTTATAGATATTTGCAGTGGACCAATCATAAACCTTCCGTCTCTCTGGATCTTCAAACGTAGAACACTTGAAACTCAGGACTTACTCAAATGTAGATTTTCAGATACTGTTCCTTCAAATATTCAGCATCCACATTTCCCCCGAAACTGAAAACGCCCACATGCTCGACTTCCTGTTCCTGTTCATTAAGATTTGGCTGTCCTGCTGTTGCTAGTCATGGAGGTTTGAGGCCACGAGAGCCATGAGACTCGGAGACCTGGTTTAAAAGACGGGTGGAGGCATGTCAGAGTGACAGACTGTTACTATAGCGAGAGATGAAAAGCTGAATCTTACATCTTTCAAATTCTTTGACTCCACTCTGTATTGCCTTCATTGTCTTCGATGTTTCACATTCTTTATTTAATCCTGTCGTGACCCTGGTGCTTTCATTTCGTGGGAATAAATGACATTGTTTAAAGTACGCAGCGGGTCTAATTGTATGTCGACGTCCCTTCTGATTGGCACCGACTGAAAACCATACTCATGTGTGACGTGTTTCAGCCGCAGGCCTTACACTCGTTCTTTGGACTGTTAATTGCAGGCCGTGGCTTTGTCTTAATTACCGCCATCAGTCTCTGATCCCTCTAATACTCCTGACTCCCCAAAATCAACCAACTCAAGTCTCGTAGTGAGAGTTTATGGACCAACGTAAGCCATTAAAGGCACATATGGAGCCCACTTTTCTTTTTTTGGACCGTGGAGCGATATACGAAACACAGGTTCTGTGCTGAAGCATAGTGAAGGTTTGGTGTTGCATTTTGGAGAGAAGTGTAGCTGGGATTTGTTTGAGGGCGATGTGGTAGAAGTTGAGTTGTAGCGCAAATACAGTAATTGTAGGTGGATCTTTGGCAGCATTAGAGTTCAGAAAGCTGGAATGTGATTTATTCCCTGAGTGTTATGACCCTCACTTTTCTGCTGTCTTCTTTCTGTAGAGGTGGTACAGCAGTACGTACGGTGCCAACAATAATGCTAAAAGCAACTAAAAAAAAGATGGCGGATGTCTAACTGATCTACTTACTGCCCCGTGCCTTTCGAAGCCCATCCTCGAGGCCTTGCTTGGTAGTCGGAATGTAGACATTTGTTCAATGGAAGAGTTTCTCTTGAAGGTGGCGCTGTTGGAAAGTAATGTTCGAGAGAGTTTTGTATGTTTTGAGAAGCTCAAGCTGGAAAGTTTGCTGTATGTGAAATTCCCAGAAATGTAAATACTTCAAAACCATTGCTGCCTCTGTCAAACTGTATCACAGAACAAAGCCATAGTTTCTAAAGTCTCCCTGCATTTTTTAAAACTAAAAACCAAAAGGACAAGAATACACAACGAATAAAAGAATTAATAAAGAACGTTGCTCTGTGGTGGTTTATCATTTTTCAGATTTATTTTTTCATTAAATACTTTGATAAATATAAGGTTTTCCTCTGAACATAGTGAGTGGTCAGTGCCTGGGTCAGAGGTGGAAGGCTGCAGAGATAGCAGCCAGGAACTACTTCCAAGAACTGTTTATCTTTAAGGTCCAGCATTTGACCCAGAATGCACTGCAGACGTGTACGCACCGGTCCCTTTGTTACATACTCCTCCTTGTCTATTTTAGTAGCTTTGCTTAACGTTTATCCATCTATTTCTCTGGATAATTTAAAACCCTGAACTCCGTACCCTCACAGAGCTTAAAGGTATTATTTTGGTAATGGATATCTCAACACCTTGCTGTCACTGCTGAATTACGAACAGCCCACCAACCAAAAGTGTCCAGTCTGTCCAGTCACCAACCAAAAGTGTCCACCGATAAGGCCGTCTGCATGAACAGATGAGCTGCTGTCTCTGTTTTACATCTACAAGGTGGAGCGGTCCGGTGGATCTGCTCATCAGGGTTTAAAAACTCCAGCTTATCGATGCACCACTACCACCATTACCCAAATAAAACCTTCTGCCCTGATCATTAGAGTACAGAGTAAAGGGAACTAACAAAGAAAAAGACAACAATGTGAATCTATATGATATTTGGGAAACTGATACCTAAAAACTGAATGATGAGTAGAGTAAGAAGGTGTATCTAATAAAGTGGTCAGTTTATATCTAATGCATTCATTTGGTAAAAGATCATCACAAAAATTAAATCTTAAGTCAGAAAATCTTTGAAAGTGGAACAAATCTTGTTTTGGACTTAAATGAGTCTCTGAATCAGATAAACGATCTTTCTTTTAGGAACTTTAACTTTTTTAAAGAAATCTTTACGAAACAATTTTATTTATGTTCATGTTTTTCTTGATTTTTTTTTTTTTTTTTTGGTTTGTTTTTCTTATTTTTTAACATGGATTTTTTTTTTTGCACTGATGAGTATCATCTGCTGGCGGCACGGTGGCTTAGTGTTTAGCATGTTCTCCTCTCAGCACTAGGGATTCCCGGTTCGAATCCCCATCTGGGTGCAGTTTCCATGTTCTCCCCGTGTCCGCGTGGGTTTCCTCTGGGTTCTCCGGTTTCCTCCCACAGTCCAAAAACATGGATCAAGTCAATTGAATTCTCCAAATTGCCCCATATAGAGTGTGTCTGTGTGCGTGTCTGTGTGAGTGAGTGTGTACCCAGCGATGGATTGGCACCCTGTCCTGGGTGTATCTGCCCAGCGACCGAAATGTTCTTCCCTGGATGGGCATGGGAAACCCCCCCGCGACCCTAATAGAGGATAAAGCGGGAGATAATGAATGAATGAATGAGTATCTTCTGTTTTAAAGATTTACTGTGTAATTAACAACAGGAAAGGTTTCTGACCTGAAACACTTAAAAAAAAGGTTCTAACAGAAACCAAAAGGAACTTTATGGTGAACTCGCACAGCGTGCTGTTAGAACCTGTAGAAAGTTCTGCTCATTTGTTTTGTGACTTTTCAGTGGAAGGCTCTGTGTTTACAGGACCAGCTCATTGTCATTGTCATCTGCTTACAACTTACGAATTGGGGAAGCGACTCTTTAAATGGACTCCTATTTACCCGTTCGAGTCTTGCGTCAGAGCCCGAAACCTCAGCTAGATCTGATGCTGAGGCAACTTCCTGCACTTGAATAGATGAGTGTGAAGAGTGTGGCGGGTTCCTAACTGTGAGAACAGCAAACGTTCTGCGAGTCAACATCAACCAACATCAACGGTCAGTGCCATTTTATTGATTTATTTTTATGTATACCTGTTTGTGTTTGGTAATGTTAACTCGGGCTCGTTACCCGTCGCAACGGGGGGTTTGTTAAAAACTGATGTGTGTATTCTTTAATAGGAAGCATCGTGGTGAGCATGCAGGATGTGCAGAGCAGCAGATAGAGCAGTTGATCTTTCACTGCCGGTGGATTATTGTGTTCAGGGTTCAAAGTCGGTTTGGTCTCTGTCTTAAATACTGTGTATAATTGGCTTCGGGGTTTTGGTTTTGTTGGTAAAGATGGATTCAAGGTCTTTTCAAGGCCATGTGGTAAATCAGCTTAAACTCCCGCCCCGCGGTCCAGATGAATCCATGCCTCAAGTTCACGTGAATTTAGTAAGTTAGTCACTCGTTTAAACTCAGCTTAAAGACAACAGCATTCCTAACATAAAGAATAAATCCAGATCGTTTTTAAATGTGGACTGGAACATTTTATTGGGTTAAAAGTTTAAAACTGGAGGATCCAATCGGCACCCATTTACAGCTTCTTATCTTTAATGATGTCATTAATATCATTAATTAAAAGCTATCCGTCTTTCATGACAACAGTCTTATAGATGATTATAGAAGTTACAATCTGTAAAGTTATGTGTAATTAGGGGAAGTGGACATTTGTTCTAAAGGAAGTGAGGCAATTGTTATAATATAGGGAATCAACTTGTGTGAATACCTGTGTTTTACAGGTTCTCTTTTGCCTTTTAGATGTTTTTTTGTTTTATACTTTCACTGCTCATTTTATCCACTTTATACCATTTAGCACTTAGATTTTTGATGTTGTTTCTTTACATAGTTTGTTAGTCCCTTTTATTTTGTTTATTGATGGTAAGGACTCCCAACACTTCTGGTCTTACTGGGTTGGTTGATGATTATTATCACTCCACTGATGTCGTGGTGGTGGTGGTATGTTATAGTGTGTAAAACTGGGATGAGTAGATCAGACATGGCAGTGCTGCTTGTAAGTTTTATTTTATTTTATTATTATTTTTATTTATTTTTTTATTTTTAAAGGTGGAGCTTTAAGGTAGCTGTGTCTAAAAAAGTGCACAGTCAGTGGAACCAGTGTTAAATAATATCCAGCAATCAAGAGGATCATTGGAAAACAAAGTAAATGGGACTAACAAAATATATAAAGTAACAAATAGACTTCAGATGATGAATGTAGAAAGGAGAGAGTGTGCCTAATAAAGTGGCCGATGAGTATATAAGATGATAAAGTAATTATGAATGCTTCTTCTCTTTTTTTTTTAGATTATGGACAGATCTGAATGGAACACTCTTTCTTTAATGTTGCTGAGTGTGAGCAGCTTAGTATCCTGCAGCAGTCTCAATGTGACTGTAAAGGAGAACCTACAAACTCCACAAACTTCCAACTCAACCCAGTGGAATGGCACAGGTCTGGTCCAGTTCTCAAGAGGAAATGGTACTTCGACAGAATTTGATTCCAAACTGAGAGATGAAAACAACACGACGCCGTCAACAGTTCAGAGAAGTTTAATGAGTTCTGAGAGTCCTCCAGACCTCCACACTCCACCAGTCACCAACGGTTCTGCGTCCACAACATTGTCTCCCGCCAAATTCCGCAAGTCCGTGACCCCCACAATTCATCAGACCAAGAATACAAATAAGTCTGTTACAGCTGTGGCAACTACAACTGGACATTCTGTCTTGAGAACCAGAACGACGCCAAGAGTCACTCCAACCAAGAGGAGCACTACACAAACAGCCACCACTAAGACGTCCACTGCTTGTAACACACCTGAACCCAAAAAGGACAGCTTTGTGGTTCACTGCCTCGTCATCATCGCAGTGTTGGCTGCTGTGACGTTGGTGTTCATCGTAACCACGGTGGTGTTGGCCACAATGCTGGCAAGCACCAGGTACCGGCACAGAGAAAGCCTCCTCCGAGATACCGAGATGGTATGTATATCTGCTTTAATGAACGATACTGAACATCCACTTCCTTACCCGAAACACCCCAAGAGCAATGGAGTCCTGATCCCCAACACCGAGGATGAGGAGGGTGATGATCTTACCCTCAACAGCTTCCTGCCCGATGGTGAAGGGGCAGCATAGAGTTAGAGATTGTTTCTTAAATCATAACTGCTAAAAATAGACATTTGACGGCAAAATCTTTAAACTCCCTCTGAGGATGCTGTCTTTGACCTTACTGTCTTTGCAAACCCTAATTCTGCATCAAGGATAAAAGATGGAGGCTTTCTACATCACGAACAAAATACCTGACACTCCAAATAAAAAAAAAACATGGTTTCCTTTAAGTTACCGCTTTTACAAACAAACCCACCTCAGACTGTCGGTCTGAGACGCCTGTTTAAGGAAGACCTTTCTCCTGCCTGACTGCACCTCTGTGCACAAAGTGAGACATTAAAGAAGTTCGGTTTGTAGACCAAAAAAACTTGACTTTAAACATGTGTTAGTTCTTAATGCCATGACATTGAACCTGTACAAACCATCAGAGACACGTGAACGTTTATGGGGAAGCTTTTCAGAAGATGCTGAACTGCTGATTGTTGTCCACGTCTTCGGAACTGGATATTTAATAAGCGTGCGACGGCTGCCTTGAATTGTTATTCTTTTGGAAAGGATTCTTTTCGTGTTTTAGAGTGAAGAACATGATAATTGCTATTTTTTCAAGATAAATTAATAAATGTATGTTAAGATGCTCTATATGGACAAAGGCATTGGGACACACCTCGAATCTTTACATGCATTCAGGTCCATTGTCTATTAAATAATGAAATCTGATAAGTGACATTTCACTGATGACTATATAAATCATCTAATCTGTTTCTTTGCTGCATTTGGAGCCTGGTGGAGATGTTTGTGTTCATGCTGCTGGTACACAGGCCACAGGAAGTGCGAGAGTGTGTTAACTCAGTTGAGAGAGGAAATTAAGTTGTGTGTAACTTGCCTAGCAACAGCAACCATTAAACTATCAGCTCTTCCTCAAAACCCCATCAAAAAAAAAGAAACCTCAATGTTTATTATTAAATCCTGGTAGATTTAAATGTAAGGCATGTTAACTCTGCACACGTTTGGACATCCCTATTAATATTTATATTAATATTTGTTCAGGGTTTTTGTTTCACCTGTTGCAAAGACCCTGATATTGATAATTTAACTAATTAAAAAACTCTAATGCTGGTGCGAATTCCACTTATTCACATCTGTAAACACTTTTAAAATATGTAAACTGTCAGAAATAAGACTTTTAGCGTGTTTACACCCCAAACCTGCCAGCGACATTAAGCATAACAATGTTTTGGTTGAAACTGTGATCTATCTATTTTTGGCGCCCAGCAGTCACTTGATTGATGGGAACATGTTTTTCTTGGAGCAGACTCATGTTCCTGTTTCCACTCGCCTTGTTTATGAATCATAAGTTGTGACATGAAGTGACTTCTGGTTTTGCATGTGTTCACTCAAATTACATTTTCAGGTGCTCGAGTAGCGCAGCGGTGAAATGCACCTGCACATCGGTGCTGAATGGTGGCGCCGTCCTGAACGTCAGGTTTATCCTTTAAAATGCCGTTACACAGTTGGCTGCGTCTGAACGGTGGAAAGACATGCTGGGAATTCTTCACTGCTGTTGTGACTAAGACCTCTGCTGATTGGTCCAGGTGTGACTGAGGGGTAGGAGGATCATTAGAGGGTTTTAACTGAAGCCCCTCTATCAGCTCACAGCAGCTTTCTGGAGCTGAGTCGGGAAAATGAAAGTTGGTCTGTGCAGTGTGTTTGAAGCAGCAGGACTGTGGATGATGTCAATAATAATATGAATAATAATAATAA
>JAFMOD010001490.1:563659-606159 GCA_019802435.1 Corydoras maculifer
AGGTTTGGTGAGCGTGAGAGCTCAGGTTTGGTGAGCGTGAGAGCTCAGGTTTGGTGAGCGTGAGAGCTCAGGTTTGGTGAGCGTGAGAGCTCAGGTTTGGTGAGCGTGAGAGCTCAGGTTTGGTGTGGCAGGAACTGATGGTCTGGACCACAACCTCCTTACACTCTTGTTTCCAAAGGCAGTTTATCATTGAACTGTAGAGCTGAAGTCATGTGACTCGTATGTTAGATGTAGAGTAAAAACTGTGACATCTATTAGTTTTAATTTTAATGTACATTTGGTCATGTAGTGCTATATCTGTCTGTCTGTCTGTCTGTCTGTCTGTCTGTCTGTCACTCATTCTTTAGTGTGGTGGGTGGGTTGTAACAAGAAACGAAATTACAAACCAGACTCAGACTCTCTTCATCTCCACCCTAATTAAGTATTGACCTACACTTACTGAAATAGATTTAACAGTAAAGCAGTCCAGTAAAGAAAATAACACGGAATATTAACTTTAACATGGTTCTGTGTGTGGTTTGTTTCCCCCTATATATTATTCTTTATTAAATTGTATATATTATCTTTACACTGCTGTATCCTGCGGTCTAAGAAATGAGATAAAATAGTTTTGATGGTGATCTTTCTTTCTCTAAAATACATGTTAACAGAAGCTGCATTATTAATATACAGTCCACGTAAAGACACTGAGAGCTGTAATAAAAAAACTGGAGGCCTGATGAATGCAGAAGCAAACAAACTCTGATAGATTTGCATGTTCTTGTAGGTCCTACAATATTTATATCCTGTATTTTCAGATCTACAGAAGCAGACGGCAGTCTGGCAGAGGAAGCAGACAAGCCACAAAACGTAGGTGAAACTTCCCTCATTCAAACAATGCACCTTTTAACAAATAAGTGATACAAATCTGCTGAGCTTCTCAACCAGCAACACGCCCACCACCATTTCTAACATCTGATTAATAAAGAGTGACCGGCTCAGTGAAGATTCTATTGCAGCCTCGGAGGTAACTGACCACTGGTGTAAATAATCTCTGTAGTCATACTGGGTGTAATAAAATAAACTGATGAGTGGAATCCGTCTCACACGCTGCTGATTTGATTGTACATTTAAACCTCATTAACATTATTAATATACAAAATCTATAAGTAAAAAAACTAAAGTAAATAAAACATGGTGTTCGGTCTGTTTCCTTATATTGCTTTCTAGTTCCAGACATCACTTCTGATATAAAACTATAAAACCAGAGCCTAGTTTTTAGTAATCATTACGTGTGTTAATTGTAAATCAGACCTTATTCAACATAAATGTGCATTAAATTTAACGATGATGATGATGATGATGTTGCATCTATAATTTCTGAATTAAAACTTTTTAAAAATTGCTGAACATTTATCTCATTTATCTCAGTTTCTTTCAGGTGTAAATCTTCACCATGTCTTTGTCCATGGTTCCATGTCTGTCCCTGATGCTTGTCCTGGCTCTCTGGAGCTGCCCAGCCTTCACACTTCCCTTCAACATTTCGCTGGAAGGCAGCGGAGACGAACCGGAACTGATTTTCCCCACGTCCCGTGCCACCCGAGTTCCTCCATCCTCACCTTCGCCACCACCCACGTCCACCTCTCTGCCCGAAATCACTCTCACTTTCATCCGCATCAAGGACTTCCTCTTCAACCAAGTGGTGGACTTCCTGCGTGATAACATGCTCCTTATCGTTGTAATCATGTCACTGATCATTGTCATCATATTTATTGCATGCTGTGCCTCAGCTATGAGCCACAAGCGCAAGCTGGAGGCCTACTACCCACCCAAAAAGCAGACGCCCCGAAAATACATGACTGTCTCTGGCGCAGGCCAAGGACAATCACCGCTTTTGCCTCATAGCGCCACCAGCAGCTACTTGCGTACCCCGACTAAGGCACTGGTTGGAGAAAAGGAGGGCAAAGATCCGAGACCAAAGCCAAAGGAGGTGCAGAAGGTCGAAGATGTGGAGGAGGTGGAGGTGCAGAAGACAACCGAGAAGAAGAAGGATGAACCCAAAGCTGGCACGTCTGCGGCAGGTAATGGCCAGGCGCCTGTTTGTACATGTCATCTGAGGAAAGCAAATCAAGCCTCACACTAAGAGATCAAGAGATCAGACAGTGGGTTAAAAAGGTTTCAGAAACTTGTGGATTTGCTTTTTTCGTGTAAAAAAAAAAAAAAAAAAGTGATCCCTGAAGATCCGAAAAACTTTTGGAATTTTATATCAATGTTCACAAACGAACAAAGAAATCAAATTTTATAATATTCACCATCAAACATTTTAAAGTGAGCATTACACAGCCATCAGTACAATGCAAATTACTAAAACGACATCCTACAAGACATTTACAGCCAAAACAACTGCAGATGGCTCGAAACAAAACAGTGGGGTGTGTATGCATTCAGTACACCACATGACCAAATGAATGTGGACACCCCTCCTGGTTTTTATTTTGTCTTTGGTTAAAGTGAATGACAATGATTGGGTGTCCATATACTTTTGATTATGTCGTGTACCATGTTTAACAGTAATAAATTTTTATTTTATTTGCATTTTTATTGTTTGTAAACCCTGATGGCTTGATATTTAGGCATGTTAATGTATAAAGACCTTACAGAACTTATCTGTGAGGACATTTCCTTTTTTTTTTGTGACATCTCTAAAACAACCTGGTTATAAAAACTGTTCCCATTTTATTTTCCTTTTATAGATATTAATAAAATGTAATTATAAGGGTGTTATTAAGTTTACAAATAAAACTGAACTTTGAAGTTAATGTACTTTGTCATCATGTGATACATGTTTTCCAGACTTTAAATTGTTTTATTATTATTAGAAAATTTAGGACATTAAGTAGTGCAGTTCTAAAAGTGAAATGTTTGCTCAGTTTTGTTGTACATCAGACTTCATCTTCAGTCTGAAGTCACTGATGTTCATTTGTAAAGTTTAGTCGATGAAAGACCGCCATGGGCGGCCCGGTGGCTTAGTGGTTTAGCCTCTCAGCGCTGGTGATTCCACAGTTCCCCACGGTTCGAATCCCCATCTGGGTGAAGTTTCCATGTTCTCCCCGTGTCCACATGGGTTTCCCACGGTTCAAATCCCTATCTGGGTGAAGTTTCCATGTTCTCCCCGTGTCCGCGTGGGTTTCCTCCGGGTTCTCCGGTTTCCTCCCACAGTCCAAAAACATGGATCAAGTCAATTGAGTTCTCCTAAATTGCCCCATGTAGAGTGTGTCTGTGAGTTTGTGCCCAGTGATAGATTGGCGCCCTGTCCTGGGTCCATCTGCCCAGCGCCCGAAACGTTCTTCCCTGGATGGGCATGGGGACCCCCCCCCGCGACCCTAATATAGGATAAATCGGAAGATAATGAATGAATGAAAGACCGCCATTCTTTGTAATATTGCTCTAAGAAACATTGTCTTAAACAATGTCCAGACAATTATCTTTCCGGATTTGGCACAAAGTGAGGATGCATGACCGATCCTGATGGCCTCACCTGAACAGAACCGGAACCATGAGTTACGTAATTTTTAATCATATTTTGCTCAGAGACGACCATTTAAAAAATTTGGTTTTATATTAAACAAACAGAACTGAGTTTGTCTTTTAAAAAATCTTTTTGGTCCTTTTTTTGTCCGGTTACAAAAGTTTCTATTAAGTGAAAAATTACGGCTTCTAGTTTTTACAAAATGTTTGTGTCCTAACTTTTCTAAAAAATCTGGTTTGTATTTTAATAACGTGAGAGCAAAATATTCTGACAGGACCAAATCCTGATGCAGATTAAGACTCAACCCTGTTCTGTTCAGACTGTTCTTTCTGGTCTAATGAAGACGAGAGAACCTTTTTGTCATACACACGGTTCACAATACAAAATCTAATCAATATTTCAAAAGGCTATTAGAAGAACCGTTGTACCGTGTTTTTCTCGAAACAAAAGGTCTGGCTTCTGATATTTGGACTTGAACTGAATTTAATGGACTTTTGTTTGTCTTGTAATGTCAAATGTCCATATGGTTCAATATGAGCTGGTATTTCTCCTCACTGTGCTTTTGATGACTGATAACTTTTACATTTTTAATCACAAAATCCATTCAATCACCTCGCTGATGAAGATGTATTGATATCTGTAGACAATACCTTAGAAATCACTTAATAATTTATTTAGCTTCTATATGACACTCTCCACTTCCAAATAGATCAGTATCACAACAAATGCAAATTAGGTTTATAAATGAAAACGAAGGTCCCGTTGCAGTGGGGTGCTGCCAGCAGTTGGCAACTTTCAGAAAGGACCATTAACAGTGTGTTTGCAGCTGGAGCCCTAAAATTATTGTTGAGCTGCTTGATCTGAAAACCATTTTACTTTGAGCTCTAAATGATCCCCTGATGTCATAGCTGATCTGCAGAAAGAGCAAAATTCACATTCTGTAAGCCTGAACAGAATCGCTGTATGCAAGATGACAGTCATTATAAAAACCACCCCATAATTCAACCACAAAATTCATATTCAGTAGAGGTGATATTTTTGTGGTGAAATTTTATCACACAGATAATTTGAGCTATTTTTTTTTGGTACAATTAACTAGATTAAGGCTGTAAATCACATGGCAAAGAAGACACAAAACAGGTAAGGCAACACCTTAAGACTGACATTAAATTTTGATGGGGTGCTGCTTGGAATTGTCAGGCCGCTGAGCAACCCGGTTTCTGGCAGAAACCTCATCAGAGAGAAACAGCGACGATGATGCGATGAAAGCAGCCGCTAACTGACTTAAATGCATGCCCAGTTCGAGAGGCCGGGATAAGAAGTATAAGAGGATGGTGTTTGGTGAGTATCTGAGAATCTGCACCTGTATTCACAGTAAAAAATAATAATATATTCTACTGAATGTTGTGATATTTTAAGATATTTATCTTTACTGCTTTATTTATAGTCTAATACAAAGTTGGTTACATTTTTGGAAAGCTCCTCAGTTTTCAAGTTCTGAATATCAGACATTAAAAATGAAATACCATCCTGCATTTCTTCTTCTCCACCAGTGAGCCATGTGCCTTTGCCTCTTCCTCTGCCCTTTACTCTTGGTCTACTCTCTTGCCTCCTGCAAATCTTGCCCTTTGGGTTGCTGCTGCCCCCGGCCTGGAATTCTTGTCCTGTGCGAATCCCTAGGCCTCCATGTGGTACCTCGCTCTGTCCCCATCACCACCTCAGCTTTGTCCGTAGCAAGAAACCACCTCTGCAATGTGGACAACGTCCTGTGGCGCTACACCAGTCTGCAGGAATTAAGCCTTGGGCAAAACCAGCTGGAGCGCTTCCCTCGTGGACTTCCGGCAAGCCTGGAGAGCTTGCAGCTCCAGGAGAACCGTATAACGTTCATCACAGTTGGAGATCTAAGAAACCTTGGGAACTTGACGCGTTTGGACCTCGAAGACAATCGTATACGAGCCATCCAGCCTGGGGCACTGCGAGGCCTGATTCGTCTCCGGATGCTGTCTCTGAAGGGGAATCGACTGTTGGCGCTGCCCTCACATCTTCCGACCTCGTTGACGATACTGGACGCGTCGGCAAATTGTATTTCCATGCTGGACCTCACTTCACTAGCTGAGCTGGCCAACCTGCAGGTACTAAAGATCAACAGCAACTGCTTACGCTCCGTACCTGAACGCGCCTTCGACGGTCTGTACCAACTCCGCACCATTGAACTGGCCAACAACCTTTGGGTTTGTGAGTGTGATATCATGTACCTGTACAGGTGGTTGCTCTCAGACAGGTTACAGACTGCAAGAGACCTGGTTTGCGCTGCACCGCTTCATCTCGCACACAAGCTCCTCCTAACTCTGTCTGTCATGGCTATCTGCCCCAAGGTTCTCGGTCCTGGAGAGAGATTAGCTCCACTCAATACCAGCACAGATTCTAATGTAATGCCAAGAAATTCCTGCAGGAGGAGCTCAAGCAAAGTCCTTACTTCAGCTCTCAAACCTGCACCAAGTTCCTCCTTGCAGGGGTTAAGTTACGAACAATGTATGATCCTAAACACCACGTACCTCGTCCCTCAGTCCACTCAAACACCCCAAAGTTCGGCTACAGACCAGCGTCAGGGTTGTGTGGACAACAAAACCAAACTACAAGACTCCTTTGTAAGCACCGTGTCTCCTTTATACCCCACGAGGGAGGCAGGGCCGCAGATCGAGGACTTGTCTCAGAAGCTCTATGGGTCTGCAGATGCATCCGTTGTGGTTTTGCTCTCTGTGCTGTGTGTGCTAACTGGACTCCTGCTGCTCATCATACTTCTAATGCTGAAGACCTTTCTGTCGAGGAATCAAAGGGTTGCTCCACTTCCATCTGCAGTAAGCAATTCACAGAACTAAAACTGTTCACGCAGAACGATTAACTTCATCTCTGCATTAACCTGGTGGTCGAGTTGTTGAAGAAAGGAGCCTGACCCACTGTGATTACAGTTAATGCTCATGGAATCTTACTGGACCGACATGTGTGAAGGTCATTATGGTGCAGGAGCTAAGAATTATATCATTATCATCATGACTGCAATCCAAACACATTCTAATTCAGATTCTCAAACACAATGACTTGTTCGTATTTTGTATTGTTGCCATTTTAGTTCCAGAACTATTTCTTCATCAGGCGGCACGGTGGCTTAGTGCTTTTGCATGTTCTCCTCTTAGCACTAGGGATTCCCAGTTTGAATCCCCATCTGGGTGGAGTTTCCATGTTCTCCCCGTATCCGCGTGGGTTTCCTCCCACAGTCCAAAAACATGGATCAAGGTCAACTGAATTCTCCAAATTACCCCATATAGTGTGTGTGCGTGTGCCTAGCGATAGATTGGCATCCTGTCCTGGGTCTATCTGCCCAGCCCCCGAAATGTTCTCCCCTGGATGGGCATGGGGAACCCCCCCGCAACCCTAATAGAGGATAAAGCACAAGATAATGGATGGATATTTCTTCAACACATCCAACCCTGGTTTCCTTAATATTGTGAATTAAAACATAAAGTTGACCAATTATTTAGGCATATAGCCTGAATTCTCCTCATATTGGATGCAAGTTCTGCTGGATGGCAGTGGGGTTTTTGGGCCTGGGTCAGGAGGTTGCTTTCATACTGAGGTCCATAGGGCTATGGGATGTATGGATGATGTGCTTTATGGGGCTATGATGGCAATTATAATTCAATTTCTGTACTTTATCACGTACAGCAGCTCATTTTGGTTTCCATTTTTAATGTATAAATTTGTAATACATCTTCCCACAACATCTCCATTACAACCAGAAAGTCCATCTGTGGGGGGGGGGTGGAGCTGATAGATGCTACAAGTGTAAAAATGTTGGTGTGTCATGTACTAAAGCAACACAACATTGTTTTATGAAGATTTATATAAATGAAATTAAGAAAGCAAGTGTCCAAACTTTCGCACAGAACTTTGAATCAGTGAACGTGCACTGAAAAAAGAAACATCATCAGTCAACACTTATTTCATGTTTTTATTGTTTTAAGCTCAAACAAAAATAATAGGCCCTGTTTAGATAATGGAGCGTTCACGTCCCCTCTGTGTTGTGCGTTTCTGACTATGAATGTTCAACATCCAATAAACATATTTACTGTCGACAGATCAGGCGGCCGTACGACGTTCTCACTATCTCTGAATTTCGAAGGAGGTCGGCATTAACAAAGTTTATTTAAAGAATCAGCAGAACTTGGATCCTGATGTCAGATAAAGTTCAGAAGAAAACAGCTGGATGGTGGGATGTAGTCTGCCTCATGTTAAGGTCCAGATGTTCTGCTCTTTGTGCGTGATTCAGACCTTAATACACGACTCTGTGAGAAACGACGCTCGCTTTCGTCCTCCTTCTGCACACTGGGGCATCAACAGGTCACAGAGACAGACAGACAGACAGACAGACAGGCAGGAGAACTACATCAGAGTTGTAGTACAGAATGGAAGTACAGGAGAAAGAAACTACGGCAGGGATAGGTCTGATTGGGTGCCATGGGCTGTGTGTAATCGTGATGACGGCAAGCTGTTAATCTACACTGCAGAAGGAATGAGTGTGAATTACGGCTTCTTCTCATCCTTCTGTTTGAGTTTGTAGTCTGCCAGCGCGGCTTTGATGGCGTCCTCCGCCAACACTGCGGGAAAATACACAGCACAGAGATCGAAAGGGATTAATAACCAACTGCATCATCCGAACAAAAAAAAAACTGCTGCTGCACCTCAACCCACAGCGCCTACTGTCCCTACAGCGCCATCTCTCTCTTTTCATTGGGTGTGTGGGAGGAGCTATGCAAACTAACATAGGTTTCAGATGAGCTTACTGGAGCAGTGAAGCTTGACCGGCGGGAGACACAGTTCTTTGGCGATCTCAGTATTTTTGATCTTCAGAGCTTCATCAATCTACGGAAGAAATCAGAGACAGGGGTTTTAGGACATGACAACATCGACCGAGTGTGCAAAACAAACACAAACTGTGCAGACAGGCTCACATTCACACGTTACATCTTTCCCCATTGATCCCCTGATCAGGTCCCAAACTCCCAAAGCTTCTGACGGCTAAAGAGCTGTGTGTGATTATACATGCTTGTTGTGTAGTTCTCTCACTCAGCTCTGATTGACTGTCACAGAATTCTGTTAGAACATTAGGACTCTGAGAAAAGGTCCCGTCTTTAATTACCTTGTGGGACAGGCATGGATCTTTCTGTGCATTTCCTTCAAATACAAGTCTGTGGTGGAGTTGGGCTGGCTACCCGTTTAGGGTGCTCTCGACCCGTAAGTGTTGGCATTCAGTCGCCCACAGCCCCAAAAAATTTAACAAACAAGGTTATGTTTTGGAAGGTTCTCAGGTGTCGGCACGCTGATGAATCAGGACCCACCGATTTGCCTTTGACCCACTCGGTGGCCAGAGAGCTTGAAGCGATGGCCGAGCCACAACCAAACGTTTTGAACTTGGCGTCAACTATTTTCCCGCTCTCATCAACCTCGATCTGAAAAGACAGAACATTCCGTATTTAAACGATAGCAGTGGATAAAAGTGCACAGGGTGAACCTGGACGTGTGACTGCTTACCTGGAGTTTCATGACATCACCGCAGGCTGGTGCTCCCACTAATCCAGTCCCCACATTCTTCGCATTTTTATCCAAGGAGCCCACATTTCTTGGGTTCTCGTAGTGATCCACCACCTTAAAGAGAACAGAAACAGAGCTTGACCGGTGTCGCTCACTTACACACACAGGGTTTGCAAAAATACTGCCTGATCTTCATTATTTTCTTCTCTATTCTTTATTTTAAACCTGAATATTTTGTTGTGTGTTAAGTTTAACATAAAACGCTTCTTATTCAGTAGCTCTGAGTCAAACGCAGTGAATCAATTTATGATTCACATTAAAAACCCAACAGTTCTTAAACGATTCTTTATCCAAGTTGAATTCAAATAAAGGGGAATTGTTTCGAAAAATCGAGTCATTTCGAGAATTCGACTCATAACCATCATTTCTCAACCATCAAACAAGGTGGCGCCATACTGTGCAAAACTTTTCTTTTACTGGGCAGCAAGGTGGCTTAGTGGTTGGCATGTTCTCCTCTCAGCACTGGGGATTCTCGGTTCGAATCCCCATCTGGGTGGAGTTTGCATGTTCTCCCCGTGTCCACGTGGGTTTCTTCCGGGTTCTCCGGTCTCCTCCCACAGTCCAAAATACATGGATCAAGGTTAATTAAGTTCTCCAAATTGCCCTATAGAGTGTGTCTGTGTGAGTGTGTGCCCAGCGATAGATTGCCCCCCTGTCCTGGGTGTTTCTGCCCAGCACCCGAAACGTTACCCCCCCCCCCGCGACCCTAATGGAGGATAAAGCGGGAGATGATGGATGGATGGATTAGTTTGACTGTTATTAGTTTTCAGTTCATGAAGAATGAGGTGCATTAAAAACTACGCGCTGCGCTTTACGGAGCCAAGTGACGAGCTCAAGGTTCTAAACATAATTTCGGTTTTAACTTCGTCATTTAATCAGTGTGCGTTTGCTGAATCATGACGATAACTCGGGGTGGTGTACTCACTTTTTTGTGGTAGAAACAGGACGCTTTAATCTTCGGCGAGGACAAAGTTCTGCCGAGAACCACGAAGGACGCAAAACAGTTCCTGACCGAACCCAGCGCCATGTCTGCCCCTACGTCACTGGGGGGCGGGGACGATGTAAGTTATAAAAACAAACGATTCAGACAGTAACCAGCAGGTGGTGCTGTGTAACACAAACAAACATTAATATGCGCCGTGCTGATAAATAAAGATTTAATACATCCATTAATTTATTTATTATTGCTTTTTACTGTATTCGTTTTGGTTGAAGGCAAAATGCTTATTAAATTGTGTGTAGTTTACACGCGGCACGCTCGCTGTTAGGTTAGCTTTAAATAAATAGTTTAAATAAATTCAATTAAATACGATAAACGAACATTTAATTTGTGCAACTGACGCAAGTAACCACAAAATACCACGTACACATGCTATTTAAATATTTAAACTATCGCACTAAAGTATTTATATATAAATGTTCTGTATATATTTCGATACAAATGCGTGTACTAATGTGCTTTTAGATTTCGTTAACGACGTGGACTGTGGCTTTAAAGTGGAAATTGTGTTATATCTTAAACATCTTCTTAAATTCTTGTATTTGTTAAATGTCCTGAGAGTACAGGTTGTTCAACGTTAAATGACGTGTGTTGGGACAGCGTTACAATTCGATTTCAAATTTAACAAGTACACTTCCAAACCAACGTGCTCTCCGACGGTAGCTCCTGCGCACTGCGTAGTGTACTCCACGTGGTTTGGAACGCGTCTTTTTTTGCTGTATTGTCTGGGATATACGCGCACGTTGTTTGGAGAGCCCTGAGTAACTCGCATCATGGCGGCGACTGCAAACGAAGCGGAGACGTTGTTGCCAGACATCGAGGAGGAAGAAGAGGAGATGGACAGAGGGATGGAGTCAGGGGACGACGCGGGGATGGACGCGGGGAATTCAGAGGACGAAGAGGACGAGGACACGTCGGAGGACGAGCGCGAAAACGAGGCCGAGATCCAGCGGCTGGAGGAGCAGGTGAGGATTACGGTTACCATCCAGAATGAATGGCGTGCTAACAGCCGCGCAGTGCGCAGTTAAAAATAACACCTCACTTATAGAGTTTATTTTAATTACTTTGACGAACTCGATGTCTGAAGGTGTTCTGAAGGCGCTTGCTGTATGAACAGCACCGTTATTGTTGTTGGTGGTGGTGGGGTGTTTAAAGCAGCTGCAGCGTTGCTGGTTATTAACGGGGCCTCTTGCTGAAGGCCGGGCTTCAGGTCCGGAGACTCACTTAAACTCCGCGCCAGTTCGTGGGCGTGTGTCCACGGTTCCTCTCAGCTTTTTAAAGAGTTAAAACTGACCTTACATTCTGATAATCACCACTTAAAACCAGGTTAAATTTATAGTCGGCGTTATATGAGGTCCTGTGTGTATTGTCTGTAACTTTAGGAATAATCTAGGAATAATAATCTCAGTAATCTCAGACAACCACAAAACCACAAAGCTGCATCTCTTAATCATCGAGTTGAGACTTTTCATTAAGCTTTATTGTTATGTGTATGAAATGTCCAGTTCCTAGCCTTGTAGTTTAGACAATAACAGTTTAGCAGTGTGTGAAAACAGTTTGGGGAAGGTCCTGTGTTTTCCCTGCATGACTGTTTTCTTTCCCTAGTACACAAAGCAAGGCTCAAAAAGGCAAAAGTTTGGTGTGGAAGTTTGGTTGGGGGGTTCTCCATGCCCATCCGGGGGAGAACGTTTTGGGCGCTGGGCAGATCTGGGCAATCTATCGCTTGGCACACACTCACTCACACCCACACTCTATATGGGGCAATTTGGACAACTCAATTGACTTGATCCATGCTTTTGGACTGTGAGAGGAAACAGGAGAACCCGGAGGAAACCCACGGGGAGAACATGGAAACTCCACCCAGATGGGGATTCGAAGCGGGAATCCCTAGCGCTGAAAGGAGAACATGCTAAACCACTAAGCCACTGTGCCACCCATGTGGAAGATCTTAACTGACATAAAGTAATGAAATGAAGCTGCCCACTATAATCATTTGCCCACCTTCTGTAATGCTGTTGCCCCTGTTTCTTATGAAGCAGCCTGCACTCTTTGGTCTCTGTAGTTTTGCTCTGTAAATGAGAGCGTGCTCATCTTGGTCCGGCTCCAGCAACAGATGGCCGGTGCTCTGAAGCTGAGAACCAGTGACATCAGTATTGATCCTGTAAAAATATATTGATAAGGTTTAAACCTCACGCAGCTTTGTTATTTGTGAGTTTTCTGTAATGTTCTGTGGTGCATCAGATGGGGAAATTCAGTCACTGGGCTTTTTGAATATCCACTTGTGACCCTCTTATCATCTCCATTTACCATACAGATGGACTTTGTAGTTTTACAATACCAGACTGTAGTCCATCTGTTTCTCCACATAATGTGTTCGTCTCTTTTAGTCCATTCTTTACAGATCAGGACTGCAACTGGTTGCGTGTTATTTAGGTGGTGTAATTCTTAGCACTGCTGTGACATTTGTGTGTGATTTAGATTGATCTGAGTGGATCAGAAACAGCAGTGATCAGCTGAGGATCTCTTTATTGTCTGGTTCTGAATGGGTTTGTGGAGACAGACCGTTTTTTTTTTATTATTTAATGTATTTTTTTTAAATGAGCTGTTCTTTGGCTAAAAATGTTATTTGATGATCTCACAATTTGGCCAGATCACAGTGCTGATATTAAACTGTCAGCGTTTTTTTAAAATGAATTTGTTGCTTTTCCAGTTAAAATCTAAAGTGCATTTGCACTGCATGACTAAAGGTCGTCTTAATAATTGTATGCGTTGCCGAAATATTTGAAGCTTTGTAACATTGCTCTTGATTAGTGTGCTTTGTAGTAATTACAGCTCTGGCCTTCATGTTCAAACTTAAATTTTTTTTTTTTAACGTTTTAGTTGTCCATCAATGCGTTCGATTACAATTGCCATGTGGATCTGATCAAACTGCTGCAACAGGAGGGGAAGCTGCACAGGCTGCGCAAAGCCAGACAGAAGATGAGCGAACTCTTTCCTCTCACTGAAGGTGAAGCCAATCATATTTTTGAACTGTTATGATGATATAGTTGAGCTCATACAGATGTTAGCACAAGGAATCAAGTGTGAGCCAGTATGTGAGTCGGTTTCTTTTGGTTTTATGTAGAAACATGTAAAATATTCAACATGTTGCATAAAATTCATTTAGCGTTTATTCATAGTGACTTATAATTAAAATGCAAACTAAAGCATCCAGCAGCATTTTAAAGCTTAAATTATTTAACATATGATCTGGATCAGAAAAACCAGTGCTGTTGCACTGAAAGCTGATTTGGGACACGCTGTACCTTTCTACTGAATTGAAAAGAACATGTTACATAAGGGAGCGCTGAAGTACTGATAGAAAGAGAGGCAGATTCTCTATTTTTCCTTCCAGCTGCCATAATAATTTAAGTCTCAGGCATAATTGTTCCCTAGAGTGAATTAACATAATGTGCTCCCCTCTGAGTCCTGATTTAGCTCATCAGCTAATTACCCTTGTACTTTTCCAGGATGTTCTGAGCTTCTGAAATTCTGATTCATCTGCTGAACTGTTGCAGAAAACCATTTTTGTTCTGAACAGCTGTGTACACAATTAAAACTACTACTACTACAATATTTTCTATTATAATCAGGTAGCAGCTTCCTGTGATGTATTTTTAGCTTTTGGATTCCGGTTAAAACACTTTCAGTAATGAATTATGTTTTAAACGTGCAATTTCAAATAAGGAAAAAGCTTATATGAGTTTTACATTCATTCATTCATTCATTCATTATCTTCCGCTTTATCCTCTGTTAGGGTCGCGGTGGGGTTCCCCATGCCTGTCCAGGGGAGAATGTTTCGGGCGCTGGGCAGATACACCCAGGACAGGGCGCCAATCTATCACTGGGCACACACTCACTCAAACAGACACGCACGCATACACACTCTATATGGGGCAATTTGGAGAACTCAATCGACTTGTTCCATGTTTTTGGACTTTGGGAGGAAACCGGAGAACCCGGAGGAAACCCATGCAGACACTGGGAGAACATAGGATTTGAACCGGAAATCCTTAGTGCTGAGAGGAGAGCGTGCTTACCACTAAGCCACAGTGCCGCCTTTTGAGTTTTACATGTGTTTTATTTTTTGTAACATCATTTTAATTGACCTCATAGAAATTTGGCTGGACTGGCTGAAGGATGAGATCGGCCTGGTTGAGGACAACGAGGCCGACCGTGAGAGGATCTACGAGCTTTTTGAGAAAGCCATAAAGGACTACGTCTGTAAGTGAGCAGCATGGGTTTTATTTGAATGTTTACGCCGGAGTGTGTAGTGTTTAAGTGGTGATTCCTTGCCTAATGACACATTTAGGAATATAATCCCAATCTAATTAAATAAGAGGAGGTAAAGACGCAGAACAGCGTAATAGTCCGTGCTTTCTTTCTCTTCCAGGTCCGGACATTTGGTTGGAATATGCACAGTACTCTATAGGGGGCATGGGCTCTAAAGGAGGCATCGAGCGAGTGCGCTCCATCTTTGAAAGAGCTTTAAGTGCAGTGGGATTGCACATGACCAAAGGTGCAGCTCTCTGGGAGGCTTACAGAGAGTTTGAGATGGCCATACTGTCGACCCTTCAGGTATTAAATGCTAAATGTAATTTAAACAAATCTGTGCACCATGGCACAAGACTCATGTTGCATGAATTATTTTTGCTTGCCTGTTTGCTCATCACTGTCCCAAGAATTTAATTCTATAAATCATTTAGAGATACAAAATGGAATAGGCAGTTTAAATAATGTATCCCCATATTGGTGTTCTTTAACTTCAAGAAGCTGTTCTGTTCACGTGGGCTGATATTTTTGCTAAACCAGCTCAACATCCAGCTGAATCAATGTTATGACAAACTGCTGTGGTTCTGAGGTCAAGGGGAGAACCGTTCTCTGCCAAATGAGAGCCTCTGCTTAGTGGCTGTTCAGTGTCTCTGCTGGGCCTCTGTTGTATGGGAGGGAGGTTCAACATTATCACCATGTTCCTGTGTTCCAGCCTCCTCCTGGCAGCATCTCCAGCCCTGAGCAGCAGGAGCAGCTGAACATGCATCTTGAGAAAATCCACGCACTCTTCAGACGCCAGCTCGCCATACCTCTGATTGGTAAGTCCTTCTTTTTCAGGTTAAATTTGCTCAGGAACAGTTTTATTTATTTGATCAGTTTTATCTTCTCTAGAACTCCATACAGCCAGGAGCATCCACCCACCCACCCACTCCACCAGTACATGACCAGATGGTCTGGCTACATGTGCGCTGGTTCTCATGTGTGATGAAGGCTTTAGAGATGGAGTACATACAGCCAAATGATCTATTTAATCATGGCCAAAGCATAGATAAGGTTCCTCATCAGCTTGGTTCATGTTTTATTGATGCAAAGTTCCGTATGAATAAATATTAATATGATTTCAATGGTTGCAGCAGCCTTGTTTTTCAATAACCACATGCACCCAAAGGTGATTTGTAGGATTCTGAGACTACAGGGCATGTCATATGATCATATATATATAAGTTTGTATTGATTTAGTATTTTTTTTTATTGAAGTATAGATCCAAATGTTGGATGTTGGTGTCCTTTCATCAAACGTGATTTAATCTCAGAGAATGAATGTTGCTTTTTAACCTGTGTGGTTCTAATGCTCATCACTCTGTGTAGATATGGAGGGCACCTACACCGAATATTCGGACTGGGCTGATGATGAGATCTCTGCGACAGTCACACATCAATATAAGCAGGCGCTACAGCAGCTGGAACAGCGCAGGTCTCTTGAAGAGACTTTGGTAACTACAGCGAACACCATAATTTAAATAAAAATCTGATTTTGTTTCCACTGTGGGATTGAACTCTGTTTTTCTCGACACCGCAGTTGGTGTCAGAGCCTCCGAAACTTGGGGAGTATCAGAGCTACATCGACTACGAGATGAAGGATGGAGATCCTGCACGAGTCCAGATTATTTTCGAAAGGGCGTTGGGAGAAAATTGTTTAGTTCCTGACCTTTGGGCAAAATATACAACTTATCTGGTAAGTGGGTTCTGCCTCTGTTTTAAGTGGTTGTTTTATGTTGGTAAAAGCCTGCACTACTTTCACAAAATATTATAGAGGGTTTTTGAAAAATTGTGGCTATTTAGTGAAGAAAAGGTTTCGTACATGCAAATTAATTTGTTGATTGGTGTTGAGGTGCCTTTTATTTTTAACACAATCTAATGCTCACCAGAGTAACACACACACACACACACACACACACACACACTCTACACTTTATGGGCCAGGCTCATTTTATTATTTGGCTCGTATGCTGCCGCTCCCATTTCACCCAGCAGTGTTTTAATGACATTCTAATGAGATGCTGCTACCCAAAATGCACTGCTGCCCATTTAGGGGCTACAGCACAGATGGAGAGAGAATTAGAGATCCCGATGACGGCTGAAGGTAAACCAGACAGACGAAAAGGCTCATGCGCAGATGTCGAAAGGCAGAAAAAACACCAGGTGTTACCGTTTCCTTTACTGAGACCGATGTAATGGAGATGAATGCATTAAACATGACCTGGCACAGTGTTGCCTCTCTTCATCCAAAAAGCTCCCATCATTAACGCCTACTGCATTAAGAACCACTGTGGTGTTATTAAACCCACTGCACTTTAAGCTTGTTAAAATAATGAAGGCTAAACTGAATTATATGCAGTTTCTTTTTTTATTAAAAGTGCTGCTGCATTTTCCCAGTATCCAATTATATTTAATAAGAGGAAAAAAGAGGCCTCTACATGGAAAAGCTAAATGTCCTCTAAAATTTATAGCACAGTTCAGTGTCAGCGTGATTTTCTCACTCTGAGCTGTTAGTGTGCTGGGTTCCAAGCTTCAGTTCCATTATTTGGTTTATGATCAGATTTGGTGTACTGATGTTTAAATGTTGATTTAATGTGTGTTATTTGCAGTTTGAAGGCCTTTTTTTCTCACCTTAATTTCTTAAAAAAATTATTCGTCACACTGGCTCCCTCTGCTGGAGGTTTAAAACATGATCATTTCTTTTAAGACCAATTAAGTTTAAGCTGCATTACAGGGTCTGCATCTGGGATTATCTTAATGACTTGTAATTATTTCCATTAATCCCCCACCCCAGGATCGCCAGTTAAAGATTAAAGAGCTAGTGCTGTCCTGTCATGAACGGGCGGTCCGGAACTGCCCCTGGACCATGGGTCTATGGAAAAGCTACCTGCTGGCTCTGGAGAGGCATGGGGTGGAGCATCACATAATCACAGGTATTGACAATGACAGACTAGAGGAAATGGTTTAATTAAATTATTTAAGACGGTTTGATCAAATGTCAGTACGTTGATGTTCAGCAGAGTGTAAGCGTGTAATGGGAACTGAAATAGTCTGACGTGTTACCTCTCCATCACACAGACGTGTTTGAGAAGGCTCTGAACGCTGGCTTCATACAGGCGACGGACTACGTGGAGATCTGGCAGTCGTATCTGGATTATCTGCGCAGACGAGTCGATTTCAGTAAAGGTGATGACATCACGGTGCCCCTTTAATGCTGTTGGAGAAAGAATTAATAGACCGTTTTGATTCATTCGTGGTTTTTGATTTCAGAAGGGAGCAAAGAGCTTGAGGAGCTGCGGGCAGCTTTCACTCGCGCTCTCGATTACCTGAAACAGGATGTGGAGGAACGTGAGTTCTGCTTTTCTTTACATGTAAAGCAAACAAATATTTACAATGTGTTGTATTAGTGTGTTACCTGAACTCCTGTAGCAAGCCCAGCACTAATAATAAGATATCAGTCCAAAGGCTGGGGCTTTAAACCTAAATGACCCCCAAAAATTCCACCTAAAAAGCTGATAGTTTAGCCCTTATCCTTGCTTTTATTTTGGTTAATAATTGCTGTACTTCGTTATTTGCTTATCTCTCTTGCAGGGTTTACTGAAACTGGGGATTTGTCTTGTACCATCATGCAAATCTGGGCCAGGATCGAGGTGCACATGAATCACACTTTCATCAATGCAGCTAACTCTAAGTACACCTGTTTTAATTTGGGTGAAAATAAAAGTGAAAAACCCTCTTTTTATACTTCTACAGGCTCTACATTGTAAGAACATGCAAAAGGCACGGGAATTGTGGGACAGCATCATGACCAAAGGGAATGCTAAATTTGCCAACATGTGGCTGGAATACTACAATCTCGAGAGGTTGGTTCTAAAACGGCCTAAAATCTATCCGGTGGTACACCTGAAAGCATCTTGCGTCTTAAGCACATAGTTTTGTATTGACAACATGTGGATGTGATGAGTATAATGTTCCTTTTTGATGTAATTTCATTATGGTGAATGTAACGTGTTGGTGGCTCTGTGGTTCACGCTCAGGTCTTCTGGAGATGCAGCACATTGCAGAAAAGCTCTGTACCGAGCAGTGCAGTGCACCTCGGATTACCCCGAACACGTGTGTGAGGTCCTGCTGACCTTCGAGAGAGTGGAGGGTAAGCATTGTTTAGAAGTGATGGAATTAAAACATGATGGTCTGCACACATAGACCTGTGCTTTTGAACCTGAGAAACTGTAATGAAATGTAATCAAAGCCATTGGGTGCCAATAGTCAACTTTACAGAATGTTTACACAACAAAAATCCTTATATTTATCCTTTTATCATTTCTTAGCTAAATGTACATCTAGTTTATTACAGAGTTTAATCCATTTCCACTGCTTGCACTTTCTTAAATTGTTTGTAAAGCGTTATTGGATTGTGTTACTTTACTTTGCAGGATAACATTATATTTATAAGATGTACAACTTTATGTTCCAGGTACTTTAAATGACTGGGATGCTGCCGTGCAAAAGACGGAGACCAGATTAAATCGAGTGAATGAGCAGAGAGCAAAGGCAAGATCACAATTTTTTTAATCTGGACTGAATACAGTGTGTTGACTCTGAGAGTAAAACTTAACAAAACATGAAAGCAGCTGTGATCTTAACTTTAAGACTGAACACTGAGGCTCAGATGTTCAGATGTAGGACTTTTCCTGTTTTTAGCTCTGCATAGTCCAGGCGTTTATTATCTACGTTTTCTAAAACTCTCAAACGTTTGATGACAGGCTGCTGAGAAGGAAGCCATGCAGATGCAACAGGAGGAGGAACGTTTTGAACAGAGACGCAAAACCAAACTGGAAAAGAAAGCACAAAAAAAGACGCAGAAAACGAACCGAGCAGGAGAGAAGCGGAAGGCCGACGATGCGGCTGATGAATGGGAGGAGGAGACGGGTATGTTCTAAATGAAGCTCATTTTCTTATAGTTAATACAAATGTCATTATTAATTACTGATCTAATGCAATTTAGAGCGCAAGAGGCACAGACGCGACGCCGCAGAGGAGCAGATGGATATGGAGAGCGGCCCGTTGGGACGAGGTGCTCCACCACCACGTAGAACGGAGCCGCCCGGTTTCCACAAACAACAACAAGCGGCAACAGAACTGAAAAATAAACCCGAGAATCTGCCAGATGAACGCAACGACTCGAACAGCGTCTTCGTCAGTAACCTGGACTTTAATCTGAACGACCCCGAGGGCAAAATGAAGGCAGCGTTCGGAAGCTGCGGCACCATCAGACAGGTGCGGCTCGTGTATTCCGCAAAGGGAACCTTCCGAGGTTACTGCTATGTTCAGTTTGAGGACGAGCTGGCGGCTCAGCAGGCGCTTAAGCAGGACAGACGAGAGGTGGACGGCCGGCCGATGTTTGTCTCCCCCTGTGTGGACAAGTCCAAAAACCCTGACTTTAAGGTAACGAACGATATTAAAATAAAGGTACACCAATTACACAGCATTTAAGAACATAATACTAATACTGGTTAACCCTTACCGTAGCCCATCTGCCTCAAGTTGTGATGTATTATACATAATAAAATTTAATTTTAGTTTCCCACAAACTGAAAATGGTTCACTGTAAAGTTCTCTTCTGCAGAATACTGTTATGAAATGTTTCTTTTTTTCTTCTACAGGTTTTTAAATACAACACAGCGATGGAGAAGCACAAAATCTTCATCTCTGGTCTGCCCTTTTCCTGCACTAAGGAGGCTCTGGAGGAGTTGTGTAAGGACCATGGCACCGTCAGAGCAGTCCGCCTCGTCACCAACCGCTCCGGAAAACCCAAGGTCTCCACCATACCCTCCACCTTTCAACAGAGCTGTTCCCTAGATATGCTGTTACATTTATTGTGCAAAAGGAACCCTGTGACAGCTGACCGTATTATTTGAAACCAATCCTGTAAACAAAAACACAAAAAAAATTGTGAGCTGTCTCAGTGTTGGACGTTATAATAAATGAAAATTCAGTATGTAAAGGTGTTAATGGTTTTTGTTTTCATTTTTTTTTACAGGGATTAGCTTATGTGGAGTTTGAGAATGAGGCGCAGGCGTCTCAGGCCGTACTGAAGATGGACAGGTCCACGCTGGAGAATCACACGCTTTCCGTAGCCATAAGTAACCCGCCGGCCAGGAAGACGGAATACAAACCGGTTCTGGGAGGAATGATGCCTCGTCAGCTAAAGGGCGCGTGAGTACAGCAGCTCTGAAGATAGAAAATCATGTAGAGATAATATTTTTGGATGATTTGTTTGCTTTTGGGAACAGTTTGAGTCAGTTTTATATTTTAGCATGATCGTGACCAAGTGCACAAAGCCTTAACCTCAATGACTTTAACTTTAAAATGAATTCAGTCGGTCCTCTCCATTAAAAAGTGTCTGAGCTCACAAATACTCTTCTGAATGAATAAGTAGAAATCTCCACAGAAACTACAAAATTTTGTGGAAAGCCTTAACAGACGCGTGGAAGCAGTGATGGCAGAATGTTCTAGAAAAGCAAAAACATTTACATCTCATGAATAATTCTGTTTGATTCCAGTCGGGGAAAAGGACGGACCCAGGTGTCTCTGCTCCCTCGCTCTCTGCACCGCCAGAACGCCCCTCGAACCAAGACTGAGAACGGCACCGCGTCCAAACAGTCGGCCGCCTTGAACGACGGAGTGCCGGCTGTGTCCAAACCCATGACCAACCAGGATTTCGCCAGGATGCTCCTAAAAAAGTGATGAACCGAACCCAGCCGGTCTCAACTTGCCTTGTGTCAGAAGCCATTCTGTGTCCTTACTGCGATCGAGAAGCTGCGCTTTTAATTGTTTTTTTGTAAATAGACGAAAACACAGGCTAGTTGTATTAAAAAGGTTTTAGGACTGTGCTCACAGAGAGGAGTCTCTGTTTCTTTTCGGCTGTGTTTGATACATACTCAGTTTTTTTATCCAGTTGTCAGGTGACGCGTGATGTGTGCAAGAACTCGACTCGTTCACCTTCATCACGTTCTGTGGTAAATATGTTTAGAACCCGATGAAGCATATTCTTCTGTGTACATTTTTCTCCTGTACGTCACTCAGTTCTCTGAATTATGAGGTTGATTAATTCACGATCCTTATATTGCTGCAGTAAATTAATGTTACTATACATAATAACATTATACTGTAGAGCTCGTGTAACTTTCTCAAGAAAGAGCATACAAAATACTAAAAGCATAATATACTATAACAAAGCTGGCTGAAGTCATTTTATGAATAATTTTTATTTACCTCAGAACGTGATCCAGCTGATTTTTTTTAATTTTTATTTAAAAATTTTTTTTTTTTTAAAAGCCATTTAATTTTGCCATTGGAACTAAATTACCAAATATGGGCATAAATTAACATGGTGCCCAGTACAAACTGATGATACAACCTCAGTTGTCTATTAAAACGATGTCTATGACAGTCGTACGTTACTTATTTGTTTTTTTTTCCCAAATGATCTCTTTTGCTTTAGATCATTAGAACCTCTGTTATTAATTTTAGAGAGAGAATTTCAGTTTATATAATACACCTTGTTCTTAATTGGTTATGGTCTTTCTTTTGCCATTTCCCCGACATGCTCCCAGCCCAGTGCAATTCATTTCTTTTGATTTCTTTATTAATATCTTTTTTTTTTCTCTTACAAGCTTGGTTTTCAACACCATTAGTGATGAGTCTGCCTGGGACACACCCACCACAAGACACCCATTTAGTACATACCTCTATACTCCCAACTGAAGTGTCTTTTAGTGGAATGCATCTTCCAACCTTAACCCTTAAAGTTGGTGTCTTGTATTTTTGAGAAATGCAGACCTTTTGAATGATGACCTGAAACAGGTTTCAGAAGGTGGCGTGTTCGTCACTTTACTGAAACTGTTCCATGCAGGGTTCAAGTGGACTGTTTTATTAACCTTAATAACCGGGTTTCAGGTTTTGATGATTTAAGTCAGCAGTTCTTCAGAATGTTTGTGTATGTGGACTTAAGCTGTGAAGACCGATGTTTCTGTAATAAAATGTTTAGACCATTCTCACATTTAAGATTGAAGTTCAAAGAGAGAATCTCAGCAAACTTCTTCCCCCAAACATTAAACAATCTTAATTTGCCCACCAATGAAGTGTTAAGGGTGTGGAAGCACCCTGTTGACTTTATTTATCTAATTCCTCTAATACCTGAGACCATCAGCAGCTTCCATAGGCCAGGGGTTCAATTGAGGTAATGCAATGGAGCTGAAATCAACTTCCTGTTTTTCTCTTAATGTTAATGTCTGTGCCCTGACCTTCCAGTAGACTGTGAAGATTCCACGATCAGACCTCCAACCCGTCACACGTGGTAAAGAGTATTTTTCTATAACTTCAAAATACAATTAAACATAGGTAGCATGTCTCTAACACCTTACAATTAGCACAATATTATAAATGGAACTTTCTTGTACGATTCAGCAGGAATTGGGCAGAGCATTATTTTAGTGTTCTGAAAAACAAACCTGAAATGATTAAAAAATCTATGCAGCCTGTTCGCTGGAACCTTCCATTACAATTTATAATTCCAAACCCTGACCGTGCTCCGTGTGTATAAACCTAACGCCATGCATTTGCAGTGCAAATAGAGTTAATGAACAAACGAATGAACCTGAACCTGTATTCACAGAAACCTATGGTGGTGTTGAGTCTGTTCCTCTGTGATCAGTGGTTTTTGTACAGTGTTTGTATATTTTGCCCAGAGAGTAAAGTAGCTGTGTACTTCTGATCACCGCAGTGGCCTAAAAAAGGGACGAGGAAAGCCGTACGATGCTAAAATGTCTCGTTGAGTATAGTGTTGTACATCTGTCTCCACACGCGTGTATGCTGATTTTCCTGAATGATACAGATGTCATTAACCATTCATGTTTTCTTGTCTGAAGTTTAATTAATGCAACTTTTTGTTTTGTGATTATTTTCCTTCAATCTTTGTTCCAGATCGTTCTGTTCAGTAAGACATTAAACGGTTTGTAAATGTGTGATGGTGTGTAATTGAATCCCTGCTAATGATGGAATGCTTTTACTGTAACTGATAACTCACTGAATTGTCATATATATATTTATTTTTCTCTTTTTCAGCCATCAAACCCTATGAGTGATTGTGTGGGATGTACTCAGACCAGCCTGTCTGGCACCAACAACCATGCCAAGTTTAACACCAGAAACTGTTGTCTTGGCCACGCCTACACATCTGGACGCGTTCAACGAATGCCATGTAGATGGTAACCAGATAAACAGGTGCATCTATTCAAATGGCCGGTAAGATAAGATAAACCTTTATTTGTCCCACAATGGGGAAATTCATAAGTGAATAGTTATCAAATCATAAGTGAACAGATGATGATGATTGATTGATCTGCTCACACTAATGCCAGAGGGGTACTGCGGTGAGGTGTCATCATCAATGGACACTATGGCTAAAGATGTTTTTATAGTTTGGCTGTCCATTCACACAAAACCATCTGCAATGCTGTGTGTTACTAAAGGCTTCCACTAGAGGGCAGACCGCTGTGGTTGCCAAGTAAACCCAAGGACACTCAATTTACATAAAATAAACAGCAACATTTGAAATTAGCACGTGATCATGGTAGGAAACACAACAGCAGCTGCACCTTCATAGAGGGAGGTTCTGATGTGGGTGCGGTCACACAGCCTCGCATCCTTCTTTCCAAACTTTCCACCATAACTGAGCAGCAGGTACATCTCCACCCTGACTTTTATTTGGCTTTAAGGTTTTTACTAAAAGCACGAGTACCACAGATTAAAAAAAAAAAGAACACGGTGCACTAAAGTGAAAAGCGATATAAAAACCACAGAACAATTAAAACACGATTTAATAATTTAATAACCACACAATAATAAAATAAAGCTTTGCGAGTCCAGTCAAATAAATAGTCCTTCTTTTTAAATATAAAGTGCTTCTTGGTACAAACCAGCAGCTTGAGGCAGAAAATGACTGTTTTATAGTCCAGAGGGTTTAAAGTGATTTGAGAGAAACACCCCCCCCCATCAGCCCCCACATCACTGAAAACATGGCATGCTGTAGTTGTGGTCCACGCAGGATTTTCAGGGACTTTTGAAAAAAAAAAAAAAAAATCACTTCCATCACATTCTGTGGTTCATAAGTTTGTTTGCAACCTTGTCTTTTGCTCTGTGTACGCTTTTTTTCAAAATTTGTTGGATGTACTTAAGCTCCACCGTGCCGCCGGTTCTAAACATATTAGTTTATTAATCACAGAATGTGATTTGATTTTTTTTGCTTTTGAAATTCCCACTTGGACCCAACGTGACATACAGACTAACATAACTAACATATCAATGACAAGTCATCAGTGGTCTGTAGCACATGTCATGTGTCAGATCCGGAATCTTATTATAAATTCTTTAACATTATTTTTTATTTACAAACACAAGACAATATAATATTCAGGATTTAAACATACTCAAGGACTGTAAATGCAGATTTAAATACTGAGCTGCTGGTGATTCTAACTAGTTATGGTTCTCTGTGTCAGTTTGTTGAAAGTTTGTTCGTTTCATGAAATAAAATCTATAAAAGCATAAAGATTGGTCTTCATAAAGCAGGTCTTATAGCATTTGTGCGAGCAACACTAACAAAATCAATTAAAACAGTTCAGCATGAAGCAAAATGATTATAATGCAATTTAAGTTTTAATCTTTAGTGTGTTAACTAAAATAACCCGTGATTATCAATTGAAAAAAGTCCACAGCCATTAAACTACACTAACGTCTCAAATGGATCAGATGCACAATTTTATCTGATGATTAAAAGTTTGATCTTGATTCTGATCTATGGAATTATCAGAATCAGAATTAGAAATAGGTTTAAGATTAAAAAAAATTATAAGATAAAAATAGATCTATATAAATTGTTTATATTTCTTTTTTTTTTTATTAATCATGAAATCTCTGATGTTCTGCTCATGTTGCTCAGCGTGGCTTCATGGACCTGCAGCTGATCGAAGTGACCGTTTAGACCGTATAATGCATTTTGGGAGTAAAATGCAAACTGATTTGACCATAAAATGAGTTTAAATACATTTTTAAGCAATGTTAAAGCTGGAATGGGTTTTTTTACAGCACAATGATTTACTGCTGCTCCCTTTTTGTTTCCTCTAATTTCTGTAGATACATGTCTGTAACTTAAACCTTATCAATGGAGAAGAAAATATGATTTCAGTATCAAGACATGGTTTTGTTTTATAGATCACGCCGATTTAAAGACAATAATAAGACATATTAGGAATCGCCTGTTTTTTCGTTTTTAACTGTGAGCTGGTATCGTTTGTTTACAACTAGGACAAGCCTGATTACTAGAACCTGGCAACCCTACTGCATGTTCAGTGGTGGCTATGAGCAGAGTGTCCAGTGTGAGCTCTGTGCACTTGGCAATGAAGCGTATAAATGGCCGGACATCCCCCTCATTGGCCAAATCCAGAGCTGTGTAATACTCTGCCCTCTGCTCCTTCCGGATAGTGATTGGTGGGTAGTTGGCCTGCATCAGCACCAGGTTCATCAGGAGCCTGGACGTCCGTCCGTTCCCATCCACAAAGGGATGCACGTAGACCAGCTTGTAGTGTGCCAGTGCAGCAAACTCCACCGGGTGTAGGGACATGGTTTCCTCCAAATTTAGCCACTGCACCAGTTCCTGCATGTGTTGCTGCACATCGTTGGGGTGCGGTGGAATGTGGTGACCCACAAACACTTGGTTATCCCTAAACCGGCCAGCCTCCACCGGATCTGCGTACCCCAGGACGCGTCGATGGATCTCCAGGATATCGTTGATGGTGATGCCCCCATTTTGGAACAGCAGGGTGGTGTTGATGTACTTCATGGCCGCGTCCACACCGATGGCTTCGTTTTGCTCCTGGAGGCTTTTACCCGGCACAGCATAGCGAGTCTCAATGATGTGCCGGATCTCGGACAGGGTGAGTGTGTTGCCCTCGATGGCTACCGTGTGATATATATGATGGTAATAAGTCTCTTCCATGATGCGCCGGAGAGCGGAGTTGCCTTTTGGGATTGCCATAAGGCGCTGCACCTTGTCGTCAATGATGTCGAAGTGCCGCTGGTCGATTTCCTCCACCAGAGGGAGTGTGCGGTGCCGGCTCACCAGCGCCCTGTGGTTACATGGCGAAATGGCCAGGGCTTTGCTGTACAGGTGGTCTGCCTGGACCACGTCCTTCTCCTCCTCCAGAATGGAGCCCAGCTCAGTGAGGGCATCCACGAAATCCGGGTTCATACTGAGAGCGTGGACCAGAAGTCGGTGTGCTTTCTCTCTTTTCCCTTCCCTCTTCATCATCAGCGCCTGCTGAAGGGCCGCCTTCGCCTCCAACTGCGACTCTACAAACCAGAAAACAGTTTTTTTTAAGCTCTTATTCTTATGTCAAGACAGAAGGTGAACATCTGCATGGTCCTGATCCCAAAAGTCAATCTAGATCTAAACCCAAATGTATTTGCACCCTACGTACTCATCTCCCACTGACGTTCCACCGAATGGAAGTTGAAGGTGAGTGTAAACTAATTCTATGAGCATGTTACCCGACAACACGGTTTCTTTTTACAATTTGAGCTATTTTAATGCAATAAACTCTTCACTCTACCTTTACTGGGCTTGGGCTTCTGGGGTAAGAGCTCGAGGGCCGTGTAGGGCACAGTGAGGCTGGTCGAGTGCCCGACAGTCCTGTGTGTACTGCCCCATAGATTGCAGCGTAGGAGGTGGAAGCCCTTCAGTGTGGCACAACATTGGTCCTGCACGCCAACCAGCGGCAGCAGCAGCACCAACACCGAGCTGAACAGGATGAAGAAAACGGGCCCCCAGCCCCATAACCACGGACAAGCGCTGGCATGACGCAACACGGTTAAGGCTGCCATCAATCCAGGAGTCCAGTGCCATTCAGCTTCACCTCCAGCATCCTGCAGAGGAGTCATCAAGGGTAAGGCTCCAGAATAATCACTTCCACTGTTATAATTAACTAGCTTATTAATTTAAACGCAGGGCGGCACGGTGGCTTAGTGGTTTAGCATGTTCTCCTCTCAGCGCTAGGAATTCCCAGTTCAAATCCCCATCTGGGTGCAGTTTCCATGTTCTCCCTGTGTCCGCGTGGGTTTCCTCCGGGTTCTCCGGTTTCCTCCCACAGTCCAAAAACATGGATCAAGTCAATTGAGTTCTCCAAATTGCCCCATATAGAGTGTGTTTGTGTGAGTGAGTGTGTGCCAGCGATGGATTGGCGCCCTGTCCTGGGTCTATCTGCCCAGCGCCCGAGACGTTCTCCCCTGGATGGGCATGAGGAACCCCCCGCGACCCTAATAGAGGATAAAGCGGAAGATAATTAATGAATTAATTAATTTAAACGCAATAAATACACAGAAGGATCTGCCACGATAAAATAAAACCCTTGATTCTCTTTCTTCTTTAGTTTAATGATGTTAGAAGTTTAATTTCTGTAGAATAGCTGTAATCTGATGCCACAGACTGCAACTGCGGGTTTATAGCGAGTAAGCATTGTTATATAAGAATAAGTTTTATAATTTTTAGTGATACAGAGCCGTTTTTAATGTATATAGCAGTCAAACGTCCAGAGAACTGAATAAAGTAATAATGTAAACACGTGATTTACTCTGATATTATAATACAACGTTCTTACATACAACGTTCGCGTTGTAACCGAGCTTCGTGTGCGTTGCAGTAACGTCAGCTTTACCTTTCTGAAGACTAAACGCCTCCAAATCTTCTCTAAATGATCGAATAACAGAACGTTAACTCCGCTCCACATCAAAGCGACAGCGGCACCGAAAATAAGTAACGAACTTCCCCGAGAGGGACATGACTCCAAAGCGAAACGCGATTGGTTGTGGGCAAATGAACGCGTCCCGTGATTGGCGCGTTACAGCTTGTGCCCACACTTAAGCAGCAACACGCTTGCCCGATCGTATCCGTTTCTGATTGGCTAAGAGGAATCCTGCGCTGTTTAAAGGTTCAGGCCGCCTGAATCAGAATAATAATAATAATAATAATAATAATAATAATAATAATAATAATAATAATTATTATTATTATTATAAGAATTATTATAAGAATTAGAATAAGAATTAGAATAAGAATAATAATAATTAATAATAAGAAGAAGAAATTTAAAGAGGGCGGAATGGTGTCTTAGTGGTTTAGCATGTTCTCCTCTCAGCACTAGGGATTCCTGGTTCGAATCCCCATCTGGGTGGAGTTTCCATGTTCTCCCCGTGTCTGCGTGGGTTTCCTCCGGGTTCTCCGGTTTCCTCCCACAGTCCAAAAACATGGATCAAGTCAATTGAATTCTTAAAATTGCCCCATATAGAGTGTGTCTGTGTGAGTGAGTGTGTCCAGCGATGGATTGCCCCCCTGTCCTGGGTGTATCTGCCCAGCGCCCGAAACGTTCTCCCCTGGATGGGCATAGGACCCCCCCCTTCCGCGACCCCAATATAGGATAAAGCGAAAGATGATGAATGAATGAATTAATGATTAACTATAAAAATTAAATAAAATATCTTTTCGGTCAGGTGTTTTGCAGAGCAGTGTATTTTCAACATGTTTGCATTTACAAAACACAGAGAAATAGTGTAGTGAAAGCCGCTGTTGACGTCATAAATGTATCGGTTTGATTGATTATTGGTGTGACTATTGTTGTTTATCATTTAGAAACAAATCAGAATATCAAAACGCGTTGTTTGCTTTGGAATCCAGAACACTTTTGTGGAATGCAAAAACACTCCACTAGAGGGTGCTAAAGATCCATCCTATTCAGCTGGGTTCGTTGTCTATCGGTTGGCTGTTATCCGGAGATATTTTTGCAGTTCAAGTTCAAGTTTAGTTTGTTTGTGTATTGCTGTTTTTGCAATTGTCTCAGAGTACGTTGTCTCAAAACAGCTTTTGTTGTTTTTTTTGCATTACTTTTATTTAAGGGAGCTGTTTTGCATTCATTCATGAAAAAAACAATCCAAACTCCGTTTTCTTTTCATTTCATTCTATTTCAGGGGTGAAGCTCTATCTATTGTTTTATTTAAACAGTTGACTTTAAGAATGAGACAAATTACAATGCATCTCGTGTATCCAATAAGGTTCGTATTCAAAAAACATTATCTTGGAAAACAGGAGGACATATTGTAATGAAACACGGGACACGTTTAAATCCATGACCCTGATATTAGATTTAAGGGACAAACCTCTTAATAAGTCCATTTAAATTATGGAAGGTGTTTAATTTAAACCCCTTACATCTTAGTCCAAGGCAGCACGGTGGCTTAGTGGTTAAGCATGTTCTCCTCTCAGCGCTAGGGATTCCCGGTTCGAATCCCAATCTGGGTGGAGTTTCCATGTTCTCCCCATGTCCGTGTGGGTTTCCTCCGGGTTCTCCGGTTTCCTCCCACAGTCCAAAAACATGGATCAAGTCTATTGAATTCCGAAAACGGAGTCTGTGTAAGTGAGTGTGTGCCCAGCGATAGATTGGCGCCCTGTCCTGGGTGTATCTGCTCAGCGCCCAAAATGTTCTCCTTTGGATGGGCATGAGGAACCCCACCGCGACCCTACTAGAGGATAAAGTGGGAGATAATGGATGGATGGACATCTTAGTCCAATCAAAGTAGCCAAATCCAGCCGATATAGGGTGGGGGGCATTTAACATCTCCTGTAGGTGTAATGTGGAGTTTTTGCAATTCATCTGTTCATATAGTGTAAAAGTATTTCTGTAGTTAAAGATTATTTGATTTATTTATCATTCTTTTTTTTTATCACTTATAGCTCAGATCTAAATGTTACTTAGATGCTGAAAAACCCTGTTTACTGCACTACACATGTGTACAAATTGTACATTTCATGTGTGTGTATACCTTATAATAACATTTACCAAACAAATGATTAAACTATTTACAGGTTTCATTAATTCATTAATCATTATTTCTGCTGCTCATCCCAATTCTGTTCTTCTTCCTGTTCCACCCGTTCCTTTCACTATTCTTGGTAACTCTTATTTTAATGAATTGTTATTTAAACCCCTCAATGAGTTTGTCAGTGCATTCTATTTTAAAACCACAAGGAATTCACTTTCTCTCTCTGAGCATTATCATGTTTAGTTTACACTAATGCAGAGATAATGGATGTTTTGTTTTCATAATGGAGGCTGCAGCTCAGTAATTACAGCCCTGTGCATTCTTTTAATTCTTTATGCAATGATACAAAATGTATCTGATCCTCTCTGCTTCACAATGGTTAACCTTAAAAATGTTTTTCTTTTCAATCAATGCACCAACTGAGGAGTTGTTTTTAATTAACGCACCATTACCTTCCCCCCCCTTTTATGATCTGTTATCATCTCTTACCAACAATTAGCAAAAACTTTTTTAAAATGACCTTACCCAAGGTCAGACAGCATAATCCTTTTGTTGTACTTTCATTTTCATATTACCACAATGAATATAGTTTACAGTAACCGATCTGAAACTTTAGAGAATAAAACACAGAAAAAGAACATTATAATATACTTGATGAGCAAGTCTTCTAACAAGTTTGGACAAGTAACATAACACATTCAGGAGAGGTGCACACCTTACAGTATTATGCAGCAGTTGTGGGCAACAGAGAAATGTATTCAAAAAGCTTTTAAAGTGGGGGACTCATCGTTACTTTACATTTGTGATACCCCTTATACTTTACCCTGTTTTCTAAAAATCAGGATTCCCACAGGACCACCACAAAGCAGGTGTTTTTTGGCTTATGTAAAGCCCTGCAGTGCGTGTTGTGCGGGTATAAATGAATCAGATGCAGAAATGCTGCCGGAATGTTTAAACACATAAAAGACTGGAACTTGAATGCTTTAAATTGCCCCATATAGAGTGTGTTTGTCTATGTGAATATGTGAATAAGTGTGCCCAGCAATAATTTGGCACCCTGTCCTGGGTGTGTCTGTCCAGCGCCTGAAACTTTTACCCCTGGATGAAAAGGCTCCTAAAATGATCCTGTTATTGGACAATTAATGTTAATTATTTAGATTTATTTTCATCTGTGGGATGGAAATGACATCATCAGTATTCAGTTAGCATTGTGTGAAGTACAGGGTGAGTGGTGGTCTGCATAAACCCCTCAGTATGGTTCTTTTATTTTGCTGTTTTAGTTTCTTTTGCTTTCACTTTATAATTAATGACATGGACAGTTTCCTCTCACATTGTATTCCTACTCACATGGTAGTTTTAGCAACCTTCATAATGGACAGACTAAATTTACAGCTGTCCAGACACTTTAGGGAAAAGAAAGATTTTATTTGAGTCAGTCTCGTGTGCATTGAATATTGATCCATTTTGAAATGACTCACAGGACACATCTTGTTGTGATAGTGATATAAATAGATTCTGTTGGACCTAAGGTCTTATTTTGTCCCGTGAGTATTCTAAACTAATTTTCTGACTTTACAAGATAAAGATAAGAGAAATAGGAAATAATTAGACCTGCTGTAATAGTTCAACAAATTGTAGTTGTTTGTAATTTACAAACAAATATTACACAATTATCTAAAAATAAAAATGTCATGAAATTCATAAATAAGTTCTTAACATTAGGGAAAAGTACTCCACTTAAGCTTTTTTTTGAAATATTGGTTTTGTCTGTTGAATAAACTTGAGCCAGAAAAGGTTTTTAATGTTTGTAATAAGAAATTTAATTGTTTGTTAAATATAAGAGAATATAAAATCTGATGCTGACAGCAGTAACACAGTAATAAAACGTTTATAATACATTATTGTGGGAGTTTTCACAAGTAACACTGGAACTATAATCAGTTTTGTCATAATAATATATGATATCTGTGATAGGATCTGAGACATGAATAGTTTCTTATTTTCACTTTGCTGTTTTTTATCTGTTTTTTAGCCAATGACAGAAAAAATATCTTGAAACGAGCTTTTTGTTGTCTTTTACAAAGGGATGTACTGTATGTAGGAACATGTTCTGGTGTTCTGTCAAGAAATTTCCTGGCACAGCATGGGTCCACCCCTCAGCACAATGAATCAAAGTGATCAGACCTATTACTGAGTTCAGTGTTGAAGAGGATCTGTGGGAAATTTTCATGATTACAAAGTCAGAACTGACAATGTGAAAGCTTAGATGAATTTGGTGGATATCTGCAGGGCTCTGTTTCTGATATGCTTTTTAGTTTTTATTGGCTGCAGCATTTAACTTCTTTAACTGAACGTTAGAACTTAATGACCTGTCGTATTTATTCATTGGTTATAAACTAACTGAACTTCAAACTTGCAACTGGATGACGTTGTTTGTATCTTTTAACACAATGCTGGAGAAATAAGTGAAAGTAATTTCAAAAGTGAACGTTTGAACAGTTGAGTTGTATCCAAGCTCTATAATGAAAAGCGGTATGAGAGGATGGGAGTCATCATTTTATTTCCGTCTTTTATAGTCATTTCCTTTAAGTTATAATAGGACATCATTAAAACATTACGTGGGCTGAATCAACAGAAATAGTGTGTTGATAGGGTAGTGTATACTATAGTAGAGTGTTGCTGAATCAACAGAAATAGACACTCTTTTTTTCTGTATCCATTCAATGAGCTCTTTGTGATCAGTGTACAGAGAGTCATATATGTATATTGGAAAAACCTTACCGTCAGGTACCTTCAAAAGTTCAAATTTGAAATCACCTTTAAAATATATATTGTGTGCATGACGTGTGCTCAACAATATGTACACAGTACAGATGTGTTGCTTTGATTCTTTTAGCTCCACATCAGTTCCAGTTTTTGAATAAAACCTCTCATTTAGGCTCAGTTCTGAAAAACTGTTGGTTGATAGATTGGTTAATCTACTGGTTGATTATATTAAATTGCTGGCTCTTTCTGCTTAACATGAGACCCCAGACGTTCCCCAAATTTTCATCAAAGACAGTAATTATACACCTGAACATTTTATTTATACCAAATGTAAAGCTGATACACCATACACCAAACCATATAACTAAAAGGTTTATACATGCTAAAATATAAAAAATATTGTTAAAATTTTAAAAAACATTTTGCAAAACTGAAAAATACTCGCCGAGTCCGTATATAGTTTTAGGAAGATGTTTATAAATGCTCATTAGAAAGCATTGTTTTTAGTAAGTAACCTACTAAGTGCATTATATATATATATATATATATATATATATATATATATATATATATATATATATATATATCAGAGTGTCGTATAATAAAAGGTTATCTCATCTCAAGCACATTAGCAGGTAAGCGATCACAGTTACATTTTTGACAAATAAATGTGGGACATGGATTTTTACAAACATTACAAACATAGCCTTTACATAATGCTAAATAAAAGAAGCTGCATTCAGATATTCCACTTGAGATCCATGGTAGTGACTGCAGCTCATGTCAGCAGGTTCAGTTCCAAAAGCAAGCTCACAGTTACTAATTACATGGTATGTGGCGGAACTGTCTCCAAGCATAATACATTGTCTTTGTCACGTTTAATGACTCCACAGGCACATTAAAACTACTAAGGCAGCCAAAGCCAGGGGGCCCTGACTGTTTTTATGCAATGGCATAGTGATCTAAGACGTTGGCCTAGCAGTTTAAGGATTCAAGCAGTGGTTCTACCATTCTGCCCATTCTACCTTATTTTAATTGTATTTTTTATTTATTTAACACATTATTCACAGAAAACAAACTATGTACTACATGCAAAACTGTAAATGTAAAAATGTATGTATAAAATGAAGGCACATAAAACACATATGACAGTTAGTGCATTTGCATGAGGAGTACATTCATTTTTTATTCATTTTTCACAGGATTATATATATTGTTTAAAGTGGTGCTTATTTAATCCAAAACAAACTTAGGATAGGATCTGTAAAGTAAAGTAAAGAATAAGTAAAGTCTTGCTTGCTGTCAGCAAACTCGTTCCACTGTCTTATTTGTCACACAGCATTCTTAATCAGGACAGGCCGCCATCGTGCCAAAAAACTGTAACGATCACTATAAAGATCGATGTACTAAAACTAATCATTTACTGAATGAATACCTGGGAGGATTTGCATTCATAAATTGCTTCCACAACACAGAAATATGGAAAATATACCAAGAGGCCTGAATAATTGTTTGATTAAAACTCTTGAAATCTAAATGAAGGAGCACAAGACCTTCTCTCACCAAGAATTCACAATTTGTACTGGTGACCTTCCTTTTTTTCTTCTTTTTGCTACAACAGAGTCTGGTCCAAATCATACTGACCCTCATGTGTCAGAATTTAATTGTATTGGGTCAGTAAATGTGATGTTATATTATGTTGAATCTATATTTCAATGCTTTACAGTGTTTTTTTGTGTGCTGGATTAGTAGATATCAGGTGTCGGGTCCATCCACTTCATTTTGAGGTCAAAACTCACCAGAAAATAGATCACTGGGTAGATGCAGCAGTGAAACGTAGCCAGCACGGTAGCTATTGGCAAGCTGTATGTGAAAACATCGGGATTATCTTTACTGGTACGCTGGAAAAGATGCAGGAAAAGCAGGGGAGTCCAGCAGATGAAGTAAGTAACTTTTAGCCAACACAAAATCTTCTGCTTTAACATTTCCCTAATGTTTCTTTGTCTCTTTGTCGAGCAGCAACAGGTGATGCCTATCATAAACAAAGGAATCAAAATGCCAAGGAAAAACCTGAAAGCAAGCACGATGGTCAACTTTGTCTTTCCATCGTCAGTCATTAATTTCTTATCCATATCGTAGTCATCCATGCACACAATCCGATTATTTTTCTGACGAAGCTCCCGTGAGTATAAAGTTGGGATGCACAGAATAGCTGCTAAAGTCCAGGAGCTTAGGACCATGACTAATGAACCATTTGAATTTTTAATGCATTGAATTAACTGGAATGCACTGCTGATGCTCCACAAACTCAGAATGATCCCAGTGGAGAACAAACTGGCATAGAAGAAATAGGATGAAAGCTTGCACGTGATGCTTCCGCTTTGCCAATCGAAGGTGTTCCACACGTAGACAAACTGCAACGTCAGGAATGCTGCGGTGGTCAAATGTGTTATAGCCAGACCCAGCACCCACACGCAGGTGTCCGGTTGGGATAGCCTGCGATACGCACAACTGCCAGCAATGATGACCAAGAGGTTGAGAACCAAGCCAAGAGTGCAGGAGATGGAGTATCCAAAAAGGTAGACATTCCTGATGAGGTCTACGTTTGTAATGTTACTCAATCCCTCAGAGGGTGTTGATAGGGTAGTGTATACTATAGTAGAGAGTTGGTGATCAATGAAAGTCAAATTGGACACGTAATCGTAATCAAGGGACATCTTGGCTGTTCTAGGAGGAAATGAAACAAACATGTAATCAATGTCAGTTATAAGCTTACTGTTGCTGTTCAAAGGCATTATGGTTGCATTGATTGTAGGTTGTTAATTTGTGTCCGTGTTTGAGCAACCTCCCACACATCCACATTCCATGAACCCATAAACAACAGTCAACACCAGCCTCCCCACAATGTTTCCCAACTAACTAAACAGCAACCGTTCCTTGTTTAATAATCAATACAGAAATTACTAACCAGGGATTTACTTTTTTGCAAAAGCACTGATTTTTGTTTTTGATTACATCATTTTTTGTGTTAACACACAATATAGACAAATGTACTGGAGTACACTTTATAATCACTGGATTTACATGTTACATTAAATCCAATTGGCACAGATGTATAAATTATAACATCTAGCCATTCATACAATCCAATTGCATACATCTCAGTTCAACATGCAATTGTACGCTTGGAACAGTTTGGGGAAGGCTGAGTGCACGAAGCAAACTTCGAATCAATATCATAAAAGCTCCTGTAGATTTAATATGTAGCTGTGGCAGCACTTTTTTCTGTTTTTAATCAGACATGTGTAACAATTAACAAATAAAGTTGTTAATGTAATAATTAACAACTTTAAGAACTAAATATTTCAATTTAACTGCCTGCTTTTTTTTTTTTTTAAATGAATAAACTACACTCTCCATTTCCCCTCCCCCACACAATTATGTTTTCTGTATGTGTATTTTGTAGCAAATAGTTTTTCTACAATTTCGTAAACCTGCCCCACAGGTTCACCGTGTAGTAATTATAACATCATTTTTATTGTTCTTAATGTACAAATTACGTCTCCTTACAGCATTGTTTTATTTTTCCTGAATCTGTTTAAACTGGTTTTAATCACTAATGAAAACATTATTATTATAATTCGGTTTGCTTTTACACACGATTTCCAAACCCCCCCTGCCCTCCCCCCAAAGTATTGCAACAAACGAAGCCAACAACCTTCTGCTCCACACTGAAGAGATTACAGTGGGTTAGAGATTAAAAGATAAATATTTTCACACTTTCCCTGGTATGTTCATCTAGATATGACTATCAACTTAGAACAAAACGACAGTTTGTGTCATTCAAACTACAGGTGAATAAAAAAATCCTGCTACAGAAACTCTGTACTGACATACTGTAATCTAATTGTTTTCTTATTTCCAAGTCATTACATCTTGGTTACACTACATGGTTCTACAGTTTTCAATGTGAGGGTAAAACCTTAACTCAGGAATGTTTTAATAACATCAGAACCAAGTGTGGCTTTACGATACATAACAGAGGATTTGTGCGGATCATGCACTGAAGAACCTTCACATTAAGTCACACACCTTGAATAAAGAGCTCTGCACAAAGAATCACATGAGGTTGATGTGTCTATAAATTTCACAGTGCTGTAACTCTATCCTGAGTAATTCAATGTTGAGGATCTTGATGCACAACAAACTTCTCTTTACACAATTATGTGTAAAACAAAGTCAATATATAGTTTAAGAACAAACCAAAAGAAGAAACAAAAAAAAATACAGTAATTATTTAAATGTATTCAAACAAAGCCTACTTTTACAAAACACATATGCAGTATGAAGAAATCAGTGACGTTCTCACCTCAGATAAGTTTATAAAGAACACTGATTCTGTCGCTCAGCTGAGTTACTGCGACGTTTAATTCCAGTTTTAGACTTTCCAACTGCACTGTGACAAATTAAATTAGAAAGCAATACATCCCTCCCCACTCCTGTGTCCCCTCCCCTTGCTTCTTACATTTCTTTTCAAGATGTCGTCTTGCTGTAGTTTGCCAATATGAGTCTGTCTTTTATACTTTCTGACAATCCAGCAGAATAGCCTGTAACTAAATAATGACCAAATGCAGCTGTTTTAGTTTCGCTTTCAAACTCGCATATGGAAGGCTAATTGAGAGTCCAAGGCCGTAGGCAATGCATGTTCACATCCACAAAAGAAAACTCCTCTGGTCAGATTTCATTTACAGCTTCAGACTTGCAGTTAAATTTTTTCCTTGACATTATCAAGTTACTGATACGGGGAAATGCTATTCTGAAATTTACACATACAGCTAAAAAGAAAACCTAGGGCTGCTATACCCAGTTTTACATCATTATTCTATCTTCTTATATAACCTGACAATGATGGGGGGGGGGGGTATTTGTTAGTCCCAGTGTGAAAAAACTTTTTCCTGGTCTTTGTTCAGTGTCAAGGACACATCAGATGCTTTCTTTCTTGTATTCCGTCGTTAAGTTTTCCATTCATATATGACGTATATAGAGAGCAAAAAGGTGAAACATATACTATTGTTATGGAAAGAAAGTACATTTACACATTGTATAGTATTTGCACAGACCCACTTATCTGCTTCCCTCAGCCATTGTCACAGTTTTGTAAAAGTTTTCAAAGCACTTTCAATTTCAATTTTATGCTTCCCACTTACATAAGACCCTTTTCTGTTCCAGAATGACATTCTTAAAAACATGGTTGGGTAAGTTTGATGTAAAATATCGTGACTTACTTGCACAAAGCCAAATTTAGGAATAAATAAGAAAAGAAACTTTAATCCAGTATTTACAATACGAATTTAGTGTCTAATCTTACAAATGTACAAAAGTGCAGATAGAACAAAAGCATAGTTTGCGTCAGACCATTCGAGCTGCAGGTTAACCAAGACTGCTACAAAATATCTGACATACTGTAATATAATTGTGTTCTTGTTTCCATGTCACTGCATCTTTAAAGGGCGGCACAGTGGCTTAGTGGTTAGCATGTTCTCCTCTCAGCACTAGGGATTCCTGGTTCAAATTCCCATCTGGGTGGAGTTTCGATGTTCTCCCCGTGTCTGCGTGGGTTTCCTCCGGGTTCTCTGGTTTCCTCCCACAGTCCAAAAACATGGATCAAGTCTCCAAAGTCTCCAGTTCTCCAAATTGCCCCATATTGTGTCTGTGTGAGTGAGTGAGTGAGCGTGTGCCCAGCGATAGATTGGTACCCTGTCCTGGGTCTATCTGCCCAGCACCTGAAACGTTCTCCCCTGGATGGGCATGGGGAACCCCCCGCGACCCTAATAGAGGATAAAGCGGAAGATAATAGATGGATGGATGCATCTTTAAAATTTCTCTGCAGCTTTCACTGTGAGGTAAACAACAAGCAGCTTGTCACTATGATCTATGTAGATGTGAGGTGTGGGTAATATTCTTAGCACATAACCCAAACTTGTATTAGTTCACCAATACAACCATTAGTTAGTTCACCAATACAGCCCTTGATGATGCCGTTTGGTGATGTCTCGGTTGGAGCATCATCTCCAACCAATGATACAAGTGATGCAATATGTATACCTTGTGACTGAGGTGAGTGCTAACCAACTGTGTACACACCTGCACAGCCACTAACAAGCCATCCTGTTCGCTGGGGTTACATGCTTATAATGGAACTCAAGACTTGACAGAATAGAAAGCCCCATCGCAAAAGGACACTGAGGACCAGACTGAGACTTTAAACAAGTGAGGTGACATGCACAATACCGCAGCCCAATTCAACACTATGTGCCCTCAGTCCAGGTAAGGAAGGTAAAGTTTAGCTCTATTGAACCCTTGCAGGTGGAAGGCCAGCATCACACCACCGCTTATTGCCACAGCAGTCACACACCTCTCTCATGCAAGACTGAGGAAACAACAGACTAACCCCTCCCAAACACTAACTCACACACACTGGATAAATAAAGAGCCCTGCACAAAGAAAACAGGACCCTATAAGAGTTAAAGATGTTACATCTGCAAAAGGAATGGGGAGCAGCTTCGGATAACATCATCACAACTCCTGTTATGTAACCTTCAGATGTCCACATACATTTGTCCATGTAGTAAATATTTGACCAACGTTTGTATTTAAAGTTGGATAATTAATGAATAAATTTCGAATAAGATTAATCTCATACACATACAGATTTGTTTATTTGAATAAGGATCCATTTGTATCTGTATGTGCGTCTTAATAATTGTGGAAGCACTTCTGGTAAACAAAACAAATATTATGACAATATTAACACATAATGAACTATATCAGCTACTCAACTAGATGGAAGGGTAAATGTTGCGTTTTAGTTTCTCTGATCGTCGTGAGATAAAGAAATCGTTACCAGGTGTCTGTCTGTCTCCTCTTTATTTGCAGATGGGACAACGTCTCTGTTGCAGGTCTCCTGACGCAATCGCCGTTTCTGACGTCACCACGGGTCACTATGGAAAACCTTACCTTATTGTTTCAGATCATTTTATTTTTAAACATATTTATTTCTGGCAAAAACGTTTAAAGTGATTGTAAGTTAGGTTCAAGAACCCAAACGGTATTTATCATTTATCCATCAAGGGAAATAAACAAGCATTCATAGCACCACCTATCGGTTGAGCAAGGAACTCGATCTGTGCCACACACACACACGCACACACACACACACACACACACACACACTCTTAACTGACCAGTATATACACTATATACATAGTTTAACTTTTGCGAATGAACATGAGTTTTCGGTCATTTATTACATTAATATTTCTGAAAATATATTTTTATTATCTCATCTGCCCCAAATCCTAAGAAATTACACCATTTCTTGGTCCATGTGTTATGTAAATCTAATTTCATGCTTTAAATCTGACAAGCTTGTATAACATATGGTATGTCAACACAGACTACAACATTACTTTTCAGTCTAGAAGCATATGCTTTCATATAAAGGGCAGTAAAGTTTCAAAGTTAATTTTGGAAAGTTTCACTTTTACTTTTTGGACAGACTGAAACTGGAACAGCAGGTTTAATTATTCCCTACAACATGCAGTTTATCAAGTGCTTTTTATTAAATAGCTTTCCAATGAAGGGACGTTCAGCATTATTAAAAACTTTAACACACTTGTTCTGCAGGGTTGGGCAATTATACATGAGGATGTATCTGTGACAGCTCAGTATTTTGCTGTGTAGCTTGTACTCTTCTCATTGTGAGCAGAATGATTAAATGTAACATAACAGAACATTAGCTTGTATAATTGTGAGTTTAGTGATATGGCACAATAGTGCAATTTTATATATTTATATCTACCTTGTATTTACTTATTCTCTAATTTATTTTAGCCCCTTCACATGAACTTCTTTAGCCCTTAGTGTGGGAATGTTTTAACATATATGTGCAGGCAGAGGAGGGTGGATCAGCAGAGTGTGCAGGGATTGGATTTGGATTGGTAAGAAGATTCACGCCCACCGTTTGGAATAGTTTAGTTAAGTATTTCCACATGGCCAAAAACAAAATTTCTGTGCAAAATAAGTTAAAGGAGCAGGTATTGAACTCAAACGCACTAAAGCAATACTTTAAGATCGACAGGCTGTATCCATGTCCAAATAGCAAGACTACGGTGCTATTTTTAAACATTCATTCATCCATTATCTCCCGCTTTATCCTCTATTAGGGTCGCGGTGGGGTTCCCCATGCCCATCCAGGGGAGAACGTCTCGGGCGTTGGCCAGATAGACCCAGGACAGGGCACCAATCCATCGCTGGGCATATTTTTAAACAAAATGAAATAATTATATTTAAATTGAATGATTTTTTTGCTAATATGGTTTCTATAGTGCATAACCTCAGTGGAAAACAAGCTGTTCCACACCACTGTGTTCCTTTTTAACCAATTAATCGCTGAGACCTTTCCAAAAGGCCACTTGGGGAGTTTTTTGAAGAGAAAAAACATTGTGTGTCGAAAATGATTTCTTGTGTCAATACGTTAATGGTATGAACTACTGCTAGGTTCCAGTTAAGCTTAATTGCCTCATAATTAGTGGCCCAGTTTGAGATTTGTTGAATTCAGACCCTTTATCAAAGCGAAAAGAGAAAAAACGGACCTATTTTTAAAATGTTTAACATGAGAGAAAATAAATCACAACAAAACACACGCCGTGGAATCACTGCGTTATCTGCGCCATCTGAAAGAAATAGTTCTGAAGAAGAGGAATAAGTGCAAAAAGGTAAAATCAAATCAAATCAAATAAAAGTAAAACCATATTAACATTCTAGTGTTTTTGAACAAAACGATTAAAAGTAGAAAAACCTTATTTAACAGATGTGAAGGCACTGGATCAAGTCAATGAAATTCTCCAATTTGCCATATATAGAGTGTGTTTGTGTGAGTGGGTGCCCAGCGATAGATTCCTGCCCTGTCCTGGGTGTATCTGCCCAGCGCCCGAAACGTTCTCCCTCGGATGGGCAGTGGCAACCCCTTCCGCGACCCTAATATGTCTAAAGGCATACATGCATACATGCGTACATGCATACATGCATACTATCATACATACAATCATACATACATTCAATCATACATACATACATACAATCATACATACATACAATCGTTTATACATACATACAATCATACATGCATACATACATACATACAATCACAGATACATTCATACATACATTCACATACATACAATCATAAAATCATAAATACATACATACAATCATACATACAATCGTAATTACAT